>JAENPR010000252.1:600000-766026 GCA_018135685.1 Themeda triandra | reverse complement strand
GCCCGCATGCACGAGAAAATAAACAAATAAGTCAAACTCTGAAGAGTTATCTCAATTTCTCAATCCACATGCAAAAGTAAGAGATATGACTAATCCTACTCACAAACCAATATGCAGGAAACATTAGCAAATGTGTTGTAAATGTAGATGCAAGTATAAGGTGATGATATGATGATGAGATGTTAGAAGGGACAAGGCATGCACATTTCTTGTAATGCCACACCCATTGACAATAGCCGTATTAGCCCCCTCTCGAAGTGCTGCAAACTTATGATCATTTGCTCCCAAGTGAAGGCACTTCCATATGCGATCGTATGTCTTGATATTTATGAGAAAGACAGCAAAACATGGCCCCGTAGGCATGCTTGTTTCAGGATCTACTTCCACATGAATAGCCGATCGAAACCGAACAATGCAGCAATTTGGTGGCAATCACTGTCTTCTACATCTCCGGATGTTAGAACCGAACCTAAATTGCAATACGATGACCTATTCTTTGTCATCTCGGACACATGCTTTGTTTTACGCGAGGACACAATTACTATATCCCCTTGTTTGGGGACATAAATCTCCCTTGACTTATCGTCCTGGACGGCATGGAAACCGAAACAGAATATTGATTTCTCATCACTAAGCTTCTAGTCGGATTATCTCTATAAAGTTTGCATGAGCATAACCGTTCGACGAAAAGACATCATAATGTACTTCTTCAATCGAGAGGGCCCTTAAATGAGTCCAAGTAAGCATGCAACGACATGAAGGTATCAGGAATCCTGTGGACCTGTAATACACCCAAATTAATTATATATTGTTAGCTCTCATCTTTAAGCACAATCAATAATCAGTGTCGAACAAGTGGGGAACAATGCCATGCACAATCTAGATCAAGCCACGAAAGATAGATGATGATAGTGGCAATAAAAATCAAGGGGCTTTTGTGTCCACACCCCTATTTTGAATGCAAATGGTGATTTTGCCCTTTTTTCAACTTTGTGATTTTGCCCTCTGTTTTTGAACCGGAGACTGAGTTTGATCGTATTCTGTTTGGGGGCACTTAACAGTGTCAATTCAGCTATAAAAAGACCGGAATGTCGATACGGCTTTGCCCCTATTTTTCAAACTACTATTTGATTTTACCCCTGCTTTGATGTCAATCTAATTTTGACATACTTCAAAATAATTTTAACAACAAAACTTGAAAGAATTTGCATATATTTAAGATCTAAGCAAATTTCTAACTATTTGAACAACATCATGACATGACTTGGATATTACAAAATAATTTTGACAAGTCGGATTTCATTCTCATTGTTTAGAAGTATGGCATACCTTCTTGAATACCATTATTATCTAAAAAAAGGAAGTCTGGCATACCAAAATTCAGAGATATATGTAGCGTCAGAAGATACAGCGAGCGAGATGCTTACGGCAAGACCAATCAAATTGATTCTAAAGTATAGGCATACTCCATCCGTCCAAATAAGTCTACATCTTGTATTTCAAGGAGTCGAACAATCTCAATCGTGACCAAATATCATACTATAAAAGAAGCGAAGAAATTGAATAATACACGTTACCTGAGAATTCATACCCACTCTAAGTTTTAACCGTCGGATATAACTTAAGATCTTAATCTAAGTCTAAGGGATATTAAATCTTCTTACCTCCTAACAGGTGGAGCCACCCCTAAGATGTAAAATTTGTTTACGTTTTTCTTGTTGAATTCCGTGGATGGCTCGTGATTATTTTCACCCACCTCTCAACATACCCGCCTGCCACCTCGTCGTATGAATCAGGGTGTAGTCGAGACAGAGTCGTCTGTTCGATGGATTTTTGGACATGAGCCTAGAGAGGCGGCGCGCGTGCGTGTATGTCCACCACAAACTAGCTATTGGCCTATAAAAGTTGCACCTTCGGCACCACGTAAAGGCTAATCATAAATCGCAGGCATCTGCATGCAGCCACCAGGGAAGGAGAGCGAGAACCAGGCTTCCTGTTCGGCGAGTTAGCTTCTTCGGCACACGGCGCACGTCATTCTTTTCATCTTCGAGCCAGATCGATCCACCACATCTACGTACGTACGAGAAGACTACCAAAACAAGATGTCGAGTGTACCTGGACCTGGGGTATACGGCTGCTACCGGTTTGACGTACGCCACCGTGGATCCACGGCTGTATACGTGCATGCAAGCAAGGCCTAGGCGTGTATATGTGCGTCATGCATGCACGTACAGGCCACGCATGCGTTGAAGATTTCAGTTTGATTTTTTTCTTTGATAATTGTTGCGCTATTTTTTTCTTGTTTCACGAGTGGATTAAAAAAAAAACGAAAATTACCCGTGTTGATTTTGCTTGGTGTCTGGTCATGGAGGACGCACAACAACAACAGATCGATCGGCGACAGCAAAAAGCTTGGTCTTCATACGTGTTGACCGAGGAATCAAACTGTTTGTACGGTGCATTGGTCCAGGAAGCAAAAGGCTAATATTACCGAAACGATTAGGCAGGTATGATATATGCATTGACTGAAGGCCGGTACCTGGCTGAGAACACAAGTGTATTTCAGGAAAGATGAATTGCATGGTCTATCAATGATTGTTAACACTTTTTCTCATGATAAATATTTCTTTAAATTTATGGCTCGTGTTATCACACTTTGGGATATGTAATATTGTTTATTTTCTATGAATATTGACTATGTGATGACAAACACAAATAGGAATTGCCAATTACATTTGGTTCTTGAGAAAAAAAAAGAATTTTTGGCGGAAGACGATCAAACTCTGTATCAAGGAGCTCTGCTCAGTGGCGACGGCCAAGGTGAACCCCATGAATGGCGTCCTCTTCCACTTCTCGGACATCACTACTTGCATTGACGTCCCATCCATTCTTTGTCAATCCGTACTACTGTTAATGTTAGTCTGTATTTATACGTGTTATATATAATTGTAAGAGCATGTGATTTTCATATGTAAATCGAAACCCTTTTACACTCCTGTATGCACTTCTATATGCCTAACAAATTGATCATGCCTGACAAACATCAAAATATAAATGTTTGCTTTGATCAATTTGGCTCCAAATTTGTAGATGTTGCTTTCAACAACTGAAGCAAAATTAATTTATGTGACCTTGGACATAAACCTAAATAATTTTCTAATTTATGTTGTTGGGATCTTGGAGAGGTACATGTTCAGTGGTTTAGTTGGTGAGGTCATCAACATTCAATTATATAATTGTTAGGGTTCCCGCTATTAGTCCAGCAATTGTGATTATTAAGAGAACGAACTATGATTGCCAAGATGTTCTTGATGGAAGGAAATTTGAATGCAGGGAGTCATAATAGGACAATTTAGATTTTCTATGTGAAAATTACTGTAGATGAGCTTCATTTGCCTCTAAAATTGATCAAGACTAACAAACGTAGGTGTTATAACTAATTTTATATAAATAATGTTAGAGTGTGATTGCCCAGTAGGTCAAGACAATACAAGATTACATCTATAAAAAGATATAAAATTCTCTAATCTATGTTTAGGTAATATATCTAAACTCTATTTACCAAGGTGATTATATTTTGTTTGAATGACCACTCATCAAAAAAGATTATGAACCCTATCCAGTAAGAATAACATGTTTTTATAGAAGAAGAATAAATTTGTTATGCAACCTTTCTTAATATTAGCTTATTCAAATTAATTTTTAATTAATTACATTTAAACTTTCTAAAGTAATTTATCATAAGCACGTATGTGCCGCGCATGCCAGTTGACTAGTATACTTAAAAATACTATTTTGTGGTGCCATACAAACATCTTTAGATTAATCACGTCATATATGTCCGTAGTACAAAAACCTATTTTGATCACTGTTTTTTTCTAAACCTAAATGCGAGATTAAAAACTTATTCTATCGGCCATCGGACTGCACTGCCCGCCTCCAGCTGTTTCTTCGCTGCGCTGGTGGAGACGCCTCCGATCTCTTTTCACCGGTGAAAAGCGCAAAGGACTTGACTCGCTTTTTGCGCTCGTCTCTTGGGAAGCATCACCGGTGAAAAGCGCAAAACTTGACTCGCTTTTTGCGCTCGTCTCTTGGGAAGCATGGAAGGAGCGCAAACGCACGATGCTTTAGGGAGTCCAGTTCCTCGATCATCGACAACCTTCAGGTCTTCCGGGCGGAAGCCGATAGATGGATTGAAGCCGGAGCAAGCGGGCTTCGCTTTGGCTCAGCCATGAGTATGGTGTCTGGCTCGCTCATAGTTCTCTTATTATGTAATTATCTTTAGCTTTTTTGGGGTGCCGAGTTCCGGCAATCTTGTACATAAACTCTGCTTCTTCTTAATACAAAGATATGCACACTCGTCGTATTCGGCGAAAAAGAGATTAAAGACTTATTTTGGGAGCGAGGGATTATTTGCATGCAGATCGCATCGACGCGGACGAGGCTGCCCGCGACAGTCAAGCGCGTGACGCAAGCCCGCGCCTCGCAGGCCCGCCGCGCCTGCCATGCGAGGACGCCGCACCGCGTGACTGGGCATCGCATCGCTCCGGGCGTCTCTCGACTCACGCCACTGTTGACGCTCAAAAAATGTCTAAGGAAAGGCCAATGCATCAACTGACGGCAAGACGGCAAAAATCGAATCCAACAGGTGTCGGATCCCGCCGCTCGGGAAGCGCCGGATGCGTCGCGCCGACGTCCGGGACGCGGTCCGAGCCGTCTTGGGGTCCGGGCACCGGACGCTGGCTCACGCGAGCGCCGGACGCGTCCAACGCATGCCGGACGCTCCCGTGAGCAAACCCGCCGTGCAGCCTGGGCGCCGACGCGTGTCCGGGAGCCCGCCGGACGCGTCGTCGGATGCGCCACGAGCGGGGCCACGCGCGACATGGCACCGGACGCGGGCATCAGACGCTGCGTCCGGCACGTCGGACACGGCACGAGGCCTCGCGTGCGGGCCGAGCGCGGACGCCGCGCCGGACGCGCGCTTGAAGGCATCGGATGTGTCGGGCGCGACCGACTCCGTTTCAAGTCGCGTTTTGGGAAGTTTTGGCTTGGGAAACTTGTCGTGCGAGTTTTGAAGATGTTTCCTACCGGGATAAGACTACCCCCTCTATATATATGAGGATCACGGCTAATTGATCTCATCTATCAATCGAAACTCAAAACACAACAAATCTATCTCCTTTTGCCCTAATTCTCTCCTCAACCCCTCTAGTTGCCGTCCGGCGGCTCCGCGAGTTAGTTGGCTTCCTAAGCGCCATCCGCTCGGTCCTAGGAGATCCTCCACGTGCTCATCCTCGACGGATCCTTCCGGAGCGAGTTTGGGAGCTTTACCGGCCATCCCGGGCTCTACATCGGCTTATTGGTCTCTAGATCGGTTCTTGCCGGTTACGCTGTGTGGTTGCCTTGTTGCAGGTCGCTTAGGGCTACCTCGAGGGCGTCTAAAGCCCACGTGTGGTGTGCTTGGCGCCGGATCACTTTCGGCGTCAACATACTTTTTGGCGACTCATTTGGGGAAGACAAGGCGAAAGCTCAAGTTTTCCTCAAACGGTGACATGGGTTCGGGACGGTTCAACGCAGGACAAGAGCAATGTCCATGGCGGCAACATCATCCGCCTACCTCCGTGGATGAGCTATCTCCGGAGTTGAAGGCTCAACTAGATGCGAAGATGAACGCTCTCATGAAGGCCTTTTTGGAGGCCGCGTGAAAGACATGTGAGCGGGTGACTCGGAGCTGGAACCAAGCGTTGAGGATGTCTTGGCGTCATCCAAGAATAGGTAAACGATGAACCGGCCTAAATTCGATGATGGTCCAATTACTCAAGCTGAGGTTGCTAAGATGTTTTTAGATCAAAATACTGCCCTTACTTCATCTATACAACATTCGCATAATTTGTTAGAGGCTAAGATAAATTAAGTTAACGGGCAAAGCAAACGATTCGGATGAATCGGGTGTTTTGCAACAACTCGAGTTTGGTATGCCTCAAGATTCTTTCAAGAACCAATCATGTCTCGATGCTAGTAAATTGTGGGGTCTATTTATCGGAACCGGTCATGCGGAGCTGGCCCATCGGGGGCGTTCCTAGATCGGGTCAATTGCAAACCGATTATAGAGCATCAAGAGCTTCGGAGGGGAACAATGTTCTACCCAACCCGACCGGTCTCCTAGTAGAAATCCAATGCTTGGGGCAACACACCTCCTCCCCAACGATTTCAACGATGTGTTAATCGGTTTAGGAGGATTTCACCAAGTCCCTCAAGAAAGTCTAGGTGTGCACTTGAAAACCGCTAAGAACATATACACTAAGCCATACCCTTTGCGCTTATGATTACATGAAGAATCCCGAGGGATGAAAGGTAAAATTCGACTTTCATAAATTTAATGGTGTTGGTAATAAGACCGCTATGGAACATGTTTAGTATGTATCTTGCTCAATTAGGGGAAGCTAGTGCTTATGAACACATGAAAATTCATAATTTCCCTTTATCATTGACTGCACTTGCTTTTTCATGGTTTACTTCTTTAGCACTATGTTCTATTAATTCTTGGGCTCAATTAGAGGAGAAGTTCCATAGTCATTTTTATACGGAACCCAAGAAACTAGACGGCACCTTCTCAAAAAGCCAAATGCATGATGAAGTCAGTCTTAGACTTTTTCAATAGGGTTAGAGATTAAGAATAAAAATGCTTTTATCTTAATATTTACCGAAAGAGACCTTGTTGATATATGCTTTAATGGTTTAAACTCTAGAATTCATGAGAAACTAGAGAATGTTCGGTTTACTAGCTTTAATCACCTTATCGAGAGGGCCGTTTTCTGGGAATCGCGCCTTAAAGATTCTCATGACACATTAAGGCACATCGTTCGAACACACATGCTTTTGATTTTTTTCAGATTGTTCGGATGATGATAGTCATGAATGCAATGCTGCTGAAATTAGGTGGCCGTGAGAAAATAAACTTGTTTCTTGTCCTTCTCTCAAACGATTCAAAAAGAGTCGGAATGAGGAAGTGAAACTATACTTTTGACACTTCTAAATGTGACCGGATTTTTGATGAGTTACTTAAAATCGAAAGCACCTTAGAATCAATTATACCATGCCTTCCGTAGATGAGATTAAGAGGAGAGCTTATTGCAAATATCATAATTCATATTCTCATGCAACTAATGATTGTAATTATTTTTGTCGATAGATACAATCAGCCCTTAATGAGGGACGGATCTCCCTTGCCGATATGGAGATCAAGAGGAATCCTTTCCCTACCAATACCATTGAAGCGGAAGCCCATTCAATACATATTCCGATCAAGCCGATAAAGCTAAAGGCAAGAATGTCATTATCGGCCCGAACCACATCCCGCACCGAATGTCCAAAAGAATTTGGGGTGGCAAGTGGCACTTGAGAAGGATGATCAAGGCAAGAGCAAGCTTACAATCACCGCTAGTCGGTGGAAGCATTGCGGAGGCAATGGTGGTATGAGACCCAAGCGGCGCTGGTGCAGGCCCGCCCACGGCCCCTCCCGTCGGCCAAAAGCCACTCATCTGCTGGCCATAGGTGGCGCCCAAAAGTGACACCAAGCCGGTGACGTCTCGCACTTGAAAGTCGGTTAAATCGATTGTTACAATCGGTCAAACTGACTCTCAACCTCCAGAGTGGGCTCCATCGCTTCGACATTCATGTGACCCGCATGTTTATTCCACATAAGCCGTGAGGTGGGAGTGTGGAAAGAGAAAGAGCCGAAAGTCAAGAAACTCGTGGTGAAGCCACTTTGTACTTTCGACCGACTTATGGCGAAGTACAAGCAACAAAAGGCCAATTCCGAGAATCGGCCAATAAAAAAAGAGAGTCTACACCTCCTAAGTGGGAAATTGAAGATAAGAAGCAAAAGAGTGTAGCTCCACCGGTCCTTCTATGCGGGTTGTTCGTTCTTGACCATCTCGTTGGGGACCTCCTTGGCTCCACCGGTATTGCCTTTGCCTGAATGGGGCGCCTCAAGGTGTGTGGGTACCATATCCATCGCTCGCATTCCGAGTTCATCGAGGTTGGAAGATAATGCATGGCATCCTATCTCTAGCCGATTGGAGTTTCAATCAAGCTCTAGTAGGGCAAGTCAAGAGAAGGCAATCAAGGCACGTGTGCGGCGAAGCCTATATCCCAAAGAAGGTTCAAGTGCCTAAGAAGTCTACGCTCCCAAAAGTACTCCATCGCCTAGCATCATTATCGGATCATCCGGCTCCGTGGTTGCCGACCGGTGGAACCGACAAGTTGATAGTAAAGTTCCGGCAAACAAACAAGATGAAGTTATGAAGGAAATTCCGGAGAAGAGAAGAAAGAGAAGCCGCCAAGGGATCCAAAATATACACAACCCAAGTGGTGCCCACCTGACTTGGGCAAGACCCAAAGCGGAGATTGCGGCCTTTCGTGCAGGAAGTTGAAGAAGCAAGCTCTTGAGAATCATCAAGAGAGCTTGCCGAAGAAGGATCACCACGTTGCTATGGAGCGGTGCCGAGGAGGTGGCCTAGCCGATGCCAATGGGTGAGCCACTAAGCCGCATTGAAGAATCGGCTAAGCCGCAGATGCTAGTACTCATCGCTCCGTAATCGTTGGGCTCGGTTGTGACTTCTTCCGAGGTGTCAACACCGATTCCGATGGTTTTCGAGGATCTGGGAGGATCCCAAAGCTTCTTTGTGGTGGCCAATCTTGTAGGTATGGAAGCTCGGAGGAACAAGATGATGAGATGGTGGACTATGAGCCATCTCCCGAGCGGATCAACGTGGTATATCTATCTTCAGGATTACTACGTGATTCATCATGACGAGGAGGAACCACCCGGCGAGCGGAGTTGGTGTTTGCGGTGGAGGATGCGTGTTCAAAAAGCCAAAGACCCGAGAGGACCATCTTCAGCCTTTGAACTTGAGGGGATATATCAACGGAACTCCGGTGCATAGCATGCTAGTGGACAGCGGCG
Source organism: Themeda triandra (assembly GCA_018135685.1). Taxonomy (NCBI): domain Eukaryota; kingdom Viridiplantae; phylum Streptophyta; class Magnoliopsida; order Poales; family Poaceae; genus Themeda; species Themeda triandra. The sequence continues at coordinate 757,058 of JAENPR010000252.1, read as the reverse complement.
CAATTGTTAATGTCATGCCTTTACACGCCGTGCCGCATGACTTGGGATCAAGGAGGAGGAGTTGATCAAGACCAACATGACCATCATGGGAGTTGGCGGAGATGCTCCAATTCCCGGCCAAAGGTATTGCTAACGTTGAGTTAACCATCGATAAGACCTGGCTACTTCTTTCTTCGTCACGACATCAAGGGGAGCTACAATGCAATTCTTGGGCATGATTGGATACATGCCAATGAGTGCGTACCTTCCAAATCTTCACCAACATCTCATCCAATGGAACGGCGTGCTATTGAGATTGTCCATGTGGATTCATCACCGAAGTTGCTGTTCTTGGATTCATCAAGCCCTAGGGGCATGGGCGCCTTTGGTTGCTTGTCATAGAGATCTACTTATGATTATGTAGATTACACCAAGGGTGGCTTTGTCCCCTGTATCTCTCAAGCCGATTGACAATCGGCTTAATAAATTATGTAATGGATAATCACGAGTGGTTAAAGCGTTGTTTAGAACAATATCGGGCTTAAAAGACCGATGCTTGTGAAGCTATTGATAACTTTGATGAGCTCAATAAGTTGGGCTAGGTTTCACGTCTGCCGACCCTTTAGAACAAGTTGATATTGGGGATGGCACTACGCCTGCGACGATGTTTGTGAATCAAAACTTGAAACATTATAAAGATGAATTAATCACGCTTCTCAAGGAATATGTTGATTGTTTTGCATGGAACTACACCGAAATGCCGGGATTAAGCGAGATCTTGTTGAGCATCGGCTCCTTATTAAAGATGGATTCAAGCCCGTCAAGCAACATCCAAGGCGCTTCAATTCGCCATCCATGACCGAATAAGGAGGAGATCAATAGGTTGTTGCAAGCTGAATTCATACGTCCATGCCAATATGCGGAGTGGGTCTCTAATATTGTACTGTTGAGAAAGAAGGATACGACAAGATTAGAGTGTGTGTTGATTTTAGAGATTTGAATGTAAACCCTCCCAAAGATGAATACCCTATGCCTATAGCCAATATGTTGATCACTGATGCTTCTGGACATAAAATGATTAACTTTCTTTATGGTAATGTGGGATATAATCAGATTTTCATGGCGGAAGATGATACATCAAAGACAACTTTCATTTATCCTGGCATCGTTGGATTGCTTGAGTGGATTGTGATGACCTTTGGGTTGAAGAATGCGGGTGCAACCTACCAAAGAGCTATGAATTTGATCTTCCATGATCTAATTGGGGTGATTATGGAAGTATACATTGATGATATTATGATCAAATCGGCTACCCATAAATCTCATTTAGGTGATTTGCATCTTGCTTTTGAAAGAAGGCGCCACACTATGGTTTGAAGATGAATCCACTCAAGTATGCTTTTGGAGTATCGGCTGGGAAGTTCTTAGGGCTTTATTATTCATGATAAGGGCATAGAGGTTGACCCCAAGAGGATTGAGAAGATCAAGAAAGTTCGGCCACCTACATGTAAAAAAGGCATGCAGAAATTTCTAGAAAGGTGAACTACTTGAGAAGGTTTATTGCTAACTTATCCAAAAAATTATTCCTTTTACTCCTATACTCAAGATGAAGGATGAATGCGAATTCACTTGGGGGCAAGCCAACAAGATGCATTTGATAAGATAAAGGAGTATTTGTCATCCACTTGTTCTTCGTGCACCTAGAAGAGGAGTTCCATTCAAACTTTATATTGCTGCCGAAGATAAGGTTATTGGGGCTGTTATGACTCAGAAGATGAAGAGAAGGAATTTGTTATTACTTATATTGGTCGTCGTCTTCTTGATCCCGAGACAAGGTATGCCCATATTGAGAAATTATGCTTATCGCTGTACTTTGCATGCCAAAAGATGAGACATTATTTGTCATTGTATATGTGTTGTAGCATGCCAGGCCGATGTTATCAAACACATGTTACATCGGCCAATCCTCGGTGGGAGGTTAGGCAAGTGGGCATACTCTTTAATTGAATATGATTTGGTCTTTGAGCCATTGCGAGCAATCAAAGGTCAAGTACTTGCTGATTTTATTGTTGAGCATAGTATAAATCTTGATGATGAAATAAATTACATTACTATTACTCCATGGAAATTATACTTTGATGATCGGTATGCAGCAATGGTCAAGGCGTTGGTATTGTTTTAATTTCTAGTAGCCTTGTGACCGAGATGTCTAGCCGATTGGATTTTGTTGTACTAACAATCAAAGTAGAATATCAAGCTTTGTTATTCGGATTGGTCATGTTAACTCCATGGAGGTGCGGCATGTTGAGCGTATGGTGATTTATTGCTAGTGGTTCAACAAGTTAATGGAGAATTCCAATGTTTAGATGGATCACTTCGTTCTTGCCTTGATACTTGTCTTGAATTTATTTTTAAGCTTGCTGAATTTAAAATTCGGCATGTTACGGACATGAGAATCAAAAGGCTAACACATGCTAGCTCAACGAGGCATACGGCTTTGACGTCGTGGCGTAATTTTCATATACAAGAAAAGCCTATGCATGAGGACGTTAATTTTTTGTTGTGCAAAAAAAAAAAAAAAAATTGGCTCAAACGATGATCGGATCTGCCAATTTCTTGCCGAGGCATATGCCACTGATTTGACTAATGGCGTTCCAAATTGGTCTAGTCTAGATTCTAGTAATCCTAGTACCGATTTGGAGGTTGAAGGACTCCCTTGATAACTTATTTGCAGGATCCAAACACTAAAGTTGACAAAACCATCCTAAGCGGCTTGCGTCAAGTTTATATTACAACATGATGAGCTCTATAGGAGGACGGTAGGTGGTTTGTTGCTCAAATGTTTAGGGACTGATCAAGCAAGAGTGGCTATGGGAGAAGTTCGTGAAGGAGTGTGTGGTATGCATCAATTGACTCCTAAGATGAAGTGGTTGTTGAGAAGGGTCGGTTTTTATTGGCCTACTATGATAGCCAATTGCTTTCGCTACTACAAAGGATGTGAAGAATGTCAATGGTTGTTAATATTCGAGATGGTGCACCGCGGAACTCCATCCTATCATGAAGCCGTGGCCATTTAGAGGTTGGGGGCTTGATTTCATTGGCCAAATACATCCCTCATCTTCAAAGGGACATAGATTCGTCTTGGTTGCTCTTGTTATTTCACTAAATGGTGTGAGGCGGTCCCATTGAAGAATATGACACACACGGAGGTGATTGAGTTTCTCGACATATAATTCATAAATTCGGCATACCTCAATCATTGCATACGAATCAAGGATCATCTTTTATGTCTAAAGAAGTGAGGGCTTTTGCCGAATCTTATAAAATTGAGGTTGTCCATTCATCTCCATATTATGCTCAAGCTAATGGGCCAAGGCTGAAGCTAGTAACAAGACCTTGATCAAGCTCATTAAGAAGAAGATTGAAGAGACTCAAAGGAAGTGGCACGAAGTCTTGTCGGAAGCTTTGTGGGCGTATCGCATATCAAACATGGCGCTACAAAAGTTACTCCTTTGAATTGGTTTATGATCAAGAGGCTATGTTGCCCGTTGAAGTGAACTTGGGTGCATTGATTTGCTAAACAAAATGACTTTATCCGCGGTGGTGTACCGTGATCTCATGATAGACAACATAGATGAAGTGGACCGATAAGAGATTACAAGCTCTTAAGGAGATTAAGAAAGACAAGATGCGTGTTGCAAGGGCCTATAACAAGAAGGTGAGAAGCAAATCGTTCCAAGTGGGAGATTTAGTGGAAAACCATACTACCTATTGGATCGAAGAGCAATCAATTCGGCAAATGGTCTCCCTAATTGGGAGGGTCCTTTAAGAGTGATCAAAGGTAGTGCACGGAAATTCCTATGTGCTAGAGACAATGAAGAAGGAGCGTCTCGAAAGGCAATCAACGGAAGGTATCTTAAAAATGCTTTCCAAGTGTTTGGCAAGAAGCCTAGTGCTTTTTAAACAATGGCCGATACATGTATTGCCCTTAGAACAAAAATGGCCGATGTATACATCGCCCTTAGTCACCGGCCAGCCGATGTGATGGGTATCGTTGCTAGTTGGTTACAGGTTGAGGAGTGTTTTCAAATTCATCGATAAATTTACCTGAAAATAGGGGGCATGTGTTGATGCTCAAATGTCTAAAGGAAGGTCAATGCATCAAGCGCGGCAAGCCAGCTAAAATCGGCGTCAAGCGAGGGCGTCGGGCCCGGGCCGAGAGCGCGAGGGGATGCGTCAAGACACCCATCGGACGCGTCCGTAGCCGCCTTCGGAAGTCGAGAGGCGCCGGACGTCCACCTTGACGCCGGAGCGCCGGATGACGCTCCCCAGTGACCCGGCAGTGTCCAGGGCGCCGACCCGGGCGCCGGACGCTGCTGATCCGGAAGCGCGGACCGTCCGTCGGACGCGCCATAGGCGAGCGGCCACGTGCGACATGGCGCGCGACGAGGGCATCGTACGTGTCGGCGCCGCATCGGGCCCAGCGGCACGCAGGCCGCCGCGCGTGCCGGCGTCCGGATGCCGCGCGCGGACCTTGCACGCTTGAAGGCGTCGGGACGCGTCCGGACGCGTGTCGGGCGCGACCGACTCCGTTTCAAGTCGCGTTTTTAGGAAGTTTTGGGCGTGGAAAACTTGTCGTACGAGTTTGGAGATGTTTTCTACCGGATAAGACCACCCCCTCTATATGTATGAGAGGATCACGGCCGATTGATCTCATCTATCAATCGAAAACACAAAACACAACAAATCTATCTCCTTTTGCCACTAATTCTCTCCCTCGGCCCCTCTAGTTGGCGCGTCCTGCGGCTCTCCATGAGTTACGTTGGCTTCTAGGCGCCATCCGCTGGTCCTAGGAGATCCTCCACGTGCTCATCCCCGACGGAACCTTCCGGGGAGCGAGTTCGGAGCTTTACCGGGCCATCCACGGGCTCTACATCGGCTTACCTGTCTCTAGATCGATTCTTGCCGGTTACGGCTAAGTGGTTCTTGCCTTGTTGCGGGCCGTTTGAGCTACGCCGAGGCGTCTAAGCACGTGTGGTGTGCTTGGCGTCGGATCACTTTTAAAACCAACAGCCACCAAGTGAGAGGGAGAGAGAGGAATGAGGAGGGGGTTGTAGGATAGTAGAAACAGCGAGCGAGAGAGAGATTAAGAAGGAAGGGCAGCTTTCTTCTATTCTCTACTATATACGTATGTTCCAAATGGGGTTTATTTTTTTATTCTGGTTCACGTCTAGAACAAGAGGTAAACGGAACCTTCAATCTGAAATAATTAGGGCAAAACACAAAGTTGAAAGGAAGAGTAAATTTCAACATAGGGTTAAAAATATAATCACAAAAATATACGTGTCGATAGATACTAGAACAATGCAACGCAAGCAGAAAGATGCATGCGGTGGACTCGAGTGGACTCACTCACCTGCTGCTTAAGGAGGTCGCTGTTGAAGACGTCTTGGATGGACCAGGACAATATTTTGTGCTCCAAGAAGCCAACATCGAACTTGCTCAGCGTGCGGTCGTCTTTGGTCACCGACTCCCAGTAGCTGAAAGCACGGCCTTCATCTTTGCCAGTGGATCGTGCTCAGGCTCAGCTTCCATTTCTTCGTCCGTAGTGTAGAAGATAGAATGGAGCCGGAACCATCTGTCACCGGCTGGAGCGAGAACCGCCGGTGGTGAGCAGAGCTTGGTGCTGGGCGGTCTTCGCCTGCTCACGATCGTAGTGTTCCTCCAAAAGCAAATAGGACCTTGCGGAGAGGAAGGTGTGGGGCGGTTGCTTGGCGGTGATGTCAGGGACGGCGTGCTGATACTTCGAGCTGAGTCCGCGTAGCATATTGAGAACCTGAGAGGTCTCGTCACCGGTTGACCGACGTCGCGCAGAGCGTCGGCGAGCTGCTTGAGGCGCCCGGTGTATGCGGTCACATCCATGTCGCCTTGGACCAAGCTCCGAATTCAGCTTTCCCAAATAGACCGCGCGATGGAGTTCATTGTCGCGGAATTGATCGTGAACAGCGGTCCAGATCTCGTACGCCGTAGCCTTGGGGGTGCGCACGATGTCGCGCACATCTTTGGCGATGGAGATGTAAATCCAGCTGAGGATGCATTGATCGATGACGCGCCACTCGAGATCGCGGCGCTGAAGATAGGTTGGCGGCGCGGAGACGGGGAAGTGAGGTTGAACTTGCCGAGGAAGGCGTCCTTGAAGCAGCGCCAGTCATCGTAGTTGGCGTCGGCAAGGGCAAGAACGACGGGAACGTGGGACTCTATGTTCACCGTCTGGAGAACGGCGGCGGAAGGAGTAGGAACGGCGGCGGCGCCGGTGTAGGACTCGCCGTCGAGGGAAGAGTGGGAAGAGGAGTCGGCGTCTGAAGCATCAGCGTCGAAGAGGGTTACGATCCATGGGATCGGGGGCAGCGGTGGTGTAGAGCGAGATCGGCAGCAGGAAATCTGCGGCAGCGGTGGGAAGGAGATCCGCGACGCGGCGATCGCGGCGATCGCGACGAGCAGAGAAGGCGCCGGTTTTATGAAAGAACCCGCGCGATTGACACCATGTAGAAGTAGAAGATAGAATGGGAGCCAACCACCGTTCTATTGCCAACTTATGGTGAATATATACAGCTTACAAGCGTGCGTGTGGAGCGCACGACGCTTGGGTCGTGGGCGCGCCATCCTGACCGGCTAATCTAGTGTATACTCAAAATTGTGACTCAACACGTAGCGCTCATGGTGCCGTCGTCGCTCATGGTTGGTCGGGAGCTAAGCTCTCCTCTAGCTCGTAGCAACTCCTCAAGTGCTCAAGTGTTACAAGCTCTCCCCTTCGTATTGTCACGGTTATCCATAGGACAGAGAATAAATACGTGCAGGCTCTCCAGCGGATCGATGCTCGGACAAGTGCGGTGCGCAACAGCTTTGCCTTTGCCTTGGGTTCCCTCAGCACCACCATGTGGGCAGGCACCATCCAAGATGCCAACGCAAAGGGGAAAGAAAGTGCACTGGATTAGTGGAGTGCATTGCACACATGCTTGGAGTTTCTTTTTTTTTTAATAATAATAAAAAAAGAAATGCCGGGTAGAGATAGAAAGCGGCCAGGTCGTCGAGCGGCTATTTTGGACTGGGCTCTTCCCTGTTCGGAACTTGAAAGCACATCCTTTTTGGTGTATAAAAAAGCTCTTTGGACAGGTCTTGGAGGCTCTATTTGTGACAATCTCAATGTGGGCAGAATTTAGTTGTGCCTCAAATATCTGTCGCTATGTTCTATGGTGACAACTGACAATAAGGGTGGCAGGGTGCTAACTAAAATAATCCTCAAAGAACTCAATGTATACTATGAAATTTGATTTTACATTTGTTGTCAATGAAAGGTTTCCATACCTTTTTGGTAAACTGACTTTTTTATCCTCCAGAGTCCAGAACAACAGATATGAACTATAAAATTTGTTGAACACATTAATTTATTATAAGGTATGTTCTGTTTTTTTCAGTCTTTCTATCTTGAGGTGGAAAATCATTATGATATTCTTCTGTATTAAGGTAATATATTCCTTCGAAATATACACAGGGGATTTGATTCAACTTAAAGGGCATTTTACTTTCGTGTACATGAATATCAGGATGTGGCTTAATGTTGGCTTCTTTCTCTCTTCTTGGGAGTTCAGTATTCCAGCACATGGGATTTAATGGAACTACACTATCATGGATTCATTTATTAGGGTACATCTGCAGTAGCCTAAAAATTATATTAATATCATTTTGCTTAGTAATTCTTGGCTACTAGAGACAAGAAAATGGTGTACTTCAGACCATTTTCCCATTCTTATTCTACATCTTTTCCATCACCTTCCGTCAGTGGTAATTAATAATATGCAGTACTTGATGAGCACAGAACCAGTCAGACTGATTATGTTAAGGGCCCGTTTGGCTCTCGGAATTCCCAGAATTGAATTCATAGAATAAATTATAGTCGTGGAAGAAAAATCCATAGAATCTGTTAAATAAAGTCTATAACTTTACTTAAGTAAGAAAGAAAATCCATGGAATCCATTTCCCATCTTCCACCCTATGAATTTGAGATGAATTTGAGATAGGCTTATATGTGAACTTTGGAAAGTTGTGAAATCTCAAATTCTTTCTCCACAACTATAGTTTATACTTACAATTCAATTCGAAATTCCGAATCCAAACGGGCCAGTCAGATTGTCTTTTCCTCATTTCCCACCGCCACTTCTAATTAATGAGATGTGCATTGGGGTGCCCAATTAGTCAGACAAAGCATTTGCATGATCCAGAGATCTGTTTTGCCTTCATTTTTGCTATGGTTGCGTCCTGTTGGTCAAGCACTCACAGTTGCCATTAGTCTTAAAATTGTTGTGATGATCTGCATTTTTTTAGGCACATTATCTGTCACTAGCCCATCAAAATTCTACCGCGTTCTGGACATTGTTTGGTGGTTCTACTTGATTTGTGCCCTCTGCAGTAGGATGACATTTGTTAAAGGAGAACCAGATTCTGGTTCTGTCATTTTATACCATTATTAAATATGAATGCTCTGTGTTAGGTTTATATTCCCTGATTGTTAGGTTTATATGCCCTGATTGTTGAATGGAAAGCTTGCCAAGGAATGTCAGGCAACAAAGAAATGAGAACAATTGATGTTCCTTCGCTGTTGATAGTTTGTCAAAGTATTCCTTTTCTTTTTGATAAAGATTAAATGATGCTCTTAGTATGATTCATGCATGAGAATATCTCTTTTCTCTAACACTTTTTAATATATCTATGGAAAGAGTAGTTCTTCAGTGTCGTTTGTTGCATGTCATTTAAGGCAGCAGTATGTCAATATTCAGCTTATTCGTTGATGGTTAGGTAAGATGTTCATCAGTGCACCGTAACACCTGGGTGTATTTGTTGGATTCTTTGGTATGAGTGACTCCTTGAGTCGTGTGATTTGGGTTTGTGACACCGTGACAGTAGTTTTTTTAATGTCTGTCAGGGAAAGGCATAATTAAGCTATGCATCAGACATTTGAAATGTCCAATTGCATCTTTAGAGGAACGTGTGGTCACCAGATGGACCACTAAATTAGGCTGTTTTGTCGTTTTCTTCCTTTTTATCTTCAATACAATTTCAGTGCTATTTTTTGATAGTAGTTCTTTTTTAGAAATCATTTGTCTGGTCCAGAGATCGTTTATGCACTCCTTCTATTTTTTGGTGGTGGGAGGGTGGGAGGGATGGGGGGTGGGGGGTGGGGTTGGTTTGAGGCTTATTTTTTTGAACTTAAGGGTTTGAAGCTTATGCTCCAGTGAACTTCCCTGTGCAGAATTGTGAATTGGATCGTCATCGCTGTCTTAAATCACATCACATTTTGATGAGTTTGCTTCTGAGGAAGGGGCGGAGCCTCGTGCAAAGCGAAACGTGCACCTCGGTCGCGTCATCGGAAAGAATTCTCAATGCATAGTACTCCCTCTTGTCCCACAAAGAATGCATTGCTAGCGTTCAAAAATTGTCCCGTAAAAAACATCGTTTTAGAGTATGTCTCTAGATTTTTTTTAAATTTTGACACTTTTTTGAAACTATTTATGATTCCGATAGGGTAAAAAAACTATTTTTAAATCTAGCCGAGGTTTCGACGCGCCAAGCCAAAGGCGCGGCTCCATGCCTCGAGCCGCGCCATGTATGCTGGTAGCGGCTTGGGTGGCCACGTGGCTGCCCAAGACCACGGGCATCTCGACGTGGCAAGTCAAGCCGCGCTCAACATTTAAGGCGTGGCTCGTACGCGCCAAAAGTGGTGGCGCGCTCGTGGTTACCGGCCCTAGCCCGGCCCGCCCAACCCACACGTTCACTTTCCTCGTTCCCGAGATCGGGCATCGCGAGGTCCTCCGCCGGCCGCACGCCGTTCCTCGCCCGTGTGCCGCATTGCCGTCCATAACCCCGGCGGTCCTGCCCCGCCTCTCCGCGTCCCTCCTCCCCCCTCATGTCTGCTCCCCGCTCCCCGCTCACCGGCCTTTGCTCCCTCGCGTCCTCCTCGGCGACCTCCTCTCAAGCATGGCGAGAGGAGGCCGCGGTGAATGTAGGCGCCCCAACGAGGATGGCATGAGGTGGGGAGTCCCTGACCGCGCCGCCACCGGAGGGCTCGTCACGGTGGCGCCACCGTCACCTTTCTCGCACCTAACCGCCGGGTGTGGCGCCGCAGCTCGTGTGCACCCGTCGCTATGGTTTCCCCTGGCTGCAGGTATAAGGTAAATCCTCACCCGCTGTGGTTTTTTTTTTTAATTTTAATTCGAACATTTTTAGGTTTTAGGGTTAGTTAGTTAGTTCAATTTTAGGGTTTAATTTGTGATTAAGGTTTAGGTAGGTTTTAGGGTTGTCATAGTTAGTTAGGTTTTTAGGGTTTAGGTAGGGTTTATTTTTATAGCCGTTAGGCGCTAGTTATATAAATCTTATATTAGTTAGTTATGAGTTATATAGGTTTTCCTATAATATGATTAGTTATGTTAGTTTTATTAGTTATAATAGTTATAATGAGTCCATATCCATATAGTTAGTTATATTTGTGAGTAAGAAATGCTACAATAGACGGTGTAGAGTCGATCAATGGATGATGAAATACTATTGTGGGTGATGAAGATAAGGTTTAGGGTTAAAAGTGGTTCGCGAAATCGTAGCCCCGATGTATCATGGCCTTCCCATTTTGTAGATGGATTGTTTTGTTCGTGTTTTCTACGGAGGAAGTGTCACGAAAAAGATTGCTTGTTTGTTGATATGGAGGAAGAGTTGGTGATCTTCGATGAACCTCCGAGCTTTAACGACCTAATGTTGCGTTTGAAGGCCAAATTTGGGGCGATATCACGCTACATAGGAGGCTTGATGTTGGGACAACAAGGCCTCGCTACGTTATGATGCCCTTGGTTGACTTGGCTCTTTGGTCCCGCTACACTCATGTCCTTCGGGGTTGCAATGGTAAAGTTGCCGAGGTTGTTGTGGAGACATTGGTTGATGGGCCTTACTTTCAGGACAATGGTGGTGGTGAGGTTGGGGTCGATGTGGACACAACACGGGAGATGTACGTCGATGGTCGGTTGACGCGGAGCATCCTTGGATGGATGAGGATGAGTCGGGTAGGAGGTCACCGAGTATGGATCATTTCGAGGTGCGAAGAGGCGGAGGCGAGGAGGAGGATAGGATTAGTGACTATGTAGACGATCTCGGATGATTCGGATGATGAGGGAGGCACCGGGCGGGAACCGCAGCATCGTTTCATCCTATGCCAATTCCTATGCCTATTGGAGAACTTCATGCAAGTGCGGTCCAAGGAAGACTAGCTACGGGACACCGGATGCCTCTAATGATCGATGTGGTCATTTCGGTGCGGCAAAGATGGCCTTTTGTTCACCGGATCCATACGAGAGATAGAGCTGATGCAATCGAGGTCGGTGAACATACCTTTCGGATTCCTAACTACGGTGGACGTAAGCATGACGGATATGGCGGTTTGTGACACCGCCTCCAAATGGGTAGGGACTTCTTCCTTCCTTTAGGCATGAGAATCAAATACTTTCAAAGGGCATGGTGTTCAATTCACTCGCTGGACAAAGTTGTTCCTTGAGAACTATCCAGTTTTCCACCATAGGTCGGACTATGTCTCCCATTCCAACAAGAACGAAGGCTATACTACATGAAATGCATCAAAGGTTGTCCGTGGAAGGTAAATTCAAGAAAGAGATCGTGCGATGGCAAGTGGAAGATAACCAAAGTTGTGCAGCCCCACACGTGTGCCTCAAACAAGGGACAAGAAAACCATCCTCAGCTCACAGCACGGTATTGTGCTCATCGCATACTGGGCCTTGTCGATGACAACAACGACATCTCGGTCTCGTCGTTGATTGTTTCGTTAAGAGAATTCACAAAGTACAAGGCCAAGTACGGAAATGTGTGGCGTGCTAAGCGGCTTGCCACTGCCAGATTTGTTGGAGTAGCTGGAAGGGGCCTACAATAGGGTACCCCGAATATTGTGTGCAATGACATCGTATAACCCTCGGAATGAAACGGTGGATAGACACCGGAACAAGTACTCATTGACGATCAAGGCGATCACAACTAGGATAAATGTGCCGAGGCATGTTTTCTAGGTTTTCGAGCGAGACAATACATGCATTCCGGTTCAGAGGCTGCCGTGGTTGTGGATGCCACTTTCTTAACGGGGAAGTACGGGAGTGTTGATGATGGCCGCTTCCCGTGATCCCGAGAATAAGATAGTTCCACTTGGCCTTTGCAATTCCGAGGAGAGAACAATGAGTCCTGGTCATGGTTCATGCGGCATCTACAAGTTAATGTACTTGGCAATTCTCGTAGGATATGCATGATATACCGATCGGCACATAGGTCTCCTTAACCTCGCGGAAGAATAGATTGACGACTACCTTCCTCTTGAGCATAGATGGTGCATGCGGCACTTGGCTTTGCTAATTTACGCGTCGAGGAAGAAGAGGGAGGTATGTAACATGGTTAAGAAATTGTGTTGTTGTTGACACTTCTAACACCACTCACTGCTAAGTTGTCATCCTCAGCATGGCGCCGAAGTGTTGGTATAGAAATCGCTCCTCTAGTAAAATAAATATGGATCCGCAAGCGAATAGATAATACACCATCGTAGCACTTCACCGAAGTATTCCAGTAGCGTTATTTATATTTAGCTCAAGGGAAAGAACTAAGGACTTAAACATTGAGATAAACTTGCTAAACACGACTACTTATGAGTGATTGATTGCATGATCACATACTGTTGGAGGGTAAACCATGATAAATAAGGAATATGAATTATAAAGCTCAGTGGGAATAAATCACACAAACAGATTAGAGATAGACTACTCAACAAAAGGTAGGTTGCCCGATTAGTTCAAGAAATAGAATTTCTAGGTAGGTTCTAATCTACTAAGTCATTCATCTACTCTAACGCTACACTATCATATATAGCACAAAAGACTCTTCATCTATGTATAAGGATCATTGCTATAAAAAGCCAAGTCATAACTGGACTTCCTACGCAACTTTATTTCTAGACCTACCAACGGGGATGGAATACAAAGGACTCAACAGAATGGTCACTCCCGCGATCTACCACATGACAGGCCAATAGGGTGCATTTGCGGAGTAAACGGCATCTAAGCACCATGCTTACATGAAATCTACCACCTAACCCTCCCTTGAAAGAGAGCTAAGTGCTTTGCAAACATATACATAAACTCATTATCAATCATAACCATATCAAATGTACAACTAGAATAAACTAGGAACATAATAAATAGAAACATAATGATATTAGAATAAAGTCTCAAGAATAGATACAAGATAATACCAATCCTTGATGACGAAGATCCGTAATCCCGAGCACAGCGCCCGATTCTTTCTCTATCTAGTCTAAACCTATGTAGAACTTGAAGTATTGGAGTAGCTATTCTAATTCTGCGAGTGGAGATATCTCTCTAAACCCTAGCTCCGCCGATGGCTACCTCTCGAATAATGAATTCTAGAATGAATTAGGGTTTCGGCCTGGGGAGGCCACCGAATATATAGCCCTCGGAGGCACCACGGCTGTCGGATCAAAACCGACCCTAATCGGACGATTTTTATTACTCAAAGTCGGTGGAGGCGGATCCGCGAGCCTCCCCGTGATTGGCCGCAGGGGAGGCGGCCGCCCCTAGGGTGGAGGCGGCCGCCTGGTTTAATGGGCGTGGGGCCCCGCTTCTAGGGGTTGCCTTCACGAGTCTTCCGTTGCCTTTTTTACCCGAATGCTTATTCTTTCTATGTAAATCCGACATGTGGGCCTTCTTGGATGATTTACCGATAATCCCCTATTAAAACATATATTCACCAAAACTTGTGGAATTTGTCAATTTACACCCTAAGTCTATGGTGGTGATAGAGTATACCCCTCTTTCTCTTTACGATAGACACATAAAATTGATGGTTAACGGCCAACAAACTCCCCTAAAAGCTTACCTTTTGCTCATCCCTACAAATGACTACAAAAGATGGATCGAGGTTCTTCACAATGCTTTCCGCCCCACTAGTACACATGCTTTAAATAAGAATTCATTCCGTAAGGACTAGAGTGGACTATCATAACTTCTAAACTTACTCATGTTTCTTTCAACCATGGGGCTTTTTTCCTTGGGTCTTGAGGCGGTTGAAAGACGTAACAATTAAGTCAAGCACCGTTGTCTCATGCCCCGTTGTTCCACCTACGATACCGAAGTTTTACAAGATTTTCAAGATAAAATTCCGGGAGTTCCTTAGTATGACCCTTTCAAGTCTCTCGGTATGTGGTATTTTTTTTGGATCCTCTCTAAGGCATTGAAAGGAAGTATGCCTTACTCTCTTGCTCTCGAATATGTGGTATTTATGTTTCAAGGCATTTATGAATGAGCCTTCACTCTCTCTCACCCTATTCTAATAAAGGATTATGTGGGCTCATAGGTGTGGAGAACTAATGCATTGGCCTCGATCAAACCATGGATCCAAGGAACTCAACATACAACCAATCGGTTTGTGCATGTGTGGTTTTATATGTGGATGGCATAATATAGAGAAATATTTGTGGGAGGAGAAGGGGTGCACAAAAAACTATCAATGCTCTTTTATTTGGAAGAAAACTTTGAACACTTGAACTTCTTTGATACTCGGAATTAAAACCTTGATGAACCGGGCTCATAAATCTTTCTTTTCTTTTTCTCTCTTCTCTTCTTCTTTCTTTTTTTTTCAAATCTTGCAGACCCAAAAAGAATACTTTCACAATTTGCAACTTTGTAGAGGAAATGACAAATGGTACTTGGAGCATTGATCTTTTGATAAGTGGCTAGCAAATGAACAGGGGAAAATATTTTTGATGTTCACTCTCGGTGTAAGAGTAGAACAATTTAATGAGTGAAGATAGGATTTATATGTGGTGCATACTTCTAGGGTAGAAGTAGCAAGGGTGAACATGAGTGTGTAAAACCAGAATTTAGCCGTATCATGAGTTCCTAAGGATCGACACGAACAAACATGAGCCTATAAATATGAGGAGGCTTCCTATTCTAATGAACAATTATGGGCATGGTAGGAATTTTAGCTCTCTACCATATAAGGAACTCATCAAGAAATATTTATAACTTTCACAATCAAATCTCGAGAATTTAGTGGCACTTAGGAACATAATGAACAATGGCTCGAGACTATCATCATATCATGGTCTCGCCAGCTACCTAGACTTAGTTTAAGCATATGCTCCCACAGATTTAAAGTGTAGAGTAAATCTAGTTGTCAAATAGTGTATCCAAATCTTGGAAGAATTCAAATGTAAAGCTAGGTACTTGCAAAGAATTACGACGAGCAACTATTCATCATTTCCATCATGCAATCTTCGGTCTACAATTTTATTTATAGCAAACTCGAACTTAAAAGCGAACTATATTACACACTCTTTTTATTTGGTTTTCATTTTTAAACATGCTCGAAATTTAAAACAATCACACTAAAAATAGTAAAAAGCAAACTAAAGCGAGAAAGTTGAAATAGTAAGCAAATATTTATTGGGTTTCCCGATTTTTCTCCTTTTTTTTGAATACGAAAAAAACAAACTAAAATAAACACACTTTGAATAAAAAAAAAACTTACCCCGATAACGGGGTCCTCCCCCGAAGCTAGTCTTGCGGCGGCGGTGGTGGATAGTGGTTGCTCAGCATGTTCACAAGGTTGTTCGGGGGCGAGGTGGTCTCACTCCGACCTCCCGAATGGTGCCCACACCGAGTGGTGTTGTAGTTCCACGTGACGATCATTCCACCACCGGGTGTGTTGCCCAAGAGTGGTGGTGGTGTCATCTTTGGAATGCTAGTTGTTCATCATAATGTCATAGACAAACCCGTGGCATCGAGTGGCATCTTGGCTCAAAGTCATGGTGTGGTCCTTCTTCGGTTCTTGCTTCATAGGTATCACATGAATATCTAGGTGGTTCTCGAGGTCCCGCTTCCATGGTCCTTCCCTGGATGGTCCTTCTCCCCCGGGGTGGTATATGGTGGGTAATACCCATATTATGGCCGTGATGGTTGGCTTCGTGGGTATGCCCATGGGTTCAAAGGAGTGATGATGGGGTACTTCCCATTCATTGAAGCCGGCATGTCTTTGGCTCACTCATGAGGAGCCTCGGCAGGCATACGCCACACCTGGATCCTGCGGTTGCGTGCCATTCTTGGCGAAGCTGCTCTCGGTGCTCTTTCATTCACGCCGTGCCTGTAACTCAATATGAAGATCTCGAACGGATATAAGGCCAACTTGGTTAGGTAAACCTGGGAGTGAACCGTTCCCATAAGTTGCATACAAAATATTATTTTCCCTTTTTAGTAAGGTTTCTTGCGAGAAATAATAAAATCGTAAATCTCTCTATGATCCTCAATAAAGTCAAGAGAAGCTCCATTAATCAAATTAAGACTTGTGGCAATGCGAGTAACAAGTGAGCAAATGGCCACGCTTCCCTTTGTAGTGGGGGATACTCAACCAATGATTGACCAAGAGACGAACAGGAGAAACCTTGACTTTCTTTACAACCATACATCGGTCGCAAGTCCGTCCTCTTATCTTACTTTCATCATGTCGGGGGAAAAAGGTGGCTCCTAAATCATCGATGTAAAAATCTAAGTGTGGGATGCTCAATGTCACCGATTTACGGTGTGCAAGGTGATATGGTTCCTTGGAAATGAAGTTCCAAAATCTATGCATGTCAAAGTCACCTAAAGGCCGAGTCTAAATCCATGTTCGCATCATGGGGGAAACCTAGAAGGTCACTAAGGTTTCTCCATGTGATAGAAAATTCCCCGGGTGAACAGTCTAAAATAAACCCGGTTCGTGAGCCTGGAGGGTGCAAAGAAATTCTATGGTCAAGAGTTTTGACCCCATCTCCGTAAGGTTTGCAAAAGTAGTCCATCCAACTAACGAAAAAAAAGTGTCGAATTCATCAGCCATACATGTCTCAAAGAGAAGTGTCGGATCGATGGCCTAGATGTGTGGACGAAGTATTTATTCTTGATCTTCTTGTATACGTCCTTTTCTTGGGAGTCTCTCGTGCCAAGATCCAGTTGGCTTCTTGAGAACTCTTCGAGGTGCGGAAGATGATGCCGGGTGGAGACACGGCCGGTGGAGGTACAACTGGTGGAGGGTCGACACTCATGTCGGAACCGCCACCTAAGTGTGACGGGATGAGCTCCTAGATCCCGATGCTCCCTGACAGCTCCGAAATTCCCTTCATGACACCCTTCATCCTGCGGTGCTTACAAACAAAAACAACACTAGTGTAGGGAAGGTTAGAAGGGTTAGCGGTTAGCCGTCCGTAGGTTAGTCGTTCTCAAGATGTTTTCTAATTTCAAGCTTAGATTTTGACAGAACCTCCCTCTAAATTTTAATCTTCTTTACCCTATTTGGACAGCATCTCCACTAATCTTTTGATGATCTACTGCACCACTATCCCTTCCCCTTGCTTGCTAGTGAACTCCTGCTCACTCACTATTTTTCTCACTCATTTCTTTTCTCTCCCTACTCTCCTTCTCTTCTCTCTGGCTCTCCCAGAAAACCCGAAGTCGAGAGCAGCTTGGAGACTAAAATTCTGAATACTTGGTGGTGCATAGAAGCAATGGGAGGAAGGGTATTTATAGGGGAGGAAGTGAGGGGGCGGCCGTCTCAATGGTGGGGCGGCCGGCCACGGTGTGTGCCCTTCCCCGGTGGCAGCTTCGTGTGATCCATCTTGCCTCAATGTTAAGTCGAAAAAGAAGTGGTATGATGGTTTTGGCGGTGGAAAAGAGAGGATAGTGGAGGTGAGTGGAAGTGATGAAATAATGATGGGATGTATGTGAGGTGAAGTCTACATGACATGTGGGACCCATGGTGGAGGGCCCACCATGCACTAAATGCAATTATATAATTATAAACAATGCAGGAATTTCAATGAAAACAAACCAAATTGGATGCATGAAATAATGACTTTTATGCCACTACAATAAATATTTTTAACGGGTTATCAAACTGTAAAATTATTTATATGGGGTTTAGAAATTTTATAATGCAATGCTAGAAATAAATATGCTTAGGAGAATTGCAAGAGATGACAATTAAATACGGATAAATACCGAGTTACCTTTCGGCGAGGATTCGGATTTTTAAAGTCCCCCGAATTGGACCTTCCAATTATTTATTCCGCCGAGGTTCTCGGAGATGCAGGTCTCCGATGATTGTGCTTGTCTTGTCTTCTTCTACCATCTTTGCAAATTTGTTTAGCTCTCGTTTTGGCTTGAATGCGTAAATTGCTCTTCTTGTCCATTTATGGTGAACTTGATTTCTCCCTTCCAGACATCAATGTGTGCATTGGCGGTGCTCAAAAGGGTCTCCCTAGGATGAGTAACACCTTTGAGTCTGGATGCATATCCAACACCACAAAGTCTACGGCACGAAGAACTCTCTTATCTTGATCGGAATATTTTCTCGTGATGCCCAAAGATATCGAACCGATTGTCGTGTCAGCTTGTAGGCACATTGATGTTGGCTCAAGTGTAGTGTGATTGAGCTTGTAGTAGACAACAGCGGGCATCACACTGACACTTGCTCCAAGGTCACAGAGTGCATTGTTGAAGTGTTGATCTCCAATTGTGCAATTGATAGTGGGGCATCCTGGATCCTTCTTCTTTTTTGGCAACTTATTGAGGATTGCCGCACTACACTCTTCTGTGAGCTTGATTACTTCAGTGGATGGCAGTGGTCTCTTTTTGTTGAGAATATCTCTAATGTACTTGGCGCATGTGGGACCCGTATGGCATCCGAGAGGTATATTGACATATAGTTTACTGGAATTACCTCCACGAACTTACCGAACCGAAGCCATCTATTTGTTGTGGTCTTCTATTTCGGAGGAAAAGGTAAATAGCTTGTATCTTGAAAGTTTTGTCTCATCTCCCGGTCTTGTACCGGTTCTTATGGTAGTACTTCTACTTCGGTGGTTGTTCTCTTCTACCGCCACTTGACAGGTAGCACAAACTGGCCTTAACACCTTTTGGATAGGGAGGATCTTTGTGGAACTCCCTCTTCTTGTAGTAATAGATCTTACCCGCTTAGGGTTAGTGGGCAACGAATGCAAACGGCTAATGGCGCGCTATCCTTGCTTCGTCTTTTTATTAAACTCTAGTTGGTCCTTAATGGCGTAGGAGAAACTATCCATTTTATCGATTATGCTTTCCAAGGTGCTATCGTTAATATCTAGCCTTGCTTTAATGTCTAAGTTGACTTTAGATTGCCGCAGAACTAATTCTCTCAAAGTTGGTTGCTTTGCAATATTACCTGGATACCTTGGTTATTTGGTTGTTGCCTCCAACTAGGTTGGTGTGAAAACCTTCCCGACGATAGGGCTTGAGTTTTGCTTATACATGGCTTCAATTGCCCTATCTTCCTTGTACTTGGCCCTCTGGTCAAGCTAGTGAAGTAAGGTATCCATCTTGGTAGACAATGCATTCACTTCTTCAATTGCTTCTTCGCTTTGATGACAATCTTGAATGTTGTCTTGGGACCAGCTCTAATTATCTGCTATCTTCTCCATAAGGTTCTTAGCTTTCCCAAGAGTGAGTGAAAAAAATGATCCTTCACGATTTGCATCTAGGTGCTCACGTGTCTTCCTCGGGTTAATCCATGATAAAAGCCTTGCATGAGTAACCATTCTTCCATTCCATGATGGAGGACAATCTTGAATGTATCCTTGCAAACGCTCCCATGCCTCGAAATGGTCTCTCGTCTTCCGCCGTTGGAAGTTGGTAATCTTTCCTCTTAAGGCATTGGTCTTGCCTATTGGGAAGAATTTTGCTAGAAAGGCCTTGGAACACTTCGCCCATGTGTTGATATCTTCTTTATTTGCATAGAACCACGCTTCGCTCTTCCCACTAGTGAGAATGGAAAGAGGCGAGTAGTATAATGTCTTGATGAACTTCTTCTATGGCTATAGTGCTCCCAATTTCCATAAAGTCTTGCGCATGTGTACTTGCATCTTCATGAACCTTCCACCGAATTGGATAGCTTGCACCATGTTGATGAGGCTTGGCTTGAGCTCAAACTCAAGGTTACTTTAGTTTCTAGCACCGGACCGCGGATGATAGCTCCACGTTGGTGAAGAATCCCGACAAGATCTTTCGCCATAGCTTCGGGCATTGGTGACGAGCTTCCTTCTTGATTGACCGACTCTAATGATCGAGAGTTGAATGAATCGATTCAATCCCGCTAATACCCCGTATAAAATATAGACAAAGAAAACGAAAACGAACGGGGGTGAACACGCCAAGTAGAGGTGACTAGCTACAACCACTCATTTGTTAAGTATCTACTTAGGCAATTTTTCTCAAAAAGTTTATTCCTATCCCCGGCAACGGCGCTAGAAATGCTTGTTGACACTTCTAACACCACTTAAGCTAAGTTTTCATCCCTAGCATGGCGCCGTTGGTATAGAAACGCTCCCTCTAGTAAAATAAATATGGATCACTTGTAAGCCGAGATAATACACCATCATAGCACTTCACCGAAGTATTCGTGTATCGTTATTTATATTTAGCTCAAGGGAAAGAACTAAGGACTTAAACATTGAGATAAACTTGCTAAACACGACTATTTATGAGTGATTGATTGCACGGATCACATACTTTGGCGAGAGGGTAAACCATGATAAATAAGGAATATGAATTATAAAGCTCGGGGAATAAATCACTGAGAGATTAGAGATAGACTACTCAACAAAAGGTAGGTTGACGCCGGATTAGTTCAAGAAATAGAAATTTCACTAGGTAGGTTCTAATCTACTAAGTCATTCATCTACTCTAACGCTACACTATCATATATAGCACAAAAGACTCTTCATCTATGTATAAGGATCATTGCTATAAAAAGCCAAGTCATAAACTTCCCTACGCAACTTTATTTACGCTAGACCTACCAACGGGGATGGAATACAAAGGACTCAACGGATTGTCACTCCGCGATCTACCACACGACCCGGCCAATAGGTGCATTTGCGGGTAAACGGCATCTAAGCACCATGCTTATGAAATCTACCACCTAACCCTCCCACGAAGAGAGCTAAGCGCTTTGCAAACATATACATAAACTCATTATCAATCATAACCATATCAAATGTACAACTAGAATAAACTAGGAACATAATAAATAGAAACATAACGATATTTAGAATAAAGTCTCAAGAATAGATACAAGATAATACCAATCCTTGATGAAAAAGATCCGGAATCCCGAGCACGGGCGCCCGTTCTTCCTCTATCTAGTCTAAACCTATGTAGAACTTGAAGTATTGGAGTAGCTATTCTAATTCTCGGTGGAGATATCTCTAAGCCCCGGCTCGCGATGGATGGCTACCTCTCGAATAATGAATTCTAGAATGAATTAGGGTTTCACCCATTTGGTTGGAAAGGCCAAAAATCAGCAATATAAGGTTTTCCGTTAAAGGCAAACCAAGGTATGTAAAAGGTAGGTTTCCTAAGGTGCAACCAAGGACGTGAGGAGAGAGAGCTTTATCGGGGGCACATTAAGAGGTACCATTAGAGATTTGTTATAATTTACCCCGAGTCTGATGACTACGCAAAAGAAGATAAGATATCCTTTAGATGATTTAATTCATTAGGTCAGGCTTTCATTGTCATCAGCATATTGTAGAATTGGGAAGTCTTGGTCATGAATATTAATGGGGAGAGATAAAGAGCCTATGGATTTGGAATGATTTAGGAGTGTTTGCGAAAGTCACCGCTAACACAAAGAGGAGGAGATAGAGGATCACCTTGCCTCACCTCTTTTTTTGCAATGGAAGACCTTACCTGGCAAACCATTTAAAATTACTTGAGAAGTACCGAAATTAAAAATGGATTTCATCCAATGAATCCATTTAGGAGGAAAGCCCTTTTGTTGCATGATCTGAATCATGAAATCATGTTCTACTTTGTCAAATGCTTTTTCAAAGTCCAATTTTAGGATAAGAAGCTCTTTTTTGATTGTTTACAAGAGTGCAAGTATTCTAGGGCCCAAGCAATGCAATCTTGTATTGTTCTTTTTTTGATAAAGCCATATTGGTTCTTGTGAAGGAGGCTAGGTAGAAAGGATTGGAGTCTATTTGCCGAAGTTTTGTTAAAATTTTAATGGAACAATTTAGTAAAGAAATTGGTCTAAAGTCACCCACCTTAATGGCATCATCTTTTTTTTTTAGGAATTAAGGTGATATAAGAGCCATTAATACTTTGAAGACATAGGGAAGAGCTATTGGAGTAGAAGTCATCACGAGATTATAGAAGTCGGTGCGGATCAAAGGCTAACTTCTCTTGATAAAGTCGTGTTAAAACCATCGGGGCCGGGACATTTGTCAGAGGGTAGAGCTTTAACTACTTGATCAATTTCCAACTTGGAGAAAGGTTCAGTGAGAAAATCTAGATTAGGGCGGGGGGAAATGTAGTTTGAAAGATTAAAACCAATAGAAGTGAAGTTAGAGGTTCCTAGTCTTTCTTTGAAGGCTATCCAGATAAGGTTGGCTTTATCTTGATGATCTGTGAAGATAGAGCCATTGTCATCTGTCAATTGAGTTATGAAGTTTCTTCTAAAAGTTGTAGTAGCATAAGCATGGAAGAACTTAGTGTTGGCATCACCAAGGGTTACCTATTTGATGGAACCTCTTTGTTTCCAGTAGGTTTTTTGCTGCTTAAGGAGAGAAATGAGCTTGTCTTGAAGAATTTTCCTAAAGTTCCATTCAATTAAGCTTAAGTCTCGAATTCTTCAAGGAAGTTTAGAAAGGAACGGGTCAATTTAACATTTGGATGTTAACATTGAGATTTGAGACGGTTTGTCGCCAAGTTCTAAGGACTCCTCTTAAGTTCTTAAATCTTGCTGTTATGTTTTTAAACGAGAATCTGAATAAAAAGTATGTGAGAACCATCCCAATTGCACTTGATTGAAAAAATCATCATGATCAAGCCCGGAAATTTTCACATCTAAAGATTGAACCCTTTGGAATCGAGGTTGAGATGGAAATTAAACAAAGGGACATGATCGAGGTTTCCATCGTAAGAGTAGAAACTACTATGTTAGGGAAAGAAGTGGTCCAACTTGCTGAGGTAAAAAACCAATCAAGCCGTTCTAGGAGGGGGGGTTTGTTTATTAGTCCAAGTAAAACGATGTCCCTTAAGGGAAGTTCAACTAGACCAAGAGAATTGATAGCGTCATTAAACATGAGCATATACGGGTAGTTAGCTCCCTCTCTATTTACTTTGTCTTCGGGGTTTCAATAAAGGTTAAAGTCTCCAACTATTAACCAATCAATTGTGTCGAGGCATGGAAATGTGTTTGAACCAATGAATGAAAGCTGATTTTCCTTGGTCGGTACATGGGGCATACACATTGGTCAAAACCCATGATGAATTATTATGAACCGAGGAGAAGAGGATTGAAGCCGCAAATTCATTTTGGAAAATACATTGACCATTGAAAATGGAACTTTTCCAAATTATGATGGTGCCACCAGAAGCACCAATGGCTGGAACAAAGTCAAAAGAGTCAAAGTTCGGTGGACAAAAAGAGCCTAAGAAAAGTTTGATCAAAAGAGTCTCTCTTAGTTTCTTGGAGACAAATTACATCACAAGAAGTTTACGCCACTCTATCTCACGATGGCATTCTATTTTTTCTCGAGTTTATACCACGAACATTCCAACATAAAACTTTCCAAAGTCTTACGCCATTTAACTAAAAAAAGATTTGAAGCAAAAGAAACTCTTTTAGACAACTAAATGAGTTGAGAAGGAACAGTCACTTCTTGGGCTTGCGGCCTTTTGGCCCCGAGAAGATTTGTCGGGCTGAGAGGGCTCCTGGGCTTCATTGTCTTTTGCTTTTTTAGGTCGACCCACAGCTCAACTTTTGGTGTTGGTTTTGGCAGCGTCGGCTTCTCGGGTGACCCGATCGGCTTGAGGCCGCGAAAGGAAGTAGCAAGCTCCTCACTCTGACGAAGAAGGTAGCATGGGAGGTTCGAAACACAATGGAGACATCTTTTTTCATGGCAAGAGGAAGACTTAAAACCCTTATTTAGATTATGTAAACGATCACTTCTTCTCAAACCATCATCGGAGATGTGAATCGCTTACCTTTTGTGGCTCGAGGGGAGCCAAGATGGAGCCGAACGGTGGGAGGTGGAGTTTGACTTCCAAAACTAGCTTCGGTCAATTGAGCTTGAGTATCGAGAGACATGTGGGTCGATCTGGGTGTCGGGGTCTTCCCGAGTTGGGGTGAGTCTCTAGCTCAAGCTGACACTGTAAAGTTTGGGAGTTCGAATATGTAGGCTCTATGTCATCGGTACAAGAAATATCATTAATAGAGATAGGAGGCCTAGAATTCGGGATAGAAAAGGAATAACCTGAGTTGTCATCATTACCAGAAATAAGCCCCCAAGCAGGAGATTGCAAAAATTCCTTAGCCCAATCAAAAGATGATTGCTTGAGCAACATCATTGTGAAGAAATTCATCCAGTAGGTTGGCACTAAGACATTGGGCTGGGATAGGTCAATGTTGCTAAAAAACTTGGCCCATAATCTGATAGCATCTGGACTTGGGCTGAAAGCAGAGCTGTTATCTTCAGCAGAGGGCCCATCATCTTGTTGAGGCTGATCAGAAATCACCTGTTGCAAACTATCTGCTGGATCAGGACTGGGCTGAAGGCAAACTTGCTGCTCATGGTCAAAGAAGAGGTCAGCAGGTAAGTAGATGGGCTGTCCTGAAGAGAGGTGATCAAAAGGCTGAAGCTTTTCACATAGGCCAAACTTGAGTTGTTGGGTGGGATCTAGTGAGTTAAAGAAAGTATGAATCATTCCGAGATGAATATTGGCAGGCCCAAGTTGCAAATCTTGGTTTTGGTTTGGCGCCAAATCTTCAAAAGGAATTAACTCATCTAGTGGCACTTCTTCTACCACCAGTGGTTCTAAGTTTGCCAGATTTGGGAACTGAACCATCTCAATGTCGTCATCATCATCCATCAAAGGAGGCATCTCATCGTCAGAGGAATCAGTCGGATCATCCATTTCAAGGACATGGTCATGCTCTGAGGGATAGGAGGAACTGGCAGATCAAGTTGAGGCTGAGCTTGAAGGACTTCCTCCTGTGGCTCATCATTGATTTGCTGAACGATTGGTACCAGCTGAGGGACATCTTCAGGTTGGTCATGGACAGCACCCTCATCTTGTTGCCCAACCTGCAAACCCAATTCCTGAGGCCCTATCTGATTGTGATTAAAGTGGTGGATGACTGGTATGATAGGTGGTGGAATGTTGATTGGCTGCCCAAAACCCTGGAACTGAAAATCATTGGGATTGAACTCATCATCATTGGGAGGTGGATGATCTTCATCCTGAGAACCAATGCCGAGCATTGCAGCTTGCAAAATTTCACATTGCACACACCAGCTATTAGATTCAAATTGTGTGCCCTCTCAGGAAAACAAAGAACCATGGAATGTCCTCTAGACTTGAGACTCGAATGCGCACAACCGCCGAGCCATATGAAACATGTCTTCTTGTCAAACCAATAGTCGGCCAAAAGAAGAGACAGCTTTTTCAATGAGAGCCTCAGTCCATAAGTCAAGGTTCAAACCGAGCAACGTAATCCACACCTCATGAGTCATGACCGTTGTTCCGTTATTCCGTGCACGATTGTGCGGGGTGAAAAAGATGGAGTCTCCATTCTCCATCTGTCGTGGCCGGCGTGTACCCGACAAATCTCTTTCAAAAACAGAGGTAAAACGGACATATGCTTGCCCAAATGGGCATGGCTGAATTGAAAGATAACCAATATGACGCTGATTTAGAAAGGCTTCAATCGATCCCCGATCATCATGAAGTTGATAGGACCTTGTGGAGCCGGAAGAAAGTTGGCGATGGCGAGATCATTGTTGCGCTCCACCACATGCCCGGTGATCACCCGGCGCATGACAGGGCGACCTTGGACCATCATCCGTTGAGCCCCTGGTGGCATGAAAGGCGCAGGGTCCACCAAACGAAATGCCATCTCCGGCTGCGGCAGATTGGGATTGGGAAGAATGGGGTTATCTTGCCAAAGAACATGTGTATTTGGAAGAGAGATTTGTGAACAAGGAGGCAAGAAGCAGCGTACTCAACGATAGAGGAGAAGTTGGAGTGACGAGGAACAACTTGAGCACCAATGGCGGTCTTCCTGAGCGGCGGCGCCGGCAAGGTCAGCACCTCGTCGTCGTCGTCTACAAACTCTGGCGCAATAATTTGCCAGGAGTTACTGGAAGGCACCGGTTTAGGTGGGGGCGGCGGGGGCAATTCGGTAAAAGGGGCACCGTCAGATGAGAAGATCCTGTGATGGGTCCCAGTGGCCAGTGACTTGGAATGACTAGGGGCGTGTGTTTTGTTTATTCGGGGGGCAAATTAATGCCGGAATCTAGGCGGAGGTCTCGCGATATTGTTGGTGAGGCGAGGTTTACTTACGTGGGGCCACGGTGGAGGAGGCCGATTAAGGGCCGGACGCTTTCCCTGCACCGAGCCCAAAAGGGTTGAAGCTCAAGGACTTGGATGGACGAAAGTGACGCAAATTAGAAGGTCTTTGGGCCTTAGAGACAGTTTGCTTGGCGGGGAAGGGGTGATGGGTCGGGCCACCTTTGAATCTCTTTGGTTGGGCCTCGAGATGGTTGCGCAGACCGGAAGTAGGCCGAGATTTCAGGGATGGAAGGATTTAAATTTGAATTTTGAAATGGGCGAGGATCCCGGCGCGAAAGGGGTGAACTGTTTGAATTTCTGGGAAGAACAGATCTCGCATTTCGCCTTTGGAACTCGCATTAGCCCCATGAGCACATGAATTTGATCTTTGTGGGATCTGTGCCTAACAACATTACTCCAAGAAGCAGATTCTTCATCTAACCAATTTTTGTGTTCTAAGAGGAAATTTGGTCCTCCACCATTCCGAGGTGGAAGAAAAGCTTAAAATGCTCACATTCAAACTTTTTAATTTGAAAATATGGAAACCAATTTGAGGTGAAGAAACTTGAAAGCTAAAAACCCGATCCGACAAAACGAAACATTGAAATTGAGATGCGAGACCACCGATGACAGCTTGAAGAATTAAGCTAACAGAATGAGTGGTAAGACGAAAACGACAACGACCAAAAGAAACTACCAAAAGAAAAGGATGAGATTGGGAGGTGGAAGGACTAACACTAGTGCCAAATTTCCTAAGAATCTCAGCTTCTACAACTCGCCCCGGTCTAAAGTTTAGGCCAGGTAGATTCATGGAAGAAGTAATAACAGAGTTGGGAAAGAAGGATTGACCCGGAGCCATGACAACGCCTTCGTCGATCGTTAGGCCTCGAAGAATGGCATCCACCGCTTTGGAGTTGCCTTCGTCCGAGGTTCTCGTTGTCGCCGATCCCCGGTGAAGGTTACCCGTAGGAGCCTCTTCGTCGCCGGTCCAGGGAGGCCGGGCGAAATGTCGTCGATCGGGCCGACGTCGCCCAAGCGAGTGGAGTTTGAACCGAGATCCCGAGAGGTTGCAGCGGTGAGGTTGACGGAGGAGTGGTGGAGAGGGTTGTAGCGGTGAGGTTGACGGAGGACCGGTGGAGAGAAGGACAAGGACGGCGGGCCGCCGCAGCGGCGAGAGCGGAGGCGCTCTCAGTCATCCTCTGTTCAATACATGCTCTCCGAATTGGGCCATAAGCTGAAATATTTGCAGTGACCTTTTGTTTCAGAACAAATGGCCCTATCTATGCGACTAACAGTGATCTAGTTGCGCGTCTAGTCACTGAATAGAATCCAAACAGTAACTAATTGGTGATCGATTGATAGCATAAGGTGGAGGCTAGGGATTAGTGAGGATTTACCGCAACTCTCTCAGCCAGTTGAATCCTTGTGTTTGGGGCTAGTGCATTGACTGTTTTCACCGTAAGCGAGTGGGAATCAGCTCCAAATAGGGAGTGCACTCATCAAAACCGGCGATCGATCCTGAAGGAGTATTCTTTTTACGCTCGTGTAGTTCTCGAGTTCTTTTCTATGGGCACACTCTGTTTTGTTGGACAGAGTATTAAAATAGAAATGTTTGGCCTAAATTATCTACTATGTGACTATAGTAGTGAATCTGGCGGCGTTAAGGGTGTTCCTGGGTATTCCTTGGAATACCCAAGATTTTGGCAAAGAAATTAATACATATATACTAGTATACATGTATATACTATTTTTTAATTAGAGCAAGAGGCAAAGCAAGCAAACTTCTCTCGTCCGTCCGTCCAGAATCGCGTACTTCGCGACGTTCGCGTGCCAGTGCGTGCCGAGCGGAAGTTGCGACGGCGGCGGCGGCGCAGCTGACATTTCGATCTGCAAGTTGCCATGCTGCGGCACTGCGGCAACGCATCGTAGATTCATCGGTCTCAATTGCAAGTTTGCAACAGGCAGCTAGGTAATTTACAACACATCTCGATCAGTCGATCTGCTGCTTGCCTGCTTCTCTAATCTATTTGTTTTTATACTGCTACATGATGTGTTCTACTTTATTCGGTAATTTTATAACATTTAGTTCTATCTAAATTCTAATCTAGATGAAGAAGAAGGGAACTAGCACCTTATTTGCATTATGGGATAAAGCTGCGAAGGCAAAAAAAAAAAAAAAAAAAACAGATTTCACGTCTACACTATTTTGTAATATTTATGTTCCGAACTTGTACTTTGGTTGTTACTACTGTAATTACTATGGATGGATTTGATAAATATTATGGCTATTATAACTTTTTCCTTCTATTATATTGTATATTTGCTTCAAAAAAAAATTTACACTTGGCATACCCATCCGTAGATTCCTCGCTCCGCCAGTGGTAGTGATATGGTTGCGTGCATCTAGTCAGTGAATAGAATCCAACCAGTAACCGATTGGTGGTCGATTGATTGCATAATGTGGGTATTTGGTCACACCACTAGTCCCAAACTGCCAACGTTCTATATGGTTTTAATAGTAGGTGTTCTAGTTTAGTTCATATTGTTTTTGCATGAATTTGTGTTCCCATCTACTTACGTTGACAGGACAATGAAGGCGAATATTGTTATTGATGGAGGCCGGACAGCAAGTACTTGTAAATTCAGGTCATAATTATGCTTAATAATATTATGCTTATAGAACCACGTTGTTCGGCACAACTTCTAATCATGGACAGGCTATGCAAACAACATCATATATATACACTGTGCAGAATGAAGGCTACCCAAGCACTGCACATAGGTTTTATGACAGTTAATTAGTGTACTAGACTACTACAGGACTTCTGGGAACAACACCTTTGCACAACCTTTTCAGTAATGTATATATGCAGGAACATAAGGAACCTCAAGGGAAAAAAATTCATGTCAATTGCAACCACCTCTGGACTGGGGAATTGGGGAACTGGGGAATAGCAACATAAGGACCTATATAATACCGTATTTCATGCCAGGAACTGGGGAATTCTCATGAACAGTCTCGACATAGGTATAGAAGGTATGAGGCGCATTCCCTGTCGGTAGTCTTTTGTTCTGATCAAACAGCATGCACTCTCGTGTCAAACTTCTGTATGAGCTGGCTATTTAATATTGTTGGATAGACGTCTAAATCAAACTTTTGTCACCAGTGTCAATTTCCCTACGGGTTTTAGAAAAATATTATTCAATGTGATATGCTGAATAAAATTAAGCATCCACTGAACACTTCCCAGAAGGCTGCATGCCCCATGAAAAAGACTGCAAAACCACTTATATGCATGAAAGCATATATATTTAGCTTCTCTGGTGAAGCTGCACTACTGCCAAAAACCACTTATATGCATGCACTTCGTGTATTTTCTTTGAGGCATCGAGATAATATATAGTCCAACGAGTATTGATTTATCAATGTTGTTACAAAAACATTCGTTTATGCAAAGTGCGCAAGTTTTTAATGGTTGTTGGGGATACATACAATACAAAATTATTGTACGAGATTATTTGAGCATGGCCGGTGGACCACTCTACTCTAGTACTACCCTCGTCATATCTGGACACATCCAGAAACATAGGAAACTGAGCGGAACCATGGTATGTCTGCATCTCACAGCAGCATTGCAACAAATATTGCCAACATCACATTCAATGTTCTGGTATGATATTATGACTCATTGTCAAAACACTATACATATATCATACTGAGATTAAAAAAAAACAGTCTGTTTTGGTCTGTCTAAGTTGTTTATATGTTACATATTAGTAACTCCATTCTAATACATCTTTTTTTTTGGGATAAAAGGAGGATTTTATTAATTCACGGTCAACACATTGATGAGTTGATACAAAAACTGAGAACCTACTCCCAACTTCTGCAAAAAGCACACACAGCCTGAACAAAAACAAAGGATACAATACAACTAATTAATTAACAAGCGAGTAAACTATATATATGATCAGTGCAGGACAAAGGATATAGATATTGTATGGCTTGCCTTGATCCTATTGTTGTTCAAACTTATCAGGATAGTTGAGTCAGCAGACACTTCTCCACCACATAGGCCTCCTCAGATTGATAGACCCTCGTGAGCACACCCACGTTCTCGGTTGCCTCACTAGACGATGATATGATTAATAGTGCTCATAATGAATGCAAGCATTTATTTGTGCTCAAATGTTGAACAATTGTTTTGGTTGAACACAAGTTTCCATGTTAACCTAGATTTTTTCATTTAAAAGCCCTGTATTTGATTTAATTATAACACATATAACAACTTATTTTTAATTTAGCGGTAGTTTAATTTGTATGTGTATAACACTAGAGTGTTCATATTTAATTTTTATGGACCACGTTGAACTAGTATAGTATAAGAAACATAAGGATTTCATCAATGGGAGCATTTATTGACCACTTATTTTGTAGTTCATAATGATAAGCACAAATAAAGTCATGATAAAAGCTATAAATGGTCTAAAACTTTTTTAGCAAAACATATACAAATAAAGTAACTTATGCCAAAAATTTTCATGATTTTTATATAAATAAATAAATCAGCCTATAAAGAGTATAGCATATACTAAATATTTATTTATTTTTTCATAGGTCGAAATGTGAGTTTTTGTAGTTTCTGATTTTATCGTGTAGATCTCATAAAGACAAGACTACAAAACTAGTTTTGTCATTTTTGGGGTTGTCAACATTTAATTATGTATTATATGAGATCTGCAACAATTATACTACTTTCTAAAAAATTCATATGTTGTTTACACGGGCAAAATAATCTTCTGAACCAAATGAACCTAGCCGTATAGTCTATGATTGTTATATGTGGGACCGCAGTCAACGACACAGTGCATAGGCGTGCACCCATACTTGTGATGGTGGTTAATGGTGATTTCTTCTTGTTGGTGATGTCGTCGGTGGTGAATTCACCACCGACAAGCTCCTCGTGAACTTGCATACATTCTCAACGAGGATTTACTTGTCTAGTGAGCTTGGCCACGACATGGAAGCGTGTGGAGCTCGATGGCGAAATGATGGTCCAGTGTCTCCTATATGAACAACATAACAAGAGACATTGTATGAGCATTGTAGAATTAACTGAAGTTGAATGGTATGGAAATTGGTGAAAACGAGATCAAGCATAATGAACTGGCCACAATGGTGGTGCCTCTCGTGGCCACACTTGACGAGAACTAAGGAGGCTTCACAACCTTCATGTGAACTCTTGGGGCAAGAGAAATTGGAAGGGAGTAGTGTGACAACGATGAATTTTACCGGCGGATCAAGCGCGATTGTTGGTGATCTAAAATAAGCAAGACTGGTGCAGGAGGGGCTCCAGCTTGTGCTTGAGCATGTCACGTGTTGACGGTAAAAAATGACCCAAAAATAGAACAAGTGTTTCAGACAATAGTTTTGAAATTAATATGGTTACAAAAATATATTTGGAGTTGTGTATGAAATATCTAAAAAAAATAAGGAAAAATCAGCAATGTTTCGCGGTAAGCCGGCCTAGCCTGCTGGGAAACCGGCCGGTGAGCCGGCTGCAAGGTGCTGCCGCATCCCTGTTGCCCACGAGGTTGCTTGCGTCCCTGTTGAACTCTGCTTGCATGCTGTGCTCTTACAAGCTGGGCCCCATGGCTGCCCCTGGATGATGCACGGTCGGTCGGGTGCCCTAGCAAATTGGCTTGGGCCTTGTTTAGTTGCCAAATTCACCTCCAAAATTTCACTGTGCAGAATTCATATTCCCCATCACATCAAAATGCCGGCACATGCATGGAGTACCAAATGTAGATGAAATCAAAAACTAATTGCACGCTTTTATTGTATTTTGTGAGACGAACAGTTTAAGACAAATTATTCAAAATTTGGACAATTTTTACCACATAAAAACAAAATTCTTCTACAAGGCACATAAACAGTGCCAAATCGGGCCTCCCGATTCGGGAACTAAACAAGGCCTTGCCTGGCACTGAAGCCTGGCCAAGCTTCCTTCCTGCTGCTGCCTTACTGGTGGTGCTGCAACTTCCTTGCAGGGCCATGCCTGCTTCCTTGCCTGGCTGATCGGTAGCTGGCCTGCACGTCGGCCAGGCCGTTTGCCTGCCCACTCCGTTCTAAAATCTCCGTGAGAAACAACTTTAACAAAATATATATTAAAAATATTTATATTTATAGTACATAACTAATATCATTGAAAAAAACTTTAAATATAATTTTCTAAAACATTATTTAAATATACAAATATTGCACGTAATTTATATAAAATTGAGTTAGAGTTACTATAAAGAAACTGAAAATGATAAAATATAGAATAGAGGGAGTACTCCCTCCGTCCCAAAGTAGATGTCATTCTCACTTTCCGAGAAGTAAACGCTTTCAAAATGTTGGCAATTATATTTTAAAATGTAAATATTTATGCTAAGTAATTAGTATCACCGAAAATATAAATGTTTCACGTTTTTTCTATAAATTTAGTCAAAGTTAAGAAAGTTTGAATTACACGTTTCACATAACGTCATTCTTTTTGGGACGGATGGAGTATATCACACCTCAACCGACGCCTGGCTTGGGAGCTGGCCAGTCTACTTTGTATGTGGCCAGTTGATTTGCTCTTGCTGGTGCCTCACAAAACCAGCCTAGATGGTTTCGAAATGGCTAGGTCGGTTTGGCTGTTTCAGACCGACGACTCACACTTTTTTATTAGAAGTTGGATGAGATCTTAATAAGAAATTTAATGAATACGATCTAAACATGTTTCCTATTAGGATAAGACCATCCCCTCTCTATATATAAGAGGATCACGATCGATTGAAGGATCCAACCTTGATCGTAAAAAACACATCTACAACCCTTTTGCCCTCTCCTCACTATACTTTGCTATTTGTCATGTTTCCCGATGAGATTTGGTGGTGTTCTAGGTGGCCTTGCTGGTCCTAGGACATCCTCCATGTGCTCCTCCCAGACATGTCTTCCCGAAAGGTGTTTGGGAGTTTCCTACGCATAGAACATGTCTAAAATCAACCTAACCAGTCTCCCCACCGGTTTCATCGATTCACTCATGTTCATATTGTGTTGTGGGTTCTTTGCAACCCTCTTGGGCGTGCTAGCCCTGCTAGTGTGTGATTTGGATCATCTCCAACATCTACACCAGGTAGGCAACTAAGTGTACAAGTGTGCAAGAATGGTGGGTGGAGTAGCGGAAATTGGTGGTGCTCGATGAAGCAGACACTTAAGATGCTAGAAGCATTTCAAACTCAGGTTCATCTTCAAAGTTTGCCAATTACACCCGCCTCGGTTTTCTGATTTAAAGTGCAAGCAACCCTAATTTAGTCAAGTTAATTTTCTTAACTTCTTGTAGGGTTATGGATCACAACCAACAGCGGAAACAAGTAGATTGAGTGTATCCAAGTATATCATCGACAAATCCTAGAATTACCTCGACAAGAATATGAAATGTAGTGAAAGTAAATTAAGCACACCGTGACATGGTTGTTTCTCTCATGGTTCAACTCGCCACTAAAGCTTGCCTAAGTCCATGTTGTTGAGGTTGCCACAAAGGCTTAGGCTTGCTACCAAGGCTTGTCTTTCTCCTCGCTATCAAGTCAAGAGAGCTAAATCTTAAGATGAGGGGTGATTTCTTTGCTGCAAAAGAGGGTTACAAACCTCCCTACGCCTCAACATAAGTTGGCAATCTCTAGGCGATGCCTAGCCAAGTAGGAGCAAAGCTCCAAGAGTAACAAACTCAAAACCGCTGGCCAAAACATGAACCAAGTGCTCTCAAAAATTGGGGATCAGTAGATCTGCTCTCTAATTGAGTTTTGGTGCCTTTTGTCTCAAGATTTGATGGTGGGAATCAAGGATTTACTTAGGAGCTTGGAGGTCACCAATGGAGGATAAAGAGATGAGTGTTTTTCTATTTCAAGTCGAGAAATGAGCCAAGGTAGAAGAAGAGAGAGCCATCGGTGGAAAACCAAAGAGGTGTAAATTCCCCTTGGGTCCCAGGTCACTTGAGTGTGACACCGCCGCCCTTGCCAAGATAGTAAAAGGTCAAGAAAAGATTTGCTGGTTGTGTTGGTTGAACATGTGAAGATGTATGTGTGAGATATGAGCACTTGGTTGCACACTTTGACAAGTGTTTTGAGTGCCCCCTTGATAGTACGGCTTTTTAACTCAAATTCAAAATATAAAAGAATATCAACCTCCTTGAGTCGGGAACCTGTCGCATTTGTAATTTGGGCCTCCTTTATTTTGTATAACATCCTCCTTTTGTTATTCCCCGCTTGTCATTTTCAAAAATCTTATTAGTCATCTAATTCGGTGGCTATTAATGCCAAAATCCACATTATGGATTGATTGCACTTATGGGTTAATTTCAAGTTGCTCATTGGCCAGTAGTTTAACTTTGGCAAGGCGTGAGGTGTATGTGCTTCGGGTAGCATGACATGCCCTTGGGTTTGGTGCCACGACCTTGTTCATATTGGGTGGCATGCAAGGTGTTACTTCGACTAACTATAGTGGACATCAATATTGGTGAGGATTCCACCCAAGGGATAGGACTTTTAAGCAAAAATCACATGACAAAAGACAAACATTTTGGTGGCATAATAAATTCTCTATTTACTATTATGCCAGTTCCCTCCTATAGGGTACAAGCACATCCTTTGGCCCTCACGGGAATACCCTCCACCTACAACATGGTATTCCCGAAATCTTTATACCGCTTTACATAGATGAGCTTCTCCCTTCATGGGTCACGGGCTCCAATACCCGACTAGGGAACATCTAATTTAAGACTAGATCTAGATAGCATGGATGTCGCGACCTTCGATAACCTCTGAAGGTCCGTAAGGAAGCATGGTTTGATAGACTCATCATACCCTTCCGGTGAGAAGGATTTGTCTCCTCTAACCTCCCTCTTCCCCCACCCACTTACCACCCAAGGCTCCCTTGACATTTGGCCGCCTGCTTTCTTGCCCATAGGCTATCTCTCGCGCCTTAGCCTTCCAAGGGGTGCTCCGACCCACAACTAGTAGCTAGTTAGCGTGAAAGTGCAACATATACATAGAGATGAATTAGCCTCGGAAAATCCTCGGAGCTAGGGCTCCGTTCTGTGATATAATACCTACTAAACTTTAATGCTTAAATGCACTATACAAAGGGAGTACTTCATATAAAAATTGTGTTTATATAGTAGCATATTTATATTTGTCATATATTGTAAAGATCTCATTTGATATGTATCGTGACAGGACATCGTTTGCTATAACGACTTATAGTGTGACTCCAAGAGAGTCGCTATGGGTTGGTTGTTGTACAGTGAAAAGGAAATGAAGTGCAAGCAGGACAACAACTAACTACATCTTTTCTTACCGTCTTTGGAAAGGGTTGGGGGGGGGGGGGGGGGGGGGGGGGGGGGGGGGGTACCACACTCCAAATTGATGCATTAGTTAGACAGGTCATGATGATAAACTCCATATACATAGGTCGGGGCCGCCGGGCAATGTAATTAAGGACTATAATATCAATTAGTATACACTGTACCGGTAGCCCCTCAACTTGTATGTGTGTGTACACATTTTCGATGGGTTGCGCTATTGTTGTTTGCAGATATCCATGGATATGCAGCTGTACAGTAGAATACAAAGACATGTGATCATCATATATTACAGGAGCGTGCAGTGGCTATGCCTCAGCTCGTGGAGCTACAGTGTGCTCGCTCTCGCTCCTTTCGCTGGCTATGCGGCTATATATTACAGGAGCGTGCAGTGGCTATGCCTCAGCTCGTGGAGCTACAGTGTGCTCGCTCTCGCTGGCTATGCGGCTATATATTACAGGAGCGTGCAGTGGCTATGCCTCAGCTCGTCGATCACTTGTTATTTTCGACGGGCATATATATAAACATATACGTAGTTACGTAGAATACATAGACATGATGTCTTCCTCTGCTAGCACCCATCGTTCGGCGACGAACGTCCTCGCCGGCGTGCTGCTGGTGGTGGCGGCCGCGCTGTCCTCCCGCGGCGCCATGGCGCAGCTGACCGCGGACTACTACGACTGCACATGCCCTGACGCCTACAACATCGTGAAGAAGGTGCTCATCGAGGCACACCAGTCGGACGTGCGCATCTACGCCAGCCTCATCCGCCTCCATTTCCACGACTGCTTCGTCCAGGTACCTATAGCTGCGACCAACGAACGATGGCCGCCATGGCACTCACATGCCATGCCCCCATGGACGCACGCCTGCATCAAGATAACCTTTAAATTTTGCCCATATCGGTATGTCGTCTCTAGGGCTGCGACGGCTCGGTGCTGCTGGACGCCCTGCCGGGAGTGGTGAACTCTACCGAGAAGCTGGCGCCGGCCAACAACAACTCGGCGCGGGGGTACCCGGTGGTGGACAAAGCCAAGGCGGCGCTGGAGAACGCCTGCCCCGGCGTCGTCTCCTGCGCCGACATCCTCGCCCTCGCCGCAGAGATCTCCACCGAGCTGGTACGTACGTACGTAATTCGTATCTAACATGTGTCGGTTGTATTCTTCAAAAAAAAATGTGTCGGCTATCCTGTTAAACTATTCATGATTAATCCATGAAGATGATGTGACGTCCATCCACAACGGGATGGATAGATGGCACGCATGGTAGGTTATCCGTAGTTTTCAACGGGCAACGGGCATGCACATGCACGCTGCTGGTTTAAGGGTTGAAAGTATGCTAGCTCATAACTGCGTTAGCACCTAATATCTATCAGTATAGTTCAGTTCTACTAATTATTGGATCTTGGACATCATCAGTTATTACTACTAGTTCGGTCATGAGTATCTGCATTATGGTTAAAACTAATTAACGGTAAAAAAATAAAGTTATTACTATCGATTTACTATTTGTCTATCGATGGTATCATAACACCTGCAAATAATATACACCAGCTCAGCCTATAGATTGAGTTCTTACACAGTAGGAACACGCATATATCATGCCGACGACACACAGATGTCAACAAAAGGGTTTGTCGTGCTGCAAAACACAGTGCATATGCTCCTATACCTTCTTGATCATGCAATGCAGATCTAACAATACGACAACATACTGTGGTAGATAAATGTATATTGATCTCGTTCCAACATATATGTACTTATTACAGTCCGGAGGCCCAAAGTGGACTGTGCTTCTTGGAAGGCTAGACAGCAAGAAAGCCAACTTCAAGAGCGCAGAGAACCTGCCGTCGCCCTTCGACAACCTCACCGTGCTGGAGCAAAAGTTCATGGCCGTCGGCCTTCACAACATCGACCTCGTCGCCCTCTCAGGTACCTAGCTACTTGCCGGCTCCACATCAGTACTATATATCTAGCTATTCACCGCTGCCGACGACGATTCACCAGCCATCAAATTTCACCCTCCTCGATCTCTCTGTCTGCACTCTGCAATGCGTCCATGCACACACTGACACACTACGCTACTGCAGGGGCTCACACATTTGGCCGGGTTCAGTGCCAGTTCGTCACGAGCCGGCTATACAACTTCAGCGGCACGGGCCGGCCGGACCCCACGCTCAACGGCGCCTACCGGGTGTTCCTGTCCCAGAGGTGCCCGCAGAACGGAGACGGTTCAGCCCTGAACGACCTGGATCCCACGACTCCCAACCTCTTCGACAACCACTACTACACCAACCTGGAGGTGAACCGGGGCTTCCTCAACTCCGACCAGGAGCTCAAGTCCTCGCCGCAGGCGCAGGGCGTCACGGCGCCCATCGTCGACCAGTTCGCCAGCAGCCAGGACGCCTTCTTTAAGAGCTTCGCGCAGTCCATGATCAACATGGGCAACATTCAGCCACTCACGGACCCGTCCAAGGGAGAAATCCGCTGCAACTGCCGGGTGGCTAACTGACACGACGAGATATAGCTAGATATGAGTAAATCTTTCATCATGTGCATGCATGTGCCCGTTCATTAATTAGTACATCAACAAGCAAGAGTACTAATCATATGGACTATATCTATATCTATGATGCACATCGATCAGCACCTCATTTCGTATTACTACGTACGTACTGTCAACTTCAATTCATATATAGTTGTTCATAAATGTGCAATAAAAAGAGGAACCCAATTTCTCCTGTTAGCTTACTGCTGTCTTTTCCTCGTCGTGGGAAAAAATATCACTGCATATATATTGTATCGATCGGTTGCATTGCAACCTCTCTCTCTATATATACATTTTCTTTTTACTAGAGCAATTTCTCGGATACGCGCCTAGGCGTAATCGCAAAAAAGAGAGCAATTTCTCGGATCCATCCACATCACATCAGTTAGTGCGTGCATGGCGCAACACAGTTCCGATCTTGGAACGGTGTTCATGGCGTGTCTGCTCGTGTTTGTCCATGTAGTACAACACACATGTGCAACCAAACTAAGTTTCGTCGTATCCTGGCAATTATTATGACGAGTAAAACACTTTAGGTTTTTCAACTTATTCTACGTGTCACCTATGGCTATATCCCCAAACTGTTAATTAATTTCCAAATCTAGATCCATAAATTTATTTACTGGGTGTGGGGCCTTGGTACAATACTCTCTCTTATCAATCCTTATTATATATCGATGTTGATCACACATCGTACCCAAATACAAAAATATACGCCCCCCCCCCCCCCCCGCTAATATCTTTTTTCGCGACTATGCCATTATGATATGTATTTCACTAAAAGGAGGTATAAAGTTAAATACAAGCTTTGTCATGGTAATTACACATTTTTCATTAAGAGGAGTACAAAGTTAAGTACAAGATTTTGTCATGGTAATATACATATTTTCATTAAGAGGAGGTACAAAGTTAAGTACAAGCTTCTGTCATGGTAATATACATAGTACAAGCTTTTGTCATGGTAATTTGTGGACTACCAGCAATAGTGGCACGCAGGTAGCTAGTTATTAATTATCACTGCTAGATCATAAGTCTAGGATCCAGAAATTTAGTGTGGGAAAAGTTATTCACCCGACAATGATTACACCTATTATTGTCGTCTTAAACAATGACATGATAACTATTCAGCCAAACAAAATGAAAAGTAAAAGAAGCAAGAATTGCTAAAAACAAAT
Organism: Themeda triandra; assembly: GCA_018135685.1. Classification (NCBI taxonomy): domain Eukaryota; kingdom Viridiplantae; phylum Streptophyta; class Magnoliopsida; order Poales; family Poaceae; genus Themeda; species Themeda triandra. The sequence continues at coordinate 717,452 of JAENPR010000252.1, read as the reverse complement.
GCAGAATTGCCGCCGCCTTATATCTGTCTTTATGAGCATTTTCATGCGCCTGATGTAGCTTCTACATATGTCTTCTCTTATTATTTGCATTATTAGTTGTTGTGTGGATTGTGCCCTATTGTCAAACACCCAACCACATCGCTCTAATTTCCATAAGTTCCAGGCCGAGCATGAGGCAATTTGTCTGTTCATCTTGAGTCAGTAGTTTGACCATGTAAAAAACTTTCACTTCACTATGGTGCTTAAATTTGGGAATATATAACAATATCATAGTTTTGATGTCGGTCTCATACACTGAACATGGGCGAGAAGCATCATTGATAAAATTCGTTGGTTCTAGCGGATGCTTCGCCGCCGAGGTGTGTGTCCTCGCCCGTGGTCCGGAGGGCTTTGGCCCTCGTGGCTCAGAGGAGGAGGTTGCTTTGCCACCGAGGGCGCGTCTCCGGCGGAGTTGGTCGTTGAGGTCGCTGAGGTGGGGACTTATGCTTTTTTTAGATAATGGTGGGGACGGATGCTTGGCCGTCGGGAGTTCGGCGGATGCTTTGCCGCCGTGTTGTTCTAGCGAATGCTTTACCGCTGTTGTCCTTGCGATTCCACGTGCTTCTGCGGCTACTTAGGTGTCGAGTTCTTGTATTACACTACTTCTGATTTTTACATCACCGCCGGTTCGCAACCCTCATCACCGCCGGAATCGAACCGGCAAGTGTGCAAGCGGCAGTGATGTGCGATTCCAATCTCTAACGGTTCTTTTTCGCACCGGCGGTAATGTCATGCAACACCGCCGGCTTGTAACACAAGCCGGCTGTGTTCCCAAACATAACACTGCCGTCTCATCTTTACACCCGGCAGTGCTAGTGTTTTAAAAAAACAAAAAAAAAAGATACTGTTGGCTTCCATTAGAAAGTACATCCAAAAATTCATACATTACAGACAAAGATGGAATTTGACACAAGATAACTCAACTCATCGAAATCAATTTGTAGATCATAGAGAAGGGTTCAACTCAACCAGAAATTGATTCAAACATGCATGGTGTAGTCAACCTACGGGAGGAAGGCAACAGAGAGGAATTGACTCATGCATCTCAACCAAAGTGTTAATACAATGCAGAGAAAAACTTATCTGGATCTAACAAATTCAGTCAGCATGGTAGCTAACAAATTCACAACTGAATCCATGAATTGACTGACTACTACATTCATGCATGGGTTCAAACCCATCGCTGACTGAGCCGCAGCAGCATGGACCTGAGCCGTGCCACCGTCGAGCGTGGCGGCGTGGAGCCTTGCCGGTGTGGAGTCTGGCCTGCTGCGTCCGCTGCTTTGTCAGCAAAAGTAGGAAAGATGATTCGTTACGGTGAAACCATCAGAGACACAGATCGAGTGGGGAGACCATGGATCGGATCGGAGCTCACCTTCTCCACGAAAGGAGTCCGTCTGCGACAAGACGTCCATCGCCGGCGCTCATGCAGTGATGCATCTGGATCCACGCGCCCGGCCCACGACAGCCTCGTACCCGCACCGGCGTGGATCGGAGAAGAGGTGGTGGCCGCCGCCGTGCGCCGCCGTGCGGCACCACCGGCTACCCGGAATTCCAAAGAATATTAGATCGAGCGAATTTTGACATGGTGTGTATCTAGGATTAGATCGAGCGAATGAAAACAACTTGCCTTGCCTAACGGCCAGTCTCCTGCTTGCTTCTGACGGCCGGTCTCCAAGCACGTTAATGTTTGCCGCAAATCCAAATCGAACCGCACTCGTCGTGGCTCTGGTATTCCTCTTCTTCTTCGTCGATGCAGCGATGGTGAGAACAGCCGGGGTGGATCCGCGCGCCGAGCCACGCGACCTTTCTCACGCCGGCCTCCGCCCGACTGCGCCCGGCAGCCTCCTGCGTGGACTGCGCAGATCTGAGCAGAGGAGGAACGGCGCCACAGGCGGCCCGAAGTGGTGCCGCCGCCGACCACCACTGCTGCCGCCACGGGCGACGCAAAGTGGTGGAGAGGATGAGGTTGAGGGAATCGAGAAGGACAGGATGAGGTTGGGGGCGTGGGGGATCTCGGGCGCTGGGACGGGGTGTCACGGAGCGCGGAGTTAACTCGAATGGATAATTTTTTCGGGTCCGGGAGTGGAGCAGTGCCGGTTTGCTGATTCGACCGGCGGTGATAGAAATTACTGGCGAGCTGTGTTACCAACCGGCAGTATAGTTGTCATCGCTTGCCGGTTTTGGCTCCAAACTCCTTGTTTTTTGAGAAGTGTTGCCCTCCGTCGAGTTTGGCACCGGCCGTGATGAGTCATCACTGTCGGTTTCGCCATTTTCGGCGGTGATACGGTGGGCTATGATGTGCGAATCATGTAGTAGTGTTAGGTTCAGCTTGCTGGGGTTGTTAGGTGGAGGGTCCCCCCCCCCCCTCACGTTTCTTACTTTGTGCTTGTGTTGGGGTTTTCATTGGTAATCCATGGATTACCCGTGACTCTCTTTTATCAACTATGTTTAGGTCTATTGACCACTCTCTTCTAATAATCCATGGATTACCTGCGACTCCTCTTGTATCAACTATGTTTAGGTCTATTGACCACTCTCTTCTGCTTAATGAAAAACGGGCTATATCCCTGGTCTCGAAAAAATAAACTTCGTTGGTGAGGGAATGCAAGATTCATTGTGGCAAATTCTGCATTGATTTGTTGTTCTATATTTGTTTGTCACGAAGATATTCTCATTATATGAAGATGCCTGGCAGTTAGAGCTATGTCATGAAAGTTGATGTAAGGGAATAATATACCGTCTTTGTATCTTATGGGACATGTATACTGAAAAATAGTTTGTGGTCCTGTTCATGTAAGCTACTTATATGCAGGATAAGTTTAACAATACTAGCTATAGATATTTGGTCACAAACCGTGTGTTTCCCAGAAAATAAAAATTACATAAGCTAGTTTCAGAAACAAACAAAAAGAACAAATGTTAGGTACACTAGCCAATAAGAATCCTGCACACTTGTCTCAGTATGCAAATATACATGTACAACTAGTACACAGGAATATAACGTAGAGTAGTCAGAGTGACAGCGATGAGAGCAGCCACAAGGTTTGACAAATCTTGACCATCATGCATACATGATTGGCCGGCCATTATATTTTAGACAATACATCAAGCTAACTCGTATAATTATGTTTTTCTCTGGCCCTGCAAATAAATAAACCCATTTTATATCATTGTATCTATCTGTTTATACATCTTTGTCAATGTTGATAATTGTTAATCTCAGTTGCGAGTATAGATGATTGAGAATCATCGAACCACCGTGAATGCATTTTGACGACTACCTTCTATTCTACTGCAGTTTCATAATGAACAGAATATAAAAAGGAGGTAGCTAGTATTAGTAGTTACACACATTGTCACATGTCGTCGTCGATCCCATTATTGTTTGTGTCCATGCATCCAAATGAAAGCCGCAAGCATACGAGACACATGTGTGGTTGATAGTTGGTACGTACCATCGAGGAAGGGCCAGCTGGAGTTGCAATAAGGCCTTGTTTAGATCGTCAATTTGGCGCCAAATTGGACGTTCACACACTGTAGTAAGACTTTAAAGAATTTCGTTTGTATTTGTGAAATATTGTCAAAATATTGATTAATTAGACTCAAAAGATTTGTCTCACAAAGTACAATAAAATTGTGCAATTAGTTTTTGATTTCATCTATATTTAGTACTCCATGCATGTACCATAAGTTTGATGTGACGGGGAATCTTCTTTTTTCATAGTGCCAAAGTTGGGAGTTTGGGGTGAACTAAACAAGGCCTAAGTTGAGCAACCAGCAATTCAGAATCCATCTAAACATGACAAGTAAAGGTCAAAGCAAGAAATTTAGAACACTACCAAATATATACATACATCCATATACATCATACTCCTATATCTGTCAGCTTTGGTTCTATACCACATACTGAAGAATGGCTAGAGAATCTTATCTAACTTTTATGTTTTTCTTTATTATTTCTTAATTGTTGTACAAGAGTTTCTTTCCTATATATAGAAAACTAGGCGGCGAGCCCGCTCTTCGCGCGGGCGGAAGTGGGGAGGGGTGAAGAGGAGAACCCCCCCCCCCCCCCCCCCCCCCCCCAAAAAAAAAAAAAAAGAAGAAAAAGAAGAAAAAAAGGCTAAGGTCCTTAACGGTGTGCACTGGTTCATTCATAATGGATTTTACTGTTCCTTAACGGGTTAAATATGTTTCGTAACGGATTTTACTGTTTCTTAACGGATCGGGTACTATTTCGTAATGGATTTTACTGCTCCTTAACGGGTTTGCACCCGGCTGCTACAGGACTACAGTAAAACAGTAACGCAGAACTGCTCCTTAACAGGTTTGCACCCGGCTGTTACAGGACTACAGTAAAACAGTAACGCAGAAAAGACAAACTCTACGATTGTATATATCTTTATTGATATATAATGAGCAGTAGGGGGCAACCACCCATGATTCCCAAAATAAAAATGCACCTATCATTTTCACCAAACACAATGTATATATGTGCAAACTAAAGGCTTGCCAATTTCTTTTCTTGAATCACATCCTCAGAACTTCGGATTGAGTATAATGCGTGCCCATTATATCGTGTTGACCTTTGAATTTAACATGGGAACTATTTTTGCCCCCTCACCGTCGTCTCGCCCAAAGAATAAGTAATACTCCTCCCATTCCTAATTATTTGACCTTTTGGCTTTTCTAGTTACATTACCTATTACTTTTTCCTTCACTCTGCACGCTTGTGATGAGAACCGGTGGATGGGGCAGCTGGTGTTGATATGCCCGGCTTCCCTCTACACACGCTTGTGACGAGCAGATTCGGATGAGGCCCACACACTCATGACGAGCAAAGGGCCCTAGTGGTCGCCAAGCGCCCAAGCCCACACATCCCCGCCATGGTGACAAGGAAGATGTAGATCGACCACAAAGTGTGGGGGAGAAGGACTAATGCAAGAGGAAGGGTAAACGAGGAAAGAGAAATAAAATGAGCTAACAATTGGCTAAGGACGCAAAGCAGGATATCGACTGAACTTTAGCTAGCTAACTATTAGTAAGCTAAGCACTTGTCCTATCTAATCACTAGTCCTAGTCCATCCAAAAAGGGTCGCTAGTTTGGTCCAACTTGTGAAATAGTTGTTGGTTGGCTATTCAGGTAACAATTAGCTAGACATGTTTCCATAAAGGATCTAATCATTAGCAGCTAGCTATTAGCTCTATGGATCCAAACAGGTCCACCGTCTACACGATTCTTGAAGCAAGCGGTGTTAATTAGTTTTATAAACCCAAAACAAATTGTCCGATTATGTAAAACTGAAATATTTCACCCCCACAATACTCAATTAATTAATGTGGGTCTTGAGCTGATAACAGCTAGTGCATATATATGATGTAAGTGAAATGCTATATATATTCACATTCACATTTTTTATTTGAAATTTCTGGTCCTTCAAAATGCACTTTCTACACATTATTGCTCAAGAAGTAGTTACGTTTTCCTTGGCCAAGCTTGGAGTTCCGAGCGGAGAATATGCGCCGCCGGAGGTAGCAGCTAGCCCTAGCTCCTTCATCACTAACAACCTCAATCATTCATATGAAGCCTACGTACTGCAGCCAAAGTACGCATTTTGAGTTATCAGTCTATAAATAAGGGAAGGCTTGATGATAGCCTCACTTCACAGTGTGCTCGATCGCATCGTCGTGTCTTGGCTGGCATTTGACGACACAGCAGTATAACAAACAGTCGCCTTGAGATGACGATGGTTTCCTCGTCCTCATCTCGTTCTGCCACCACCGCCGCCGTGCTAGTGGTGGCGGTCCTCCTGATATGCTTCCATGGCGCGACGGCGCAGCTGTGCGAGGAATACTATGACGGCACCTGCCCTGACGCCTACGACATCGTGAAGGAGGTGCTCATCGGCGCGCACCAGTCCGACACCCGCATCTTCGCCAGCCTCATCCGCCTCCACTTCCACGACTGCTTCGTCCAGGTGTTCATTCGTTCATTCAGATTGATTAAATTCGTCAGAGTTCGTTGCGTATCATAGGGCTGCCCAGTTGATTCGTGACAATGCCGTAGAAATCTAGCTAACCTGTTGCTGCTTACAATATATTATTACTATCATAGGGCTGCGACGCCTCGCTTCTGCTGGATAGCGTCCCGGGGATGCCGTCGGAGAAAACTTCGGTGCCCAACAACGGCTCAGCGCGCGGGTTCGAGGTGGTGGACGCCGTCAAGGCAGCGCTGGAGAGCGCCTGCCCTGGTATTGTCTCCTGCGCCGACATCCTCGCCATCGCCGCTGAGATCTCAGTAGAGCTGGTACCGTACCTATACATCCGTTCCTTGAATTTGCTGGTGATGACTTATTACACGTACTACACACTATATATTGTGATCGCTCAACTAACGTAGTAGTGTATCAGTCGACTTAACGGTACTTCTATAGGTCAGCAGTATTCCTGCAATCACTTTCATCACTAACTTCTGGTTTTATGATGGAACTGTAGAGTATAGATTCAACGATCTAGCCTGTCGGTGCGTCAGTGCTTGCATGGAACTACAAACCTACTCGTTTCGTGGATTATGTTTCACGTACTAGACATTTGCATCTACTAGTATAACGTTTGGAGAGCATATATATATAGACAAGTAGACTGATTAGGAACAAAACTGGAGTTCTATTTGTTAGAATGAAGGTGCCTAGCATGCAGCAGCTTATTAATCAAGGACACATGCATCATCAGCTCATTATTTAGAATACAATACATCTGCAAGTATCAAAGAACTTGTACGTGAAATGTTCTGACACCGAATCATTAGGTAGAAACAAACAAAAAAAGAATCTGCAATAGAGGAGGTAGATGTGAGTCACAACATCGATCGATCGCAAAACGACACTGCAGAAGGACACGCGGACCGATTGATTTACATGCATGCATGCTAATGCTAATCATTATCTAAAAAATGCTAATCCTAATATATTGCACGCTCATGCATCACATCACATAATGCAGTCGGGAGGTCCCAGCTGGGGTGTGCTTCTTGGAAGGCTGGACAGCAAGACCTCCGACTTCAACGGGTCCCTGAACCTCCCAGCGCCCACCGACAACCTCACCGTGCTTCAGCAGAAGTTCAGCAACCTCAGCCTTACGGATGTCGACCTGGTCGCCCTTTCAGGTATCTGCCGCAGACATTTGTCATCTCCATCCATGGATCGATCTCACGACACTAGATTAACTGAATTTTTCTTGTTCTTTCACTGATGCAATGCACAGGAGGCCACACGTTCGGCCGGGTCCAATGCAAGTTCATCACGGACCGGCTCTACAACTTCAGCGGGACAAACATGCCCGACCCGACCCTAGACGCGTCCTACCGAGCGTTCCTGACACAGAGGTGCCCCCAGAACGGCGACGCGACTGCGTTGAACGACCTCGACCCGACGACGCCGGACACCGTCGACAACAACTACTACGGCAACATCGAGGTGAACCGGGGGATCCTCAACTCCGACCAGGAGCTGAAATCGTCGCCCCTAGCGCAGGGCACCACGGCGCCCATCGTAGACCAGTTCGCGAGCAGCCAGGACGCCTTCTTCGCGGCCTTCGTGCAGTCCATGATCAACATGGGGAACCTTAAGCCGCTCAGGGATCCGTCACGGGGTGAAGTCCGCACCAACTGCAGAAGGGTCAACTGAAGTAGTTGCTGCTCGATATGATTGATGTCTTTAATTGATTTGGCTCCTCATCAAGTGTGAAGTTTCTATTCTATGAGCAGAATGCATGTTTCTTGTTTTCCAATTATTAATCCAGCTTAATCATTTGCCAACCATTATTGTATAGTAGTTTATTGTTCCCAAAGTCCGTCAGACATGTGCAATGAAATGGATCTTGATTATTTTGCCAGTGCTAGGTTGCTAGCATGTATATATACACATTTTTTGTCATAACAAAAACTGATTTTAATATGCATGTCATCATTGCAACAAACCTGAAATGTTGCAATGATTCAGTCACTTTAGATCGATTCATTGTAAATTAGTTGGTGAAACAGTTTGCAGGCATCCAGTGTGTGTAATGTTTGAAGCCAGTTTGCAATGTGTCTGGTGCACTGTTTTGAGTCATTTAGTTCCTCTGTATTTGCGGAACTTTTAATATATGTTAGGCCAATCCATCTCGGCTTTGTACCATGATAATTATTTACTACTTCAATGATTATAGTCCTTTGGATGCTCTTTGTAGGATCTGTTGAGAATCATAATATATATATAAGGGACCTGCTATATAACAGTCGCTTGTTTTATCGATTCTCGTCAGGCGACAAAGCTCATCTGTGTGATCTATTTTAGGCACCTGAAGCATGGGAATTGTGATATATAAACTACTATCATGGAAACTAAAATTCCAGTATGTGTAATGTTTGAAGCCAGTTTGCAATGTGTCTGGTGCACTGCTGCTAGCTACTCTGATTCCAAATTTTGTGCCTTTTCTGTGAATGTGATTACTGTGTGCTTTCTTAGAGGTGAGTGTACATACATGTTGTGGGCTCTACATTAGTACTGTATAATTAAAAAAATATACAAATGGCACACTTTGTCAAGAAACTGCGTGTCCTGCATTCCACATACACTTCACCGGAATGTGAATAAACCCATTTGTATTTTTTAATTTTTTTTGTCCACCTGTTAGTCTATCTCTGTCAATGCAGATAGGTGTTAAAGCTAAATAGTGAATTGATGAGCTGAGATGGAGAAGGAACGATCATCACGACACCAATGAATACGTGCGCTGACTAGTACATGAGGCACATGCATGATGTCCACCTATAGCATCAGCGTCGGTGGGCACCATGAAAAATAAACCTTTGCGGGGGCAAATTTGGAATCTGCAGTTTTTTTTCTGGAATCTGCAGTTGACCAGCAGCAATCAGCATGCATGAATGATTGATCAAAAAATAGCCAAGCTATTTTGACCATTGTTGAAACATTTCTATCAACATAATAATATATATCTCCACAATGTAAATGCAATTTGGCATTTCCTATTTTTTCTTTATATCATCTACTTAAGGAAACATTTTGACCTGTGGTCATCATCAACCATTCGAGGTACAGGCTACTCTATTCGCTATAAGCTTAATATTGTGGGAAAATACTAAGCTTTTGTTTACTAGCGATGTACTTCCTCCGTTCCAAATTGTAATTCACTTTGACATTTTTGGTACATGCATTTTGCTATGTATCTAGATACTATATTATGTCTAGATACATAGCAAAATACATACAGCAAAAAAGTCAAAGTGAACTACAATTTGAAAAGGATGGAGTACATGCCTTCTGCTACCATGCAGCCTAGAGGAGCTGAATGTCCCATGTTTGTGTCTTTTCAAGAAAAACCATATATTAATCAAATATTCATATGTTTGCCAATGTTCAAAAAAAATAGTGAACCATTTTAATTAAATTACTGATATTATTAAGACATATGGTTTAATATATATACTATAAAGACTTGTATATATATGTTATGACATATTAATTTTTTTGTTTGATTTAAGACTATTAGACGTGTTACTTCTATATTATTACATTCTCAAGCTTCGTTGCCAGCTCCTTAACAAAAAAACGATCAGGGTGGAATTCAACAAGGGCATTATTGTCTCGAGTGAAACGATTTACATATACTAGGCTTTTATGAGCAGCAGGAACATGCAAAATATTGCAAAGCTGAATTTTATTCGAAGGGGAATGCACAAAACCATGACCAATATGTGATATCTCCATACCTGTCCCATTGGCGGCATGGACGTACTCGCCCCCACGGTACTTGTCGCAGAAGGAGAGCTTGTCTAGGTCGCTGGTGATGTGGTCGGTCGCCCCGGAGCCCATGTACCAATCGGTGTCGACTCCATAGGATGCAGTGACGTTGGTGGCGGACTTCTGCTGCTATGGCGCACTTCCTTAGAACCGTTCGTCATAGCGCTTGTAGCAACGGAAGGCAGGATGCCCCTCCTTGCCACAAACCTGACAGAAGAGGCCTACCTAGAAGGAGCCGCCACGATTGTTGGAGTTGGAGTTGGTGCGGCCATCCTTTTGCTTGTCGCTACCACGGACAAAGTCACCGCGTCCTCCGCGGTTGGCGATGTTCCTGCCGCGACCACAAGATGCAAGATTGGCAGAGGATTGAGATCCCCCATTACGCATCTCAAGCCTTTGTTCATGAGCGACGAATTGGGTGTAGAGCTCTCCAAGGGAGATTGGTTGGACTCGCTGGGCGACAGATGTCACCATGGAGTCATAGTCATCATCGAGACCCATAAGGATGTAGGAGGCCATCTCATCATCCTCCAACCGGCTCCCCGCAGAAGCCATCTCGTCAGCGAGTGTCTTCATCTTGCCATAATACTCAACGATGGTGGACGAGCCCTTGGACGCGGTCGCTAGGGCCATCCTGGTGGTGATCAGCCGAGCACGGGACTACGAGGCGAAGTAATCTTGGATCCCCGCCCATGCTTCAGCTGCAGTTGTCGCATTGGTGTTGGCGGTCCATATTGATGATTTTAGAAGTCCAATTTAAGATGAAAAAGGGTGAATTAATTATTTTTATACGCATATACATTTATCACTAACCCAATTCCACATGCACTAGGAAAAATACTGTTTGTACAGGAATATATATAAAGTGCAGGAATTTTATAATAAAAGGTCGCTTTCTGGAAAGCGCCAAACCAACCCAAGTGGAGATGGGCCACTTCGGGATCAGAATGGGCCGAAACGCAACACCACGGCGATCCAGGCCCACTCCACAACCGAACTGACGAAGTCGGTTGGGGGGAGGCGCTACCCGGGCGCGGCTGCGCCGCCTTGGTGCATGGGCCTGGCCTGCTGGAGGCGGTACATTGAATGCAGGGGAGGGCGGTACGCTGGTGTATCTGCCTTTTCTAGCCCCAAACCGACCTCCACGCCACTAGAAGAGAGGAGGAGGAGCACCCTTCACCACACACACCATTTAGAGCCTCACTCTCTTATTCTCACATTTGTTCATTAGTTAGTAGCTTAGTAGTATTTGGAGGAAGGAGAACTACCAAGGAGAGCTTGTCTCCTAGGAAGATGAAGAGCTACCTCTTGGTAATTATCTTTGGAGTCTTCTTCCTTAGTCAAGTTCTTGATCTTATTATATAGTTTTGCATATGAACTAGAGTATAGTCTTGAGCATGTTCTTCTTGATATGTATGAACTAGAGCAAAGTTCATATGATCAGTTCATAGCATGTTCATCCCTGTTTTTCATCGTTCATATGTTGTATAGAATTAGAGTCCATGATGAGAATGGAGTAACAATTCGATGTTGTTTTGGGTTTGCCTATATTCTAGCTCGTCCATCCGTAGGGTGGGAGTCCTGGGGGACATAGGTAGTTCTCTAGTATGCGGACGTGGTGTTCGGATACGAGGGAGCCTTCGAATATGACGGCATGCCACGGTTGAGGGGTAAGCAGCAGGTGGTGACAGCCTTGTCCGTCCCTCATAATCCCCATGTCCGTATGTCGTGTAGGAGTTCGTAAATGCCTCTATCGGCTGGCAAACCAGCTACGGGGTCTCCCTGTTACTTTAGGCTCTGACTCGTCTCTAGTTTTGCATAACATGTGACTTAGCTGTTCTATGCATGTGTATACGACCTACCTACTCCATGTAGATTTATTGTTTATTCTTTCCTTTACTTTTATTCCTTATTTCTCTTTATCCTTGAGTCTGGCCCAAGTGTGTGTCCACTATATCAAAACCTGATTTTCTTTACCTCTGCATAGCACTAAGACTTATTTCAATGATGTGAAGTTCTATATCCATGCTAGAGGTATTTTACACCATGCCTTTCTTTGGGAAAATATAAATAACGATACCCTGATATACTTTTAGGTGAAATACTACAATGATAGATCCGTATGCTTGCGGATATTATCTAAAAGGTTACGATCTATCACTTGGTGCTTCTTGGTGTGTTCACTGGGATATAACAATTCTAGTGATTGCACTAAGAAATACCAACAAGCATTTCTGGCGCCGTCATCAGGGATAGACCTTTTATCCTATCTTTGATGGTTGCGTTAAGAAATGCCAACAATTGGACACTTGCTGCAAAATCTCTCTAGAGAGACGAGTAGATAGCTGAGGACGTGCTGATCCTTGGCTATACAGGAAGTATACTCCTTGTTCAGGACCTGTGCCTCCGTCGCATCATCTGGATTCTTGTTGGGAAGGTATTGATCTGGTGGATGGGAGGTGGGGCTCAAGAACTCGAAGACCTCAACCCCACGGATGGAGGAGAGGACTTGCGCACGCCATAAGGGAAAATTGCCTCGGGTCAATTTCTCGCTGACCGGCAAGAAGCCAAGGGAGGTGAGGACGGCGTGTTGTGCGGCGGAGGAAGAACCCATGGTGGAAATCTCTGTGAGGAGTTTTTAGGCTCTAGATACCATGTAAAATTAGGTTAACGAGTTGTCTATCCCTGGCCCTCGGCTTCATGTTATATAGCCTGGAGAATAGCCCTCCAGGGATGGCGTATACAACAAGGATTGTTACAGAGATTACATGAGATATCCGAGAGATATCTAGGTTCTAGTAACTACCTAATCTAGGAGTTACAACCGTATACAACTCATATACAATCACCAGGATGATATCTATTCTAATATGTGCTGCCACGGTCTCTGTGGCGTCTGCTCGTGTCGTGTTGTACTGCCGTTCTTTCGGCCCCCTTCTACTTAATGAAATGACACGTGAAGTCATATTTGAGAAAAAAAAGTATTGGTTCAGGGTCTCAGGCCAATGTGTTCAAATAACAATACCCTATTAAAGACTTGGAGAGATTTGGATTCGGTAGTTTTGCTCTTTTGACTTCAGATCGTGTGGCAAATTTCTGTGCATTCATGATACGCCATTGCTATTCGTTACTGCAATGTTACAAATTTTGGAGCTTAGTTCAAACTGAATTGAATTTTCTTGAAAAAAAAAGTAATACAGTACTAAATTAACTCATCAAATTTAGCAGATCAGCGATACAGATAGCATTCGTTGCTGGGGTTGGGCATGCTCCCTCTTGCCGGCCCGTCATTGAACCCAGCTTTGATTCCCTACTCACATTGATCTTCCAGCCCTAGAAATACACTATGAATCTCATACTCTGGATTTTTTTACCTGTGTTTCCTGATTTTACTAGTTTCTATAATTGCTTTTAGCACCATAGTCCATAGTCATTAGTAAATAATAAATAGTTAAATTGGAAATACATGCTCTCAACCATTTAAAATTCATTTATGTATTTAGAACATATTGTTGGTGACCATGCCAAAGTTGTCGACTAAATATAATAAATATAAATATAGCATATACCAAAAATTTTAAGACAACCAAGTGAGTACTCAATATTGAATGTACCCATAGATTAAATCTATTTAAGAATTTTCTCTTTAAATTATGGTTTTTCTTTTAGCACACTTCCCCAAGTAAAAAATAACAAACTCTTGGAGATGCTCTTATATCAATATAAATTTAGAATTCACAAGGCCCTATGCTCCAAGATGTTTGTCTAGAGCAAAAAAAACTTGCAACAATTGTCGGCGGTTATTTGGTTGTTAGAGAAAATATCATGACTGATAAGCCGAACTCATGAGTCAAACGAACAGGGCCATATAAGGGTGAATGTGCAAGTACATGCATATATTACACCGTGTTTGGAGACATAGAAATTTCAACTCCGTGTTATAAAAAAATGAGTAAAATACACGCGGCCTTTTAACTTGTTGGACTGTGCCACTTTGGTCCACGAACTTACAAACACAAAAAAAAAGTAGCCCCTGAACTTATCAAGTTGTTTATTTCCATCCGGCCCGGTCTCCAGCCCATGTGGCCGCGCCACCTGGCAGTAGAGCACATGACCCTCTCTCGCTTTGGATACAGAACGCTGGTCTAATATGCATCTAGGCCCTTCCTCTCCTCAAATCTACCAAATCTAGTCTTCTCCTCTTCGAGCACTGCGGAGTCTGTGGCAAGGGGGCTGGCGACGGAGGCCAAAGGCAGCGACGCTGCAAGATTCCACGGAAGAGCATCGAGGAGACGTGCCTTGCGACCTCTAATTTGTGTCTCGACCGTGTTGAATCGGTGCCATAGCGCCGTCGCTCCGACTTGATGGGGAACCCCCGCCGGACTATGGTGAGTCAATCGGAGCTCAAAACTTACTTTTTAGTGCCTCTAGGATGTGGTGGTATGCATGTATTGGTTCATGGTGTAGGCCATATTTAGAAGTTTTGTTGGCTAGGGTTTCGGGTTCGAATGCTCTGTCTCGAATCAATTTTGGATTGCGGCGGGAGTCTTGGCTGCTCAAATTAGGATATCAAGTAGTAATTATCATCCTTTGGTTAAATGTAGGTACTGATAACAACAAGTTCACGGTTGAGGTGCACCATTGTGGTTTCTTTGTCGGCGAAGATGAAAACAAGGCTTATATTGATGGGAAAGTGAACTGGTTTGACCATTGTGAGACAGGGACATGGTCTCCACTTTGGTTCTTGGATTTTTTTTCATCAGTTAAAATGTCATGGACCAATAGATACTCTGAAGGTATATTGGTTGCTTCCTAGAATGAGTCTTGGTGCAGGAGCTAGACTAATTGTGTCAGAGTCAGATACAATTATCATGAGGAAACTTGTTAGCAGGATCAAGAATTTTGTTCTCTATTTTGATCATAATAATAGCTTTGTTGGCATAAACTGGGAGGATATAGTGGCAAACTCAATTGCTTCACTGCCTAAAGTAATGAGCCCAGCCAAGGGAGGCTATTTTGGGAAGGATGAAGGAGAACAAGTGCCATCATTTGGAATGGACCAGGATTTTGTGCAGCATGATGTCCAAGGAGATGAAAGCAGTGAAGAAGTTGCTGATTTCAATGACAGTGACTATGATATAGAAGGAGATGATGCCGATTTTATGCACTATGTTGATCAGGATGTCACAGAAGAGGAGATTGCAAGCAAAGGGCAGCATATAGTAAAGTCCAAGAAGGCTGTTGGTAGCAAACTGAAAGGGAAAAAGGTTTCATCTAAAGCGATATTTTGCTTCTTAGTTGATGCTTAGGCTATTTTGCTTCCTTTTGGTTCTTCGAGCCACAAAGAGAAGATTAACACATCTTTTGGTTTTTCCATATAAGCACAGGAAGGTAGTAGTAAGATACTAGCTTACATCCAGGACAATGACCATGCATGTGGTTGATGGACAAAACAACTTGATGCTTTAAATGTACTCATGCTTCAGTCGATGCTAGTTCTGTGAATTTTGAATTGATGCTTTCTAGATGGATTGATAATAGCACTTAACATATTTATTCATGAAACATGGTATTGCTGATTACATCTTGCAATACACAAAACCAAAATAGTAGAACAGGGCATATGCGAACAATGGGTCAGGTACCCATTTCAGTATAACTCAGGGTGTGTATTGCAAATTTGCCAATGTCCAGGAAGCGGCAAAAGTCCCGCCAAACAGGAAATGGACCTGCGGTGAACAAGTTGACAAGTTTAGGGGCTCAACTTTGCGTTTGAAATTCGTGGACCAAAGTGGCGCCGACAAAGTTAAAGGGCCGCCGTGCATTTTACTCTAAAAAAAATTGAAAACATCCTATCAAAATTATCCTCTGAAATGATCTTGTCACTACTCAACAGATCATATGAAAACTCGTCATTTTTTTCTAAATAAAAGAGGCCAGTAAATGGTCAAAATGTCACTAGCTTAACTACCCTTGTACACGTTTTCTTGTCCTGAGAATTCTTTTTTCACCAAAGACAGTGCATTTTGTCTGGACAGAATACTGTCTACTGTGGGTTAGTACTCCGTAAACCTCTGAATTAATTAAACATTTCAAGATGCACGCTTGTCCTTGGGAATGAATAAACAGGTGCTTAATAAGACGGAGACAGCAATTACAATTTCCTCTTATTCTGCCACCTCCATCTCCATCGCCGGCGGGGCTGCGGCGCTGCTCCGGCCGCACCCAGGTTTGCCAACTTCCCCTTCCATCTTCTTCGATTCCCTCCATTTCTACGGTTCTACCCCCCTAAATCTCCACGCGTTCGTGCTTTTCTACGCCTTCACAGTTCTTGTCCGAATCTGCGGATCCACGTCTCCACAATTCCTCATTTCCTCCTCGCTGCAGCTTGTGCGAGCACCACCTGTTCGACGGAATTCCCCAGTGACCCCGACGCCATGGCCGACATGAAAGGGGACCCGAGCATCCCTCCCGCCGTGTGCAGGATCAACCCCCTGCCCGACGACATGCTCCTCCTCATCTTGTCCTACCTGAACGCCCGCCAGGTCGTGCAGACGTGCGTGCTGTCACGGCAGTGGCGCAACCTCTGGCGCTCCGTGCCCCGCATCAACGCCACGCCCGACGAGTTTGAGGACATGTCTGACGACTACGCGGAGCGCACCGTGCTGTTCAAGAAGTTTGTCAACCGTTTCTTGATGCTCCGCAACCCATTTGCCTTGGACGAGTTCCGGCTCTGGTATGACATGCCTGGGGACACTGATGACTATCCAGATGCTAACCTATGGATCTGCCATGCTCTACGTTGCAATGCTCGATCTATCATCGTTGACGTGGGAGACTATAGGTTGGACCTGTATCCCATGGTGTTTACTCCAGGACGCGTCTTGAGAAGGCTGCATCTTTCGAGTGTTACCTTGTTCACTGGTTTCTTTTGCCAACTCGGAACATGCTGTAAAGCATTGAAATATCTCTACTTATGTGATTGTGTCATATCTGAGGAGATCACCTCCAAGACGCTGAAAGTTTTGATCATTGATGTTGAATGTCACTACCCATTTGAAGAACAGTGCTCTATTTTGATCCCCGGCCTTGTCCGTCTTGAATACACTAACCGTATTCAAGAAAGGTTAGCTCTGCTAAAGAACATGGAATCCCTGGAGAGAGCATGTATTGTACTCGATACCAGTACTGAGTATGATATCCGTCAATTCCTCAAGAGCCTCTCTGGTGTTACTGATTTAGACTTCAGTTACGAAGGAAAAAAGGTATGCATCTTGATTCAACATTTCAACACTCTGCATCCATGCATATATTTGTGAGTCAAAATCTGAGACCTAAGAATAGCATATATTCTTTATTCTTTTGCAAAACCATGTGTTCTGCTGTTTATTTTGATGGCAGGACCTATAGGATGATTAATGCTCTCAATTGATAATATAGCACAATTTTGTTGGCGTACTCAGTTCAGTTGTAGTAGGTTTGCATAAGATGTGGAACATAAGCCTTAGTTGGTGCTTTGACACCAGGATGTGACAAGAGCTTAAATGCCTAGTCGATATGGGGGTCTTTAACTTTTGTCTACTTCAAACACTAGTGCACCCCCTACAATCAAATCAGTAGAATCCAGTAGTAGGTCATCTTGTCCAAGCCTGTTTTCACCATTGTATTTGTATTTGTCTGGCTTGCACTAAAGTCATCTATCGTAATTGATACTTTACCAAATATATGTGTTCTGGATGGTTGAATCTGACTTAAGAAAATAGGTAGAGTATACTGTGATGTGAACTATTCCTATTAAAAAATATTTATGTTTAGCGTGACCTTTGTCAGACATTGTATTCTGGAGATATTATCAGCGAAGAATCAAAACTATTTGGCACTAACTTTAGCTTGTTTCAATTATCTTGACAACTCTGCTGAACTCATGAATAATGTTTTATAAAATATGGGATTCTTTATCACGTCTTAATCCTATGAACATTTTGCAGCTGGCTATGGGAAATCTACAATGGTGCCCAAAATTCAACAATCTTACAATCCTGACACTCAGTCAATGGTGTCTGCATCCAGGCTTCTATCCATTGATAGTCTTCCTTCAGAACTCACCTAGTCTGGAGAATCTGACTCTGAAGCTTAGAGGGGTACATTGCCCTCTCCACATGTTAACTGATCCTTGTACAAAAGTTGATGCTTGTGCCATCAAAGTGAAACTTGTGTCTTCTCATATTCCAGGTTGGCCATACACATCAGAGATTCATTGGGGAGCTAGAAGAAAGTTCGTTCAGCTGTGAGAACCTTAAACGCGTTGATATTGTTTGCTGGGGGGTTCAAGAACATGATCCTGTGCTCGTCAACCTGGTGAAGCTTCTGTCTGAGAATGGCATAGAACCTGATGCGATTCACATCAGTATCTCCCTATAGATTTCATTTGCATCAGTCACTGGAACAAGTCACAGTTCATTCGCTCATTTGTGGACGGGTTCATGTCGTGGAAAACAGGATAAGTTTTATGCGCATGAATTTTCATGCTTTGTTACCGACTCACATCTGCTAGAGCAGCTTTAGCCTGTTGCCTCTAAGTATTGGTTCAGGCCAATGTGTTCAAATAACAATACCCTGTTAAAGACTTGGAGATATTTGGATTTGGTATTTTCGTTCTTTTGGCTTCAGATCCTGTGGCAAATTTCTGCGCATCTATGATACGCCATTACCTTTTGTTATTGCAATGTTACAAATTTTGGAGCTTAGTTCAAACTGAATTGAAATTTTTCTTGAAAAAAAAAGTAATACAGTACTAAATTAAACAAATTAGGGGCCGGGCGACGGCCCATGGGCCATCCAGCAAGTTTCAGATTGCTCAAAATGTGACCACTGACTACCCTGTCAAAAAAAAAAAAAAAGGTTTCCCATTAAAAAAAACACACAAACAAACAAATTCTCTTTTTTTTTTTTTTTTTTTTTTTTTGAAATAAAGGCGAGAGCTCTGCCGATCAATTAAGACGAATGAAAAGTATGTACAAGAAGAGCGCAGCCGAACGTGGGACACACGAAGGCTGACCCACCCACGCGACGCGAAGAGCACAAAACCGCCATGAGTCATCGTTGCCGAGCATGATTGCAAAAGCAACCCGAGCTCCGACTTCCCATGGAAGACCCCGACGATCCTAACAAAGACAGGTAGACGGCCGATGCGAAAGACCACAACGGGTCATCGTTGCCGAGCTCAAACCAGAGCAGCTCCGACTTCCAATCGTGGTCCTTCGCCGCCCCGGCCTTTGCCCAACCTCGGAGCAAACCAATCCACGAAGAAGGGAGGGTTCTCCTCATGTCATCGTTGCCGAGCTACATCCCCGACGTAGCAGCTCCGACTTCATGCGGCACGTCCCACCCTCCACACGCATACCGGGTGCCGAGAAGAGAAGAGCATCAACCAAAGGCGACGTCGTGGCCGAGACGAACTTGAATAGCGACGCCTTCATGAAGGGCATGACGTTGAGGACGCCACCGTCGCTTGTCCGAGATGGACCGGGCTTTCGCCCATGGAAGACAGTGCTGGGGAACACGATGCCCTCAACGGAAGCGGCGCCCACGGCGTCACCATCGCCGAGGCTTTCGCCCAAGATGTCCCCCAGCACCACGTCGAGGCCAAGACCCCGGGGTCAAAGCATGCCGTCTTCGCCGCCGTCGCTCCCGCCATCCCGCGAACCCATCCGGAGGGCATCGGGACGCGCCGGCCGCAGCGGCCCGCACTGCGTCGCCGCCCCCCCTCCGGCCGGGCACACACGGGACCGGGCTTCACCTTGCCGCCTTGCGCACACCGCCGCACGTCGAAGCCGTTGCCCGGCCATCGTCGCCGCCACCCCGCACCGCGCCGCCCGCCCACCGCTACCGCCCGGCGGCCCGGGCGCGCGTGCCCCACCACCGTGGACGCCGCCCCCAGCCTCACCCCGCCGTACGCGCGTCCACCAATTTGGGCACTGCCCCAGCCCTAGGGCCACCAGATCCGGGTGCCATGACCCAAACACGGCGAGCCCTGCCGACACCGCCGCCTCCGTCTTGCGTCGCCGACGTCGCAGCGACGCCCAAGGCCGGTACGGGGAGAGGTAGCAAGGAGGAGCGTCACCCCTAGCGCACGCACCCGCCCGGCCACCCGCCGCCGCGCCGGCCGCCGGCCCTGCCCCCGCGGGCCCGTCCGCCGGCCTCCACGCGTCTTCGGTGCGCCACGCGCGGCCTGCGGTGGCCGGATCCGCACAAGGCCGGCACGGCGGGTTCGCGGCCTCGGGCGCGGCCGGTGGCGGGAGGCGCGTGGGCTCGGCCACCGCCACCGAGCGACGCCGGCAGCCGGCCACCGATCCACCGGATCCGCCTCCGGCCACCGGATCCGTCCCTCCGGCCACCGGATCGAGCCCGGCCGCCGGACCACACACCCGCCCGCGCCGCCATCTTCAAGACCGGAGGAGGAGGACGGAGGGGGAGATGAAGGGGCCCCGCCGCCCACCCCCGTGCGCCGGCACGGGCACCGGCCGGCGCGGCCACAGCCGCCGCGGCCACCCCGCCGAGATCCACGCCGCTCGCACAGGGAAGTCCGCCGGCCCAACTGCAACACGCGCCACCGAAGGAGAAGGCCCCGCCGCCGCCATCCCAGCCGGCCGAGAGGCCTTGCCGGCGGCCAGCTCCGGCGGACCGCCCGAGTCGCTCCGCGTGGGGAGCGACGCGGGGGCGTTACGACTGAAAGAAAGTTTCCCTAAACAAACAAATTCTCCCACAGAATCAAAATCAGCTCACCCACTCGCTCAGCTTCCCATCCCGCACCCCCTCGCCGGCAGCCGGCGGCGGCGAGAGCGCCACTCCTGCCGTCATCACCAGCAAATCTCCCCCGTTGCGGCCACTCCCTCCCCCTTCCCTCTTCCTGCTTGCTCGCGCCTTCGCTGTGCTCGTCTCTTCCCCAGGCGCGCGCAGGAAGTGAGAGGAGAGGAGGAGGTCCAGATGCTACTCTGCTGCTGTGCTTCTCCCCACCAAATCCAGACCCGTGCTCCGCGCTCGCCGTTCCACCCGAGCTGCCTGCCGCGGAGCGTGCTCAGCTCCGGCGAGCAGGGGAGGAGCAAAAGGAGTAAGTTCCACCGCATCAAGGCGCAGGCGGCGCAGGCTCTCAAGTCCAAGAACCAGTCGTTGCGCTCTCAGTCCCACCGGGCTGATGGCCACGGGGGCCCTGGCCCTGCGGGTAAAATCCCGAGAAAGGGTTTGCCTTGTTCCGCGGCGCCGTCGCTGCCGGACGCCGAGGCGGTCGCGTTCTGGCTGCGTTTCTGCCGGAGCGCGCTCGACGTCCGGAGAACGCACGCGGTCGCCCTGCGGTCGCTCGGCGGCCTGGGGCTGTTCCTGTCCAACAATCTCATCAGCTCTTACGTGCGGTTCGACGAGGCGGATAATGCGAGGAAGGTGTTCGACGGAATGCGCGAGAGGAGCGTGGTGTCGTGGACGGCGATGATGAACGGGTATGAGAAGCTTGGCCGCCACGGTGAGGTTGTGAGGCTGTTGATGGATATGCTGGCCGCTGGCGTCCAAGGTAACGGCTTGACTTTTGTTTGCCTGTTGAAATCCTGTGGGGAGCGATGTGATGCCAGGTTGGGGCAACAGGTCCACTGTTGCGTTGTGAAGGGTGGCTGGAGCAATGTGATAGTGGACAGCGCCGTCATACACTTCTATGCTCAGTGTGGTGATGTTGCTGCTGCTTCAACTGTGTTTGATAGGATGGCTTCCCGTGATGTTGTCTCTTGGACAACAATGATCACGGCTTATGTGCAGCATGGGCATGGTGACAAAGCTGTTCTGATGTTTCCAGAAATGGTGTCTGAGGGATTTCGCCCCAACGAGTTCACTGTTTGCAGCGCCCTCAAGGCTTGCGCAGAGGAGAAGGCTCTAAGATTCGGGAAGCAGTTGCATGGTGCGATTGTGAAAAGGCTGTACAAATATGATATCCATGTCGGGAGTGCACTTGTCACTATGTATGCCAGATGTGGTGAGGTATTTGATGCTCAGGCAGTGTTTGATAAGATGCCAACAAGAAACACTATTACATGGACTTCAATGATCTCTGGGTACGCTCAAAGTGGCTGTGGTGAAGAAGCTGTCTTGTTGTTCCGAAAGATGAAGATGCGCAGAGTATTTGTTAATCACCTCACTGTTGTTGGCCTCCTTAGTGCTTGTGGCTCTATGCAGTCAATTTATCTTGGAAAAGAACTTCATGCACAGATAATAAAGAACTGTATGGAAGAGAATCTTCAGATTGGGAGTACGCTTGTTTGGTTTTACTCCAGATGTGGGGAGCATACTTATGCTGCAAGAATTCTAGAAGCGATGCCTGACCGTGATGCCGTCGCATGGACAGCTATGATTTCGGGCTATAACAATCTTGGCCATAATGTTGAAGCGCTTAAATCATTAGATGAGATGTTATGGGATGGTGTGGAACCAAATACTTACACTTATTCCGCAGCTCTGAAAGCT
Source organism: Themeda triandra (assembly GCA_018135685.1). Lineage (NCBI taxonomy): Eukaryota > Viridiplantae > Streptophyta > Magnoliopsida > Poales > Poaceae > Themeda > Themeda triandra. The sequence continues at coordinate 695,106 of JAENPR010000252.1, read as the reverse complement.
TGTGCCAGATTGGAGGCTCTGCGAGATGGAAGAAGGATCCATGGTGTTGTTAACAAGACCCAAGCTTTCTCAAATGTCTTTGTGGGATGCTCACTGATTGATATGTACATGCGGTGTGGAAAAGTTGATGAAGCTTGTAGAGTCTTTGATGCCATGCCAGAGCACAACTTAGTGACATGGAAAGTGATGATTACAGGATTTACTCAGAATGGCCTCTGTGGAGAGGCTTTAAAATACATGTACCTAATGCAGCAAGAAGGGTATGATGTTGATGACTTCGTGCTTTCGACAGTTTTGTCTTCATGTGGAGATCTTCAGTTGAAATCAGCCTGCATCCCTTTCATAGTTCATTAACCGGTCCACTTTCAGTGAAGTTTTAGACTAGTTAGTGAATATCAGCAAAATGCTGGTACAACTGTACAAACTCAGTGGTTGGTCTCAGGATGCTGGAACAATTTTCTTTGTCTGATTATTCATTTGAAAACACAATGAGAAGCCAGTCATTTGAAGGTGTGGGTACATATATCTGTACTTCCATGCAACCTCTACTAACCATTTCCCTTCTATTTCCTTACGAAGTTGTGTATATACCATAGTTTAAGCATTTTTAGCTTGTTGCAACCATCATTGTTCTTGCAGTTTAATATATCCTGGTCAAATGGAAATTTGTCTACTTCTGTAAAAATGGTTTTCACCAGGACAATTTACCGGATGGATGCATAATATGTGTATTTATACAGTTTAACAGAAGGGAAATAAAGTGTAGGAAGAAAATTTGCAGAAGCTGCCTTCTTGTAGTAGCACATGATGCTTTGCCGCTGTTTCACAATTGGTTTGTTGTGTTCTTTTTTACAGTAGTATACTAAGGAACACATTACTATTGAGTTATGCACCGACAGTCCAACTTAAAAGTTTAAACTGATAAGGAGAGGTGGGTAATTCATTTATACTCCATTCAGTCATTAATTATTTTATTTAATTGGTTTGTTGTAGTAGCTCCCTTTGGTCTTAGATGTGGAATAGAAGTGAGCAACAATTATTTTATTTAATTGCGCTAGACATTCATCTTTCAACTAAAAAGATTAAGTTGGACAATTAACTTATAATCCAATAATTATTAATCAATATTTTCATGTAATGAAGTTCTTACATATTTCAACTCATGAATGTTAATTATCATTTTTTTTTTTGCTGATTTTTCTGATTGAGTTGTTTCCATTGCATTTGTACCTGAAGTATGGAGACGAGGAAACAGAAAGACAGACAGACACAATACAGGAGATGGAGAAAGAAAAGAAAATGAAGACCCGACAAGGAGCAGAGAGCAGAGTCACCATTTGAAAAGGCGGGAGGGGAGGAGGTTTTTTTCCTTGACAAGGAACGTAACTTTATTTCATGCACAATGAACTGTGAGGAGTTGAAAGAACTCCCAGTTTGGAGAGGGTATTGTTTCCCTTAAAGAACACTGACCTACATGCATCAGATTTGAGCAAATAACAGCAGGTGAGGATGGGGAGGCTGATGTAGCTGTAAAAGCTTGCCTAGCCAGTAAATGCGCTGTTTGGTTAAGGTCCCTCCCTATTTTGGAGATATTGCATGGCTTGCTAGCTGTGAAGTTGATGAATTTCTGAGTGAGTGCTTTGATCCTCCAGTCTGGTGGTGAACAGTGCTGATTTCCATTGAAGGACACCAAAGACAGGTTGTAAGATAAGACGTTTGGATTTTGAAGCTGTAACATTGCAGCAATTGTTGTAGCAATGTTTAAGGCCATTTCTTACTGATGTCACGTTGTTGATGAATCCCTGAATGAATATTGATTATGTTGGACATACTTGCGTGTTGATAATAAAAACTCTGAGCCCTGCTGGCCTAGTCACCTGTTGCACTTGATCTGGCGAGAGCGCCGCATCCGAGTAGTAGCTGGGCCCTGGTAGAAGTGCTGGCAGTAGGATTCTGTAGTGTGGTGGCCTTCCTTGGTGCATAGCCTGATGGTGTTGCGTTCTCCTGTTCTTCAGCGTCATTCCTGCAAAATGAGAAGTACCTTGTGCTGTTTGCCGAGGCCTTTGCCGTTTGTGGCCTCAGCCGCAGGTGTAGGTGCTGTTGTGCAGGGATATTGTCAGCCTGTTCATTAACTGCAGAAGAGAAGTGCCTGGTGATGTATTGCTGAGAGTATGTCGTTTGTTTATAGTTGTCGTTCCTTCCTGTTCATCTGCTGCTGTTCTGGCAGGCCCCTTGTATGCATGTCTGCTGCCACTGCATGTTTAATTTGCCAGATAGACCAATTTTTGCTATTGAATCTTTTGTCAAGTATTTTTAATTTGCCAGATAAACCAATTTTTGCTATTGAATCTTTTGTCATTTCAAGTGAACTTATTTGATAGTTTAGATGTTGATATATATTTTTTGTAAATAGAGGGTAGGACATATGTGTTGCATCACTACTGATACGTTATGGTGCATATTTATTCACATGTTTATCTGAAAAAAAAAGGTTGCATGGAGCGCAAGCAAGTCAGTTAGCATGCCCTAGTCCCCTTAGGTGCAGCTTCCACCACTGTTGAGTGGTCGTTAAACTGTAGCTTCAATTGTCTCTGTTGGATATCCACTCCACAGCCGAGACAGCCTCGTTGCCTATGAGGCTATGACATTGCCCAAAGCATTTTTAGGAACCCAAGTCCAATGGTCATGGACATTGTGCTTACCCTGAGATCTGGGCGCCTTTGGAGGTGTCAACAAAGGAGGGCACTTGGAAGATCAGAATTCAGAAAAAAGTAATGGCCGGGGAAGATACTTATATAACAGAAGACACGGAGTTCATTCATCCTGAAAAATTCAATGCTATGACTACATGTACTACTACTAGTATGGTAGCAAAATAATGACTCATGAGCGATCTGGCGATCTCTGGTCATATTTGCATCAGGGAATAGCAATGGCGTATCATAAATGCACAGAACTTTGCCACACGAGAAGTCAGAAGAACAAAAATTCCAATCCAAATATCTTCAAGCCTTTAACAGGGTATTGTTATCGATCGCATTGGCCCGAACCAATACTTAAAGGCATTAGACTAAAGCTGCTCTAGCAGATGTGACTTGGTAACAAAGTATTAAAATTCATGCGCAGACAAGTTATCCAGTTTTCCACAACATGAACCCATTTCAAACTGAAACTAAGATCCAGGTTAACCAAACGTGCTTATGGTCCTGCGTCCACAAATGAGCGAATGAACTGTGACTTGTTCCAGTGACTGATGCAAATGAAATCTATAGGGAGATACTGATGTGAATCTCATCAGGTTCTATGCCATTCTCAGTCAGACGATCTTCCAGTGAATCTCAACAGGTTCTATGCCATTCTCAGTCAGAAGATCCTTCAGGTCGTCGAGCACAGGATCATCTTCTTGAACCCCCCAGCAAAAAATATCAACTCTATCAAGGTGCTCACAGCTGAAGGACCATTCGTCTAGCTCCCCAGTGAATCTCTGATGTGTATGGCCAACCTGAAATGTGAGAAAACAAACAAGTGTCACTTTGATGGCACGTGCATCAACTTCTGTACAAGGGTCAATAGACATATGGAGAGAGACACGCACCCCGTCGAGTTCCAGAGTTAGATTCTCCAGATTTGGTGAGTTCTGAAGGAAGACTATCAATGGATAGAAGTATGGATGCAGACACCATTGACTGAGTGTCAGGGTTGTAAGATTGTCAAATTCTGGGCACCAGTGTACATTTCCCATATTCAGCTGCAAAAGGTTCATAGAATTAAGACATGATAAAGAATTCCGTAATTTATAAAACATTCATGACTTCATCAGATTGTCAAGAGAATTGAAACAAACTAAATTTACATGCCAAATAGTTTAGATTCTTCGATGATACTATCTTCAGCACACAATATCTCACAAATGTCACACAAAACACAAATCTTTTTTTATAAGAATAGTTCACTTTAGATTATACGTACTCCGCCAATTTTCTTAGTGAGATTGAAACATGCAGAACACAAATATTTAGTAAGCATCAATTATGATAGATGAGTTTAGTGCAAGCCAGGCAAATACACTGGTGGAAACAAGCCAACAAGGGTGACCTATCTACTGGATTCTACTGATCTGCTTGCAAGTATAGGGATGCACTTACTGTTTGTAATATGTAGACAAAAGTTAAACACACCCCTGTGGACTAGTCACATGTGTATCAAAGTTCCTTGTGTCAAAACACCAACTAATGCTATGTTCGACAAGCTTATGTGTAAACCTACTAAAATGAACTGAGTACAAGAACTAGACTGCGCTATATTATCAGTTGAGAGCATTAATCATACTCTAAACACTTGGTTTTGCAAAAAATAAAGAATGTATGCCATGCTTAGGTCTTAGATTTTGACTCATAAATATATGCATGGATGTAGAGTGTTGAATCAAGACGCAATACCATTTTTCCTTGGTAACTGAAGTTTAAATGAGTTACACCAGAGAGGCTCCCGAGGAACTGACAGATATCATCAACTTGAGTATGATGGTAGGTATTGAGTACAGCACATGCTCTCTCCAGTGATTCATTGTTCTTCAGCAGAGGTATTCCTTGAAGAGTAGAGTAATCAAGGCGGACGAGGCTGGGAATCGAAATAGAGAACTGTTCTTCAGATGTGTAGTAACACTCAATATCCATGATCAAAACCTTGAGCGTCTTGGAGGTGATCTCAACATTAGAAATGTCACAGGCATGTAAGATAAGATATTTCAATGCTGGAAAGCCTGCTGCGGCGAGTTGGCAAAAGAAACCAGGGAACAGGGCAACACCCGAGAGCATCAGCCTTGTCAAGAAGCGTCCCGAGAGAAACACAGAAGGATCCAGATGCAAGATATTGTCTCCTCGTACCGTAACCATGATAGACCGAGCATTGCAACGTAGAGCAAGGCAGATCCATAGGTTAACATCTTCTGAATAGTCATCAGAGTCCTCAGGCATGTCATAGCAGAGCAGGAACTCCACCAGGGCAAACGGGTTGCGGAGCAGCAAGAAACGGCTGACGAACTTCTTGAACAGCGCGGTGCGCGCCCCGTGCTCGTCAGACACGTGCTCAAACTCGTCGGGCGTGGCGTCGACGCGGGGCACGGAGCGCCAGAGGTTGCGCCACTGCCGCGACAGCACGCACGTCTGCACGGCCTGGCGGGCGTTCAGGTAGGACAGGATAAGGAGGAGCAGGTCGTCGGGCAGGGGGTTGATCCTGCACACGGCTGGAGGGACGCTCGGGTCGCCTTTCATGTCGGCCATGGCGTCGGGGTCACTGGGGCATTCCGTCGAACAGGTGGTGCTCGGACAAGCTGCAGCAAGGAGGCGAGAGGAAATGAGGAATTGTGGACACATGGATCCGCAGATTCGAACAAGAACTGGGAAGGCGTAGAAACGCACGAACGCGTGGGGATTTGGGGGTAGAAATGGAGGAAATCGAAGAAGATGGAAGGGGAAGTTGGCAAACCTGGGTGCGGCCGGAGCAGCGCCGTGCCGCAGCGCCCGCCGGCGATGGAGATGGAGGTAGAAGAATAAGAGGAAGTTCTAAAAGCTGCCTCCGTCTTATTAAGCATCTGAAATGTTTAGTTCGGAGGTTTACGGAGTAGTAACCCACAGTAGACACTATTCTGTCCAGACAAAATCCACTGTCTTCGGTGAAAAAAGAATTCTCAGGACAAGAAAAGGTGTACAAGGGTAGTAAGCTAGTGACATTTTGACCATTTATTTGTCTCTTTTAGTTAGAAAAAAAATGTCAAGTTTTCATATGATCTGTCGATTAGTAACAAGATCATTTCGGAAGTTAATTTTGATAGGACCTTTTCCATTTTTTTATAATACGGAGTTGAGCTTTCTTTGTCTACAAAACACAGTGAAATATATGCACGTACTTCGCATTCACCCATATGTGACCCTGTTAGTTTGACTTATGAGTTCGGCTTATTAGTCAAGGTGTTTTATCTCACAATAAAAAAAAACTGACGAAAATTGTTGCAGGTTTTTTTTGCTCTTGACAAACATCTTGGAGTATAGGGCCTTGCGAATTCTAAATTTATACTAAAATATGATGCATCTATATGGTGTCCATACTTAGATTTAGCAAAGCTTGTTAAAAGAAAAACCATAATTTAAAGAGAAATTTCATAAATAGGTTTTAATCTATGGGTACATTCGTTATTGAGTAATCACTTAATTGTCTTAAAATTTTTGTTACATGTTATATTTATTATATTTAGATCGACAACTTTGGCGTGTTTTATGGTCACCAACAATATGCTCTATACAGAAATGAATTTTAAATGGTCGAGAACATGTATTTCCAATTTAACTATTTATTTACTAATGACTATGGATTATGGTGCTAAAAGCAATTATAGAATGGCAAATCAGTAAATTCAGGAGACATAGGTAAAAAAAATCCGAAGTATATGAGATTCAGAGTGCTGTTCTAGGGCTTGAAGATAAATGTGAGTAGGGAATCAAAGTTGGGCTCAATGACGGACTGGCAAGAGGGAGCAGGCCCAAACCCGATAACGAAGGCTATCTATATCGTTGATTAGCTAAATTTGATGAGTTGCAAAAATACTCCAGAGACCCTTTGCGACTTCTCTTTCTCCGCTACATCGCGGGCGACACCAAGGCGATACCGTCCCGGCGCTGGATTCGCCAGTTTCCCCTCGCCATTGGTGCCCTATTGGGCGCCAATGTGCAGGGGAAGGTGCGGATCCGGCGGCTAGTGGCTATTTCTCTTCCTATTAGGTCAGTTTTTGTTGGTTTATGGTTGGATTTAATCCCAGTGATGAAATCACTAGCATCCTTTTGCTTTCTTGGTTTCTCTAGTGCCTTTGATATTTGAGGTGTTTGGAGTCGGACGGTGGTTGATGGGTGTGGGGTGCGTGGCTTTGGTATTTCAATCGGAGGATTTAGCATGGATGAGGTTATCTCTGTTGTTTTCTTGTGCGTCGTTGCTCGATTGTTCTGTGGTTTTCTTTTCATCGGCTGCGTCCACGCCTTAAGCGACCTCATCGCCCTTGACGCCAACGACATGGCGACTGGAGGCCGGAGGATATTTTGCTCCCTCCAGGGTGTTGGATCTGTTGATTGAAGTAGCCTTATGAGGTTTGAGATCCACCTTCTTGTTACAAGATGGTGTCCTTCGATTCCCCTTGAGGGTTCACTGCATGTCGACTGGGGTCGGCCGACGGAGCAACCGACGTCTGATCCCGATGAACATGAGGTTTGGCCCTGCGTTCAACGGTTAAATGACATGCTTTTGGCATGCTACTAATGGCTGCGAAACTTGAAGACTCTTCGTCGACTTGGGTATCAGTTGTAAGCTTCATTATGGATTACTTTCTTCAATGGACATGGAGAAGTTTCAAGTTGTGGCAACGACGGTCGACTGGTGCTGGATGCTTCTATGAAGGACTTATGCGTAATTTTTTACCGGCCGTAAAAGTTCTATATTAATAAAATCCAACCCTTTTTCTCAAAGAAAGCAAAATTTGTTGAGTTAGTGGGGACCTTGCATGTAGTCTTGTGCATCCGTTAGGCACCGCTTAAAATCTTAGACAAATGTTTCAGATCCAGATTCTCTATAAAAAAAAACATTTCTCTACTGAAACAATGAGAATTTGTGAAACTATTTTGGCTACCGATCTAGATTCTTGCTGAAATGAACTAGAATCGTCGAGAAACACCTATTTGAGTGATTCAATGGCGATTCTTACCAGCAACGAACCGATTCTCTTGGCTAAAGGCATAGTTTCATGAGTTCGAGAATCAAGACGGCCAATCAAAAAAAGAGAGAGAAGACACCGTGGAAATTGTTGGTACCTTTGCTGTTTACCAAAATTGTATCGCCCTGTTCACTTGAAGGTATCAGCCACCGTAGAGTACTTTTCTCTCACAACAAAACATGATCAATCGGGTTATTAGCCCTAAAAAACATCAGCCGAATAACCCGATGGTTATTATATTACTTAATTTATATCTATGATAATTGACATGGACATCAGACAGGACAACCAAGTTTTTTCCTTTTTTTTTGATGAGGAGGACAACAAAGTTAGGCAGTTGACACTGTCATTTCTCATCAAGCTAGATTTTTTGGAAAAAAAAAAATTACATGATCCCGGGGTTCATTCAACCGTCGTGCACCCCTACACTCGATTCACGACGCGTGGCAGACGGATACACATCCATGGCCAGATCTGGCCCCCTCCTACGCGCGCGTAGCAACCCTCGGCTCATCGGTCACCGGCTCGGCTCCAAACGCAGCGCTTCGTAGAGAGTCACGAGTCGTCTCTGGTTTTCTCTTCTGTTAGCATCAGGACGTCTGGACGTGTCTGTTTTCTCTACGTATGTATGAACGGCGGCGTGATGGCCTTACGTACGTACGTTGACGAAGGCAAGAACAGCGAGATGACCACTGCACCACGTACCAGCAATCCGATGGCAGTAGAGCACCACGGAGGAGACTGTACTGCAATGGCTGGCCATGGCGACGAGGCCGACCGGAAGACGTACAGGCTGCCTCTTGTTCCTTTGATGCAGGCGTGGTACAAGTTCTGACGATGCAATTGCAAACATCATCTGTTTGAGTACACGAAGCCTCTGCATCATACAAGAAGAAGCGACCACCACGTCTTCCGGTTAGGCAGGTGGTCGCCTTGCATCGGCTTCGCCATGGCCGGCCATGGCAGCATAGCCCCCTCCGTGCTGCTCCACTGCCATGCATAGGATCGCCGATGGTGCAGTAGCGGGGTTGCTGTTCATGTCCTCTGGTCCACGTACGCAGCCGTCCATACTCAACTCCGGTAGCCTAAGTGTTTCGTAGTAGATGAGAAAAACATGTATATACACATACGTAGCCTTGGCCTCCTGGCGTGGATCATCGACTCGCGCTTGGAGCCGAGCCGAGCGTGGATACTCGATAGGCAAGCAAAGCCGCGAGATACTTGCGGACGCGGTACCGGCCCACTGCCACGCGTCCTGAATATAGCGTAGGGGTGTACGGCGGTCGACTGGACCCCGGGCTCACGCAATTTTTTTCCCATTTTTTAGGTTAACACAGAGCCGCGGTGCACGGTGCAACCTATAGCTAAACGAAAGAATTCCTCTAACAATAAGGAATGCTAAAATTAGTTATATATATACTACTGTAGTAAATGTCAAAACAACATCAAGCTAGTTGACTACTTTATTCGTTGTTGGCCGGACCTGGGAAGACCAAGTGAATGATGATCCAAGAAACTGAAATTTAGGTTGCGTGATTGACGGATTCAAAGGTAAGTATAGAAAGGAGAAAAAAAATGTTCTGAATGACTTTCTCTTGTTTTTTCTTCTTCTACTCCCATATAAGGTAGTCAATGATGATCTGGTGATAAGGACACGGAGGAACTGGTTGTCTGGTTTCATGTATTTATCTGTCCTGCAAGGTGATGAATGAAACACAAGAAGCACTACACTACACGTGAGGTCCGCGCGCTGAGCCATGGCGATGGACGTCGTTGCCGGCGTCCTGCTCCTCGTGCTCGCCGGCCTCAGCAACCGGTCCTCGGTGGCCGCCGATTTCTGCGACAACCTTAAACAGGTCGCCGCCACCCTCCCAAAGAACACGTCCTCTTCCACCCTGCACTTCGCCACCGCCACCTTCGGCCAGGCGCCCGACGTCGTGTACGCGATGGCGCTCTGCCGCGGCGACGTCCTCAACGACACCGCCTGCGGCGACTGCGTCGCCAGCACGTTCGTCAAGCTGAAACCGCCGCCGCCGCTGACCTGCTACCAGATTGCCGCCTACTACGACGGCGACTGCAGGCTCGCCTACTCCGTCGACGGCAACATCCTCGCGCCCTACAATAGCACGGCACCGGACAACGGCGACGACACGCCGTTCACGCGATGGAACCCCAACAACATCACTGCCGCCGGCGGCAACGCCGACGACACGCGCCTCGTCGTCAGCCACGTCCACGAGCTTGTGGCGGAGACGGTGAAGCTCGCGGCCCGCACAGCGCCGAGGCGGTTCGCCACGGGCGTCCTGGACAGCGGCGTGATGTTTCCCAAGGTGTACTCGGTGGCGCAGTGCACGCCGGACCTGTCCGCCGCCGACTGCCTGGCGTGTCTCCAGCGTCTCCTGGACATGGTCAACTCCACCATGGCCCAGCGCATGGGAGCACAGATCCATGTCATACGGTGTTATTTCAGGTACGAGGCGTCTGTGTTCTACGGCAGCACGCCCATGCTGCAGCTTGGGCCGTCGGCGCCGGCGCCAGCTCCCAACCCGGTGAAAAACAAGAGTAAGTTCAAAAGTACTCAACTTTCCCATGACTGTAATTTCTTCATAAATGCATAAACACATTATGATTATCCATGGTCATCATGTTTTATCATGTCGAGATCAGAGCGTAGGAGCAAGCTGTGGGTAATTCCAGTGGTTGTGGTTCCTCTCGCGGCAGCAGCATTTCTTCTCTGCTTCATCTTCTACTCCCCATGCTTCAGAAGGTACAGGAAAGGTATGCTGCAGAAATTATGATGAACCCCCATGTTGTTTAAATTGTTCCAGTTGATGGTTTATACTCATTTACAAGATATATATGCATGACTAACAAACATGCATCAAAGAGGGATTTTCATCTGCAATTCTGTATATATGTTCAGGCAAAGCAATGAGGTTACAAGCAGTATCAAGGCGTACTCAGGACTTGCATGGAGAGGAAGCACTTGTTTTGGATGGGAAGAATTCAGAGTTCTCCGTGTTCGACTTTGAACAGGTACTGGAGGCCACAGATAATTTTTCAGAAGAAAACAAACTTGGACAAGGTGGCTTTGGTGCTGTCTACAAGGTAAATTAGTTAAAGCATGTTCATTCATCATATGGCTGATGAAATAAGAGCCTATATTTTTTTGCTACAAGCATCGCTAATACGTCTTAATGTTTTGTCCTCCTCCCAGGGCCAATTTGCTGATGGATTGAACATAGCAGTCAAAAGACTTGCTTCACACTCAGGGCAAGGTTTCACAGAGTTCAAGAACGAAGTCCAACTCATAGCCAAACTCCAACACAGGAATCTGGTTAGGCTCTTGGGATGCTGCTCTCAAGAAGAAGAGAAGATATTGGTGTATGAATACTTGCCAAACAAAAGCTTAGACTTCTTTATATTTGGTACGTACAGTTTTTTTTCTAGTTTAATTTACATACTGTCTAATGTACTAGATTAACTAACAATTACTTGAGATTCTGTTTGTAAGAAAATTATTGAGTACACATTTTGATTATCTTTCTATATGAAGTAATACTCATTTTCAATTGATTTGCAGATGAAAATAGAAGAGCTATGCTAGATTGGTCCAAACTTCTAGTGATAATTGAAGGAATAGCACATGGACTTCTTTACCTACATAAGCACTCCCGGTTGCGTATCATACATCGAGATCTTAAGCCAAGTAACATTCTCTTGGACAGTGAAATGAATCCAAAAATTTCAGATTTTGGGCTTGCAAAAATATTCAGCTCAAATAGCAACGAACGGAACACTACCCAAAGAGTAGTTGGCACATAGTAAGTTTCAAAGAAATATAGTAATTTGTATCACAAGTCAACAATATACAATGATTTTGACATACATGGTAAATCCATTTGTAGTGGCTATATGGCTCCCGAGTATGCTTCCGAGGGCATATTCTCGATTAAATCGGATGTCTTCAGCTTTGGTGTTCTTGTTCTTGAGATCCTTAGCGGGAAACGGAATTCTGGGAGCGATCAATGCAGAGATTTTATCAATCTCATTGGATATGTGAGTCATAGATACAAACTTAACCATGCATTTTGGTTTTGATTATTTGCTATCAAACTTACATTTCAAATGAAATTACAAACAGGCATGGCAATTATGGGACGATAAGAGATGGACTGAGATCGTGGATCCATCATTGGTAAACAAGAGCGAGTCCTTAGAAATGATTCGGTGCATTAACATAGCATTGCTGTGCGTACAAGAGAATGCAGCTGATCGACCAACCATGGCAGATGTGGTTTCCATGCTAAGCATTGAGACGTCCACAATCTTGGCTGAACCTAAGAAGCCACCATATTTCCATGTGAGGGTTGGAAATGAGGAGGCACCCACTACTGAGTCATGTAGTATAAATGATATGAGCATATCTATCACAACTCCTAGATAATTTTTTTGCCCGTCTTGCTACCACGTGTGTTTGTATTGCCCTAATGTAGTATTAATTATCACATTTCCTATACCCCAAATGCCTGATTTCAGAATGTGAGCATGTGACATTGGAATTGAAGAAGCACTCAAGATAAAAGATGAACAATAACCCTTTGATGTAAATCTAATGGTCCCTAACTTCGCTTGAGGAAAAAACTTTAAAAACAGGCGATTGTGCTTTAGCAATCCCCATCAATCACGCCCTAAATATTGTATAATGGGTAAGTCTAATGGCAAAAGCAGGCTAAACTATAATGAATTAATGTTTTTTAATAAAGACACTCGAGTGCCTGTAGGGTTCACTCCTGCTCCTCTACCCTCGCTCGATGCCGAGAGGGAGATGAGGCGAGGGTTTGCCACGCGGGGAAGTAGGAAGGGGATGTAGAGGGTGAACAAGGATAAGATACAAGTATTGTGGTAAAAAATGTAATAAATGGTATTAAAATTAGGTGTAACAACCATCGTTCTACAAGATGCCACCTCCTTGGTATTTATAGGGCATACCAAGGGGTGGGATTTTTACACTAGGGTTTGTACCCCTTAGTCCATGGCAATGAGCCCATCAAGGGGCAAAATCATACTTACAATTAGGAACCCTTATAGCCTTCTAGGTTATCCCTCCTCCCGTCGTCGTCGAGCTAGGGTTGACGTCAGCGCCGCGATGCATTCTTGGGGTCTTGAGTTCAACTTCCGGCAGTGGGGGTTTGGGCCGTCCCTGACCGGCGACCTTGTCTTCCTGCAGAAACGACTCGATAGGAAAGCATGGGATTATACGACTAGGTATGGCGACACTGCTGGATCCGCCACGTGCGGGTGCGAGGGTGAGCGAAGGTCGAGCGTGCACCTAACGGGGGTATAGATCAAGCAAGGGTGGTGTGAACTAGCGAGGGTATGTCATGATGACTGATGATGAAAAAGACGAGTATGTTCGGCGCAAGGCTGATTGGAGGTCTCTAGCGAAGGTCCATCCCCCCAACAGTGCCTCATATATGAAATTTATAGAAACAAAAGATAATTGGTACAAAACAAATACTTTAGTCATTTAGCGACATCAAAAGAAACCCAAACCCTTAGATGAAAGATGGAGCTACAAAAAACACAATTTTTTTTTGAAAACAAATACTCGCACCTTTATTACGACTCAGGCGGCTCATAAAGGTCACGATCCGCCAAAGACCTACAAGAACCACAATTTTTGAAGGGGGAACATCATGCCCGTGGCTTGGTTCTTCGAATATTGATACAGAGAGCAAATAGAAAATTGTCCATGTTTATATAGATCCCAAATTAAATTGTCCTTCTCATTTTTTTTGTAAATGAAAGCTTTCATTAAATTCTCAAAGCATTGCATCAAGATGAAATTAAAGTGTCCTTGTCATCTATAACTCTTATATAGACAAACTCCACTATCTAATTCTCTATACATATAACGTGTCCACATCAGCAGCCCATCATCAATCCCACTATCTATTTCCCTTGACATATAACACGTCCACCTCAGCAATCGACTATTATTTACCACTAACAATTTATCTTGGCATGTAAAGTGCATCTTAGTCATTCACTATTTTAACATATTTTTATTCCTCCTTCATACCTACGGCAACGCGCGGGGAATTCTCCTAGTATATTAGATAAGTATTGGAAAGCTTAGCTACTAGGTTATGTCAAGCAATTAACTGTCCTAAACTGAACATTCAATGGCACCAGCTGATTTCAAGACATTGTTTTTCGATTTATTGGCCAGTCTGATTTATCATCTAAATTCATTGATGAACTCATGATGCACCGCCTCATCTAGTTTGTGGTGGTTCTTCAAACCCTCAATCTCTTACAATTTTCTTTTAGAAAAGGTCAATCTCTTACAGTTATATGGGCCTAAGAAATCTAGGTTTGAGAAACAAAAGGTCTGTGTATATATCATAATCCCGAAAATTAGACTTGGTATGCCGTGTCTGTGCTGCGTTTCAGTTATGAACATAAACTGACTAGAGTCCACTATGGACTGACTATTATTGAGTGTATCTTGGGGTATCTCCCAATAGCATCACACAACCAGGAATCCAGGATAGCAACAAGCAATAATTTATCAAAGAATACGACCAAATAAAAAAGCATGTTTTTTTATCAGGAGGCTGGAATGAGACAACGTTTACGCCATGTTAGAGGTATTCTATCTATATAAAGTATACTTCCTTGCCGGCCGGGACATGTAGAAGACCAAGTGGATTATAAGAACCTGCTGGTGATGCCGTGATTGATGGTTTCAAAAATAAGGTACCGTATTTTTGATGCAAGTGACGATCGTGACTTGGAATAAAACAATATCTTGGGCACTGAATGACATTTATGCAGCGTGCCGGCCATGAGCATGAGGACGAAGTCCACTTCGTTAGAGGTAAGGCATCTAGGATTTGTTCAGTTCAGTTAGGGTTGGTAGGAACAAGATGATGAAGACAGAATTTGTCAAACTTGGAGAAAAATCTAACATACAAGTGAGTCTCCTCATTTCCTCCTAAGAAAAGATATGAAGAGGAAGATATCTGTTGCTATATTCTCTATCTCTAAGTAGCTGTGTAGAGCGATTAGCTAGATGCCTAGATGTATGACCTATAGCTAGTCGGCCAACCGGATCCTTGGAAAAGGTAGTGATTAATCAATGCATTATATTCAACGAACAAAGTATGGTGTTGACTGGCTCAGTGCTGAAAGCAACAACTGATCTGATGCATGAACGTTTCTTTGCCTTCTCGACGTACGTGACTTCGATGGAGACCTCGATGCATCAGCAAAACAACAAGCAGGCAGTAACAACAATCTAGCCGGCCTGCCGGACCTTCGCCTAGCCTTGGCATGCCATGGCGGGCGTCCCAGCGCTCGTCGTCCTTAGCTGCGTCCTCCTCGTGCTGCCGTCAGCAACGGCGATAGGCAATGTCTGCGGCACCGCTGCCGGCAACTACACGGCCAACAGCACCTACCAGTCCAACCTGGCCTTCCTCGCCGCGACGCTCCCATCCAACACCTCCTCGTCGCCACAGCTCTTCACGACCGCGACCGCGGGCGGGCAATCCCCCGGCAGCGACGTGGTGTACGCGCTGGCGCTCTGCCGCGGCGACATGACCGGCAACCTCACCGGGTGCAGCGCCTGCGTCGCCGGCGCGTTCCAGTACGCGCAGCGGACGTGCCCCAACGCCAAGGCCGCCAGCGTCTACGACGACGACTGCCTCGTGGGCTACTCCAGCGCCGACATCCTCGTCCCGGCGTACAACGCCACCCGGGACATGGGCACGCGCTACGACTTCTGGAACGGCGCGGTGACCGTCTCCGGGAACGCCACCCAGGTCGCCGCCGACGTCCGGGACCTGCTGACGCAGACCGCCCAGCAGGCGGCCGCCACGCCCAGGAGGTTCCTCACGGCCTACATGGACTCGTCAAGCACCGCCATCCCGACGCTCTACTCCCTGGCGCAGTGCACGCCGGACCTGTCCGCCGGCGACTGCCTGGCGTGCTTCCAGCAGATCCTCGGCACGCTCAACGCCACGAGGACGTCAGTGGGAGGCCGGGTCCTCGTGCTGCGCTGCAACTTCAGGGTCGAGAATATGATGTTCTTCAACAGCGCACAGATGACGCGGATCACGCCGTCGTCCGGCGCTCCGGCACCACCACTTCCGGCTCCGACGACAAATAAGGGTATGATCAGTTCAAGTTATTTTCACTTCTGTCTAAAGAAATTCATGTTCTGTTCTTCATATGTTCCTAGACAATACAGTTAATTAGAAAATGATTACTACTGTACTTGCTGATGATCAGACACACTTAATGATTGGATTTGGGTTGCTAGACTGCTAATCATTATATTGTGACATGATTGTTGATGCATGTTTGTTTGTGTAGGATCTGGGGTGAAGCCATGGGTGATTGCGGTGTCTGTTGCACCTCCTGTAGCGGTAGTAGCATTCTGCTTCATCCTTTACCGCCGTTGGCAAAGGACAAGGTACAGAAAAGGTGAGTAGATTGTTACCGACATCTCTCTGTCTCTCTCATATAGTTGTTACAATTATATTAGACATTTAAAGTGATCAAATTATCGACTATTATGAAGGTGGATCTGGACTACGGCAAAAGCATACTCGCTACAACTTGAAAGGTGGAGACGAGCTAGATTGGGAAATGGAAGCAGAGCTCTCAGAGTTCTCTGTTTTTGACTTTCATCAGATATTGGAGGCTACAAATAACTTCTCTGAAGAAAATAAACTTGGGGAAGGTGGGTTTGGCCCTGTCTACAAGGTAAATAAGTTTGCCTGTTTCTAATTGAAGACTGCTGCATATATTCTTGTAATGAAGATGAATTGACTCTCAACATGTGCTAGATTTGCTTTCTCTAGTTAACTGGGAACTGTGACTTGTTCATCACAAAGAATCTGGTTGCGGCGAAATTAAACACCAGTGAAGTAACTTTTGAATACTTGCTTTCTTCACAGGGTCAGTTTCCTGATGGAACTGAGATAGCTGTTAAGAGACTTGCTTCACATTCAGGGCAAGGTTTCGTAGAGTTCAAAAATGAAGTACAGCTCATAGCCAAACTGCAGCACACAAATTTGGTTAGGCTCTTCGGATGTTGCTCTCAGGGAGAGGAGAAAATTTTGGTCTATGAATACTTGCCAAACAAAAGCTTGGACTTCTTTATCTTTGGTACATATTTTATTTTTTTCACTTAGGTTTGGTTCTGAATATGATACAGTTTCCAGTTTAGGGTTTTGTTGAGTGTTTTTCTGTTATACTAACATTCAATGGATTTACAGATGAAAATAGAAAATCATTACTGGATTGGAACAGACGTCTGGCAATAATTGAAGGGATAGCCGAAGGACTTCTGTACCTACATAAGCACTCACGCTTGCGTGTCATACACCGAGATCTTAAACCAAGTAACATTCTTTTGGACAGTGAAATGAATCCTAAAATTTCAGACTTTGGGCTAGCAAAAATATTTAGCTCAAATAACAATGAAGGAAGCACTACAAGGAGAGTGGTTGGTACATAGTAAGTATCGTAGAAATTGATCTACTTATGGTTATGGATGATTATAATACATATCAACCAATGGATATAAAATAATTTGATATTTGATTACTTTTCATTTTAGTGGCTATATGGCTCCCGAGTATGCCTCTGAGGGCCTCTTCTCTATCAAGTCCGATGTATTCAGCTTTGGTGTTCTCATTCTTGAGATCCTTAGCGGAAAAAGGAATTCTGGTATCCATGATTGTGGAGATTTCATCAATATCCTTGGATATGTAAGTTTATAGATTTTCATTATGTAGCTAGTATGTAAAATCATTTTGTTAGTTTCTTATTGTCATATCTACATTAATTATTGTGTGATGAAACTACAAACAGGCATGGCAATTATATGAAGAGGGGAGATGGAGGGAACTCATTGATTCTTCATTGGTACACATGGATCACTCAACTGAAATCATGAGATGTATGAACATTGGATTGTTGTGTGGACAAGAGAATGCGGCTGATCGACCAACCATGCTAGATGTTGTTGCAATGCTAAGTAGCAAAACTAAGATCTTGGCTAGGCCGAATCACCCAGCATATTTCAATGTACGGGTAGGAAATGAAGAGGAATCCACTACTGGTACTACTATGTCACGCAGTATCAATGAGACCAAATCTGTCACAACTGGTAGATAGTTTCTTTGTCCCATGTCATTACTGTTGACCCAATATAAGTATATAGAATTTCTCTTTCGATAATGTCCGATGCAGATATTCCATTAACTGATGGGGTCACTACATATATGGAATTATGGTACCATATATATAGGCCATAAGTTTATTTTGTGATATAGTGTGCATAACTCATTCTATTTTTGTGAGCCATTTTTCTTGACGAAAGAGTAGGGCAACCCCTAATAGATAATATATTTAAATATGAGATAAGTATACTCAATTGATTTAGGCACAAGGATGTGAGAATATGAAATACTACAAATATGGTCCCATCTAACCGGCCAGAGTTATCTTTTCTTCTTCTCTTGAGTTTGAGTTCAGTTCATATTGATAGCTCAATCCAACCGGCCGTAATTGTATTGTTTTTAATTTTTTTTCTGGTCTGGACCTCATCTACTTATTAACACTAGGTAAGTGCCCGTGCGTTGCAACGGGAGCTTAAATTTATTACAAGATATAATATAATGTTGCACGGTGCATAAATGATTGAAAATGGCAACATGGAGAGCTTCCTGATAGATGCATTGAAAATAGTTACTTGTGAAATGAACTTCATTAAACAACTTCCAAATGTTCCTTCAACTGATCAATCAATTACATAAAAACCTAGGAAAGAGCACCATTTTGTTCAATGCCATTGTATGGTACCATTCCCTACCAAACTAATTCATTATCAAAACTAATTTGCCTTTGCTCACAAGCAAATATATACCTCCTCTAGTACGACCTCAAAGGTACTTGTGGCCATGAGATTTGTTGCACTGCCTTGATCGATGATAAAGCTCACATATCTGCGCAGGCTGGAATCACCATGTACCGCTTGATTTGTAGTTGGTAAAGCTGTAGAACATAGCAAGCTCTGAACAGCGCCATTGCAAGTACTTAAATAATTTCCGAGGACAATGTTCTACAATACCGAGACAAAAATAATTTCCGAGGACAAAATAATGTAGTTAAATATTTTTTTTTTGAAGAAACGGGAGGAGCCAGAGGCTCCTACTGAAATTTATTCAAAATAAAGAAACCAATGTATACAAAGGAAATAAAGTTACAGAAAATAAAGAGATAAAGAAATAAAAGCAAGAGGAGCAGGGGGCTACAGGAAGCTAATCAGGGTACATCAAAGGAGGTAAAGAAAGGGAGAGAGGAAACAGGGGGAGGCGTCATTGAGTCTGCAAGTTTATCAATATCCAAAGTTTTAGCTGAGCTTGAAATCTTTGCTTTATCCTGTGGGGGAGGAATGACGCCTCTTCAAGGATATATCTTCTGCAAGCTTGAATGGTTGGGGCGATGTGTCTGAAGATACAGTCATTTCTTACCATCCAGATGCCCCAACAGCAAACAATGAACAGGTCCAGGGCAAAGGGAACTTGGAACTGTTGTTTCAAAACATTGGCGATTTGGAGGGATGGTGATGCCATCTTGAAAGGTAAAGTTTACCTGAGCCCAGCACTGCCTTGCAAAGGGGCAAAAGAAGAGAAGGTGCATCACATCTTCTTCAGTTGATGGTTGGCAAAGAACACACTGAGTACTGTCAAGATGCATTCCTCTTCGAGTCATCATATTGCGGGTGCTTAATCTGTCTTTGACGACCAACCAGAAAAAAAACTTTGTGCTTTCCATGATAGGAAGTTTTCCAGAGTCTTTTGAAGATTGGGTGAATTTGAGAGTATCCAGTCAACCTTTTGTATGCTTTGGAAGAGGAGAACTGATTGGAGCCCCAAATGTAGCTCTAGGAGTCAGTATAGAGTTAAGATAGATAATAAGAATGCATGATTTCTAACGTACTAAAACGTGATTGAAGGAGATGCCAATCGTGGCTCTCGGTTCATGTATATATATGTCGAGTAGGCTTGTACAACAAGTTACATAGATTGCTTTACAAGGGAAAGACCCGGACTTGTACAACAAGTCATGTTAGCGTCGGTCACGTTTCCTAACCGTGACCAACTCTATCTCTATCTTTTAACACTCCCCCTCAATCTCAGCCACATTCGAGGTTGAGATTGTTTCTGAATTCTTTCATCTTTGCTGTACTGATAGGCTTGGTGAATCCATCAGCAACTTGATCACCAGAGTGAATGAACTGAATATCGAGGAGTTTCTGTGCTACTCTCTCTCGACAAAGTGGAAATCTATCTCAATATGTTTGGTTCTCGCATGAAACACAGGATTCTATGATAAGTAAGTAGCTCCAAGGTTATCACACCATAACCGTGCTACCTTCATGTGTGGAATCTTCAATTCTGAGAGTAGCTTCTGTATCCATATAATCTCTGCCATAGCATTCGCCAAAGCTTTATACTCAGCCTCGGTGCTTGATCTTGAAACAGTGGACTGCTTTCTAGCACTCCAAGAAATCAGATTTGGTCCCAAAAACACAGCGAACCCACCTATAGATCTTCGATCATCAATGCAGCCGGTCCAATCTGCATCTGAAAATGCACTAACAAGCATTGACTTTGATCTTATAAAACTCAATCCGAGAGACAAAGTGCCCTGAACATAGCGCAATATCCTCTTTACCGCTGTCCAATGAGCCGTTATTGGTGCATGGAGGTATTGGCAAGCTTTGTTGACAGCAAACGCAAGGTCAGGACGAGTAAGTGTCAAGTATTGCAAGGCACCAACAACGCTCTGTAATTAGTTGCATCAGCATCACTGAACCGTGTCCCTTCTCTTGCACTAAGCTTTTATGTAACCCACAATGGCGTGTCAACAGATTTGCTTTTGTCCATACCAGCTCTTTTGACCACATTTGCTGCATAGCGCTTCTGAGTTAGTATCAGACCACCTGTAGACCGCTGCACCTCCATACCAAGGAAGTAGTGTAAATCACCAAGGTCTTTAAGAGTAAACTCTTTCTCAAGATCCTTGAGAAGGGCCTTAGTTGCATCAAGTGAGGAACTCACAACTATAATGTCATCAACATACACCAGTACGAACATAACTATACCTTCGTTGTTGAAGTAGAACAAAGATGTGTCGGCCTTGGAAGGAGTGAACCCAAGTTGAATGAGCTTGCTGCACAACCTTGCATACCACGCACGGGGTGCTTGCTTGAGCCCATACAGTGCCTTTTCCATCTTACAAACATATGCTGGCCTCTTCCTGTCTTTATACCCAGGTGGCTAATGCATATATACCTCATCCTCAAGCACACCGTGGAGGAATGCATTCTTGACATCCAACTGACATAAGGACCATCCTTGTGACACGACAACAAACAAGATGAGACAGATTGTGGCAGCCTTCACAACGGGGCTAAAAGTATCTTCATAGTCAAGCCCATATCTCTGTTTATAGCCTTTAGCAACCAGGCGCGCCTTGTAACAATCAATTGTCCCATCAGCATGTCTCTTGATCTTGTAAACCCATTTGCATTCGATCACATTTTACCTTGAGGAGGTGGCACCAAGTGCCATGTTTGGTTGGCCATCAGGGCATCATATTCACTATCCATTGCCGAAACCCACTTGGAATCAGCAAAGGCTTCACGTATAGTAGCATGTTCCGTATGATCAGTAGTGCTGGTCATCAACCATCTGATTGTGCCATCTATGCGAATTTTAGGCTTAGTAATTCCCTGTTGTAACCGAGTAGAAGGTCGAGGAAGATTTCCACCGATCGATGCCGTAGTAGTGGCCACGGAGCACTCGACACAGCAGATCCGGGAGGCAAATCCTCCTGGGAAGTTGAGCTGGAGCCGACCGGATCATTGTGCGGCGCTGTGGAAGGCTGTGTGCCCGCACCAGCGTGCAGATCTGATGGAGTTGGCACAGAAGATCCAGAGGAGGTCCCGCTTGAGGGTACCGACACGATGACATCCCCACCTGCCGCCGCCGATCCCAACGAAGATTGCATTGCACCGTCTGACGCAGACGATGGCGTATCTGTCTCGGTGCTCGTGCCGCCCATGTCGCCATCCAGGGGACACATGAAATCATGAGTGTTTGCACCCATTTGAGGACTGTTCGCCCCCATTCCTACAACATTTTCTTCACCGTTTGATCCTGCATCATCAGTAACGACCAAGGGACTAGATGCCCCATTAGTAGGGACAGAATTATCATGTGAATCATGCAAATTTGCATCCCCAAAATCAGTAAATGATGAAGCAAGAACATCATGAAGGAGGGCAAGTTCAGCACGTAGATGTGCGCCGACATTTGGATGAAGTGATGCAAAAGGAAAAACACTTTCATCGAACATCTCGAGAAATATACACACGACCTTCAGATGGATCAAGACATTTCAACCCCATATGTACGTTGCTATACCCAAGAAAAATACACCTCTTGGATCTGAATTCAAGCTTTCTAGAGTTGTATGGCCTAAGATTGGGCCATACTGCACAACCAAAAACTCAAAGGAAGGTGTAGTCTGGAATCTTGCCAAGAAGACGCTCATAGGGTGTCGATTATCAATAACCTTGGATGGCAGTCGGTTAATGAGAAAAATTGCGGTGATGGAAGCTTCATCCCAGAACTTAAGCGGCATGGATGCGTGAGCAAGTAGGGTCAAGCCCATTTCAACTATATGTCTATGCTTTCTTTCTGTAGAACCGTTTTATTGGTGGGCATGGGGATAGGAAACCAAATGGGAAATACCGATGCGTGAGAAAAAAGAAGTTCAAGGCCTTGTACTCTTCACCCCAATCGAACCGGACAGTATGGATTTTGCAATTCAATTGTCGTTCTACCATATTCTAAAAATCAGTGAAACAACAAAAGAGATCTAATTTATGACGCAATAAATAGATCCAAGTGTACTTGCTATAATCATCGATAAAGCTTACATAATACTCATGACGATCGATTGACTTGGGAGCTGGCCCCCATACATCTATGAAAATAAGCTCAAAAGGACTCGATGATATGCTAGTAGACTTAGGATAAGGTAACTGGTGGCTTTTGCCACGTTGACACGCATCACAAACTAAATGGTTTTCCTGACTTCTAATGAAAGGGAGCTGATGACGACTAAGGATTTGACTAATGATAGGAGCTGTAGCATGGCCTAGACGATGATGCCATACAGATGTGCTAGGCTTGACTACCCTCAACGCTTTCTTATTTGATGGACACTTCAAGGGATAAAGCCCACCCTCACATGGACCTCTGAGGAGCGCTTCGTTTCCTGTTCCTTGACAAAGAATTGGTTTGGATGAAACTCAATGTAAGCATTGTTATCATGAGCAAGTCGATTAATGGAAACATGGCTTTTGTTGGCATGAGGAAGATGAAGGATATTATGTAAAAACAATTTACTATTAAGGGGATGCAAAGTAGTGTGTCCAACATGAGCAATTCTCATACCTGCTCCACTTGCAGTGTGGACTTGGCCGTTGCCGAGGTACTTGTCGCGAATTATGAGTTTCTCCAGCTCACCGGTCACATGATCTGTCGCACCCGAATCCATGTACCAGTTAGTATCTACTCCATAGGAGTTTGTAGTCGCTATCGAAGCGCTCTTCTGCGGTGGCCCGGTGAAATTTTGGTTAAAGCGCTTGAAGCACCTTACCATGGTGTGGCCCTCCTTGCCACACAACTGACAAAAGACGCCCGAGAGGAAACTGTTCCCAGTACGGCCACCGCCACCATGACCGCCCTTGCCACCACGGGTGAATCCACCGCGACCACCACCCCCACGGCCACCGCCATGGGGTTGGGTGTTGTTTCTTCCTTTGGTGGACAGATTTGCAGATGACTGTCCACCGCCGTCACGAATCTCCATGCGCTGTTCAAAACTCACCAGCTGGGTATACAATTCCCCAAGTGAGATTGGCTCAACGCGTGAGGCTACCGCCGAGACAACCGAGTCGTACTCGATGTCGAGCCCGTTGAGAATATAGGAGACAAGCTCCTCATCCTCTAGCTTCTTCCCTGCTGCTGCCATCTCATCGGCCAGGGTCTTCAGCTTCTGGAAGAATTCGCTGATCGTCGACGTGCCCTTGGAGACCGTCGTCAGCGCCATCCT
The DNA here is from genome assembly GCA_018135685.1 of Themeda triandra. Classification (NCBI taxonomy): domain Eukaryota; kingdom Viridiplantae; phylum Streptophyta; class Magnoliopsida; order Poales; family Poaceae; genus Themeda; species Themeda triandra. The sequence goes on along the minus strand of JAENPR010000252.1, from coordinate 671,138 downwards.
TGTGTTGATGATGCGAGCACGAGATTGCCTCGCAAACATGTCATTTATGACCGTCCACACCTCCCGTGCAGACGTCACAGCTGTTGGGATCCTCCCTGCGATCTCTTTGGACAGAGATCCAAGGATGAAACACAACATAGATTGATCTTTTGCAAACCATGGATCATACTCAGGGTTTGGTTTCGCCTCCGTCTTGCCATCCTCGACCAGAAGGAACGGCGAGGGCACCACCGTAGCAGCGTCGATGAAGGGTGCCACCTGGGCACCCCTGAGGGCCAACATGACCTGAAGCTTCCATATGTCGTAGTTGTTGAGGCTTAGTTTCTCGGTCACCAAGAAGGCGAAGGAGGGAGGTGCAGATGCATTGGAGGATGAAGCTAGGTGGGGAAACGCCATGGATCTTTTCCACTAGGATGATGGCTCTAGATACCATGTAAAACGTGATTGAAGGAGATGCCAATCCTGGCTCTCGGTTCATGTATATATATGCCGAATAGGCTTGTACAATAAGTTACATAGATTGCTTTACAAGGGAAAGACCCGGACTTGTACAACAAGTCATGTTAGCGTCGGTCACATTTCCTAACCGTGACCAACTCTATCTCTATCTTCTAACACATTACATTATGTTTGATTATTTATATATATGAATAATCAAAACACTTCATAATTTAACACCCCCACCCTCACTCCCTAAAAAAAGCTCTTTAGAAACTGTTACTAATTAAATTAACAAAAGCAGGGTTCAAACATTGTCGCGCACTAACAGAAGAACTGCCGTTGCAATTTAGGTGATCCCGAAACAACTGAAAAATGGATATTATGGTGATTGTAGGAATTGGACAGTATTTTGGGGTGAAAATAACACTAATTATATCTTGTCATCGATTAGCAGAAACTTATATTCCTATGTAAAGCAGTAAGGTGAACCGACTTTCTAATGGACACTGCAAGGGCTCAATTTACCATGCTTAATGGAAATGTATAAGATCTTCAAGGAACTGCTAGGATAGTTTATTATAGAGACAAATAAGAACACAGAGCAGACTAAGTAATGCACATTATTCACAGATGTTTCATGGGAAGTAAAGGAGGTACCATAATCAATAGAAAACAGGGTTTGCAGCTCATGCATGCATAACTGACACGAGCTGCTCCTGGACAGTATGATTTTTGTGAAGAATAATCAAGAGTTAGCATCTAGATATGAAGAGAACTTTTGTCAGACTATCTAACATAATTATTATGCCTCTAGAGTTTTATGCTTAATTCCAAAATTAAGAGAACCCAAATAAACAACTAACACAACTCTGGATACCTTCTTCTCACTCATGATCCAATAATTAGCAGGTTGTACCGTTCCTCATTTAGCATCAATATTAGTAGAAGCTTATGTCTAAATTAGTGGAACCTGGAACCAATGCCTACTCTGGATACCTTCTTCGTAGCAAACACACCTCTAGACATCTCAATCACTGATATCTGCATGCCAAAGCACATACATATGGAACTTCATTCTCATATTTTAGAGCTAATATTATCGGTGAGATTCATGGGTCCCCAAATTCTCCAGGCATCAAAATCCATGATGAGCCTTACAATTTTCGTATTTCAATAATTTTAACTTTCATTATTCACTTGCAATGTAAAGAAACACAATTTCATACTCACTTGAAGAGTTTCCCAGGCTTCAGCATGAAGATTTGGCGCCTATTGAAAGAATGGACAGACAAAATAATAGGACGAAATGAGTGTATCTGAGCTAGGAAAGATACATAATGCTAGGGGTACTAAAATCCATATCAGCACCCAAAATCTGAGCTACTGAAACATTGTCGTGCTATTACTGCAGTTTTCTGATCTTACTGTGAAGGCATGGCTATCCGCTTAAAAAACAGTACAACTTCTAAGAGTAGAGCTTCACCGCCGATAGGTGAGGTATTTGTCAGATTAGTGTACCACTCAATAAAACAATTTGTTCTACAAAATAATATTTTAGATTTATTCTGCGGCAACAAAAGAACGAAAATCAAATGCTCGATTCAATCAATTGTTTAGCTGATTATTATTAAGAGATAAGTGATTAACCCCACGCCCAGCAGGGAACCAGGCCTCCATGGTCGCCCGTCGTGGTGGCAATGTCGTCGATGAGACAACAATGACGGACGAAAAAACGGTCGATCTCCAGGCGGCTCACCATCGACGGCGGTGCCGTGCGCGTCGTCCACCGCATGCTCCCTGCAGCAACTGCGTACAGATTGGATAGGGCGAAGCAACCGTTGACCTCCAGGTCTTCAGATGGCTCACCGTCGATGCCGGGGTCGCGTGCGTCGTCGTCGCGTGCCTCCAGGTCGTCGTGCACGGTGGCGAGGGCGCAGGGACGCCGCTCCGCCTCCGCTGCAAAGATAACCGTGCAACGCTATTGACACAAGAAACGCACACGAAAGAATCAAAGAGAAATAATCCGCAAGCGCACGGATATCGGTGAGCACTTCACCCAGGAGATAAGTCCTGAGTATCGTATTTGTTTTTATCCGCTAGGAGAAAACGTGCAATAGACTAACCCGATTCTTTACTACTACCCCTGGGCTACTAGTCAAGTGAGAATTAAGCGATATAGAGAGAACTCCTTCGTCGTCTTCTTCTAACCTATGGCAACCTTTGAGACTATTGTTCTAAGGGGGTACACCGAGGAAAAGACACCACGAGAGGATGCTAAACCGGGCACAAAGGACCTACCTTACCTACCAACGGGAAGTGGATTACAAAGGAAATAAAGGGATTGTCACTTCCCTCACTACTACCACGGTTTCGGCCGAATAGGGAGCATCTACAAGTGAACCTAGCCTAAGCACCACGCTTATGATAATGAACAATTACTCTATTCCCAACGCGAAGCAAATAAAGTAAACTTGTAAATCAAAGAACAATAATAACAATGAACTTACTAGTATTAGAAGTTGAATTGCCGAATGATCCTGAATCCAAGCCTCGGGTTAGGAGATTTGATCCCGCAGGTACACTGGAGAGGAGACACCGACAGGCCGGGCTTCCTCCAAATCTACCTCCACTCTATACTCTCTCAATCTCTCTTGATACTAATACCCTATAGAGATAGATCCATTCGAGGGACCCTTCTCTAGCTAATTCTCTCTAGAAAACATGATCTAGGGCTTTTGAACTCGAGGTTCTCTCTTGAGAATGAATTAGTCTGAATTCTAGGGTTTCTCCTGGGGTCAGGGGCTCTGATTATATAGCCCTCTAGAATGCACCACAGCCCTTGGATCATACCGACCTAAATGGACGGTTTTTATTCATCTTCAAAGTCGGTGGAGGCAGGATCCGCGAGACTCAACCTGATTGGTCGAGGTGACGGGGCGGCCGACTTTGACCTAGGGGCGGCCGCCCCTGGTCTATGCCAGGTGGGCCCCAGGTTTCAGGCGTCGCCTTCTGGAGTCTACTAGATTATACTTTTTCACCCGTTCGGTCTTTCTCTCTATGTAAACCCGACATGTGGACCATCTCCGGGTAGTTTTCAGTTTGTCACCTGCGAAATAGATATTCACCAAAACTCATGGAATTACGTCGGTGGTAACCCTATATCTATCAAGTATTTATAAATAGGTCCATTTGCATGTTGAGTTGACGGTTAATTTTATGAGTTAACGGCCGTCAACAAACTCCCCCACACTTGTCTTTTACTCGTCCTCGAGGAAAAGATGGATTACTTTAAGCATAGCCTCAAACCAAGACATCAACATTAGATGATCCCGATCATACATGCTTGCGGGATTCAAAGTGTCTACCATTGAACTTTGGGGAGTTGATAAGATGGAACAGCGCGAAGTAGAGATCCTTCTTCTATCAATCCTGTCACTTGGAATTTTTATAATAGTTTTGCAAAGAAAACTTAGCTTACCCTTCTCCATCATGTAGCACACTCGAATCACTCATTATATGTGGTATTTGTAGAACTCACCATTAAGTATAGAACACTCAAATCACTCAATGTATGTAGTATTTGTGGAATTCACTTGAGGCATGTGAAGGGTATGCCTCCTATTCTATAAAGGCTTATGTGGAGTTTGAAGGTATTTCAAGGAATAGCATTTTTACTTGCGTATATTGATTAGTCAAAAACAGGAACCACGGAGGGGGGGACCATACTCTAGATCAAGTGTGTGCAAGTGTGTGGAATATTTGGTGGCTAAACTGATGATGATGATGCTCCTTCCCTCTCTTGCACACTCTTCTTCTCTTGAACATTGCTTTGCTAATCTTTTCTTGAATGATGAATTGATCTTCTTTTGATTAACTCTTTGAGCTTCTTTGAACTTCCTTCTCTTTGGGATCGAGCATACTTTGGAGCTCATGGGCTATCTCTTTTCTTTTTCTCTTCTTTTTTTTCCTCTCTTTTTTTTTAGTAACTGTTTTTACATAGCCCATGTCTTAATCTTGGATACAATAACTTTCTTGAACATGATAATGACGATGATGATGGTAATTTTCTTTCAAAATACTAGATGATGATAACAATCCTTGGAGCATATAGAAGTCCTAAAAAGTGTATGTATCCTCTCCCAGTGTAGGAGATGGATAAATGGTGGAAAGCATGTTTTTGCGTACTCCTAGTGTAGGAGCAGCAGATTATATGTGGGTGTAAGTGCACTTGATCATATGAGTAAGACACCCCTCTCTGTGGCTCTAACACGCCAAGACAATTCTCAACACAAATAAAAAGCTTATGTGCTGGTCTTACAGATTTTTGTCGACGAGGCTCTATAGGCATTTATCACCACAGAGGAGAAGTGCGGCTAAAATTTTAAGATTTTCGAAAAGAAATTCTCCAAGCAACTAGACATCAAGAAATCGGGTTCTCATGGTTCATGCTATCTCACTTGTCCACAACAACCTAAGTAAAATGGGGTCCCTATAAATAACTTTCCCAACGGCAACGGGGATTCCCGGGAATTATCATGGTGTGAGTCTATCTTGGGGTCATGATTAAAATAATCTACCTTCTCAATATATTTAGCAGGTGATTTAAGTCAAGGTGTTTCCCAAACGAATCGGAAAAACGTGATCGGTATAAAATTTGGAACGTAGAGAAGCAAACCTGACCGTGGACGAAAGCTGGCGCCAAGTGGGCCCACCTCAGGGGCGGGCGCCTCGAGATCTGGGGCGGCCGCCTCGCGCGTGGCTCCTCGGGATCCACTTCGCGAGTGTGGTCTTTATGTCATATCTTTTCAAATATTTTTGCTGTTTCGATATCCGTTAGTTTCATCGTTGGTTGCCTCCCCCACACTAGATTCCTTATCTTCATTCACAACAAGGTGGAGACAAAAGAGGCAACACATGTCTAATAATAAATATAACTAAAAACTTTATTCATCTTCATTAAGGCCTGGATTACATGTATTGAAAAAGGAACTAAGATCGAGATAAATTTTAACTAAGCACACTTTGCAAACTAAAACTTTAAACTGATAATCTAAATCTCACTAGGCCTTTCCGATGCTAAGATAAATCTTGTCTAATTATTTTGCTTCTCCGGATCGTCTATTTTCTTCTCTAACTTATCCGTCTTCTTTTCTAGCGTGCGGAGTCTATCTATGGCAGTGACAATACTTCTACTCTGGACACGTTGGCAATTTTCTAGAGATGCAACTATGGCGCGCTGAGTCTCCAACTCCTTCTCTAAATCTGCAACGGTCTTGCGGCGCTTCCGTGGAGCTTCTGAGACGGCAAGAGCTGCTTTCGGGGCTTCCTTAGGAGGGATGAACTTGACCTTGCTCGGGTGAGCACGGACTCCCTCAAAATATGAGCGCTCTCCAGTGCTATATCTAGCATAGATGATCTCCCCTTGCTTGTTGGTCTTCACTCCCATAAGCATCTCATTGTGCTTAGGAGGGAGGATCTTGGTGCCTTCAGGGAGCTTCACAATGGGACCCTTTGGTGGAGGTCCATCTAGGAGCAATGGCTTGGGTGCAGCAATGACTGGTTGGGCAAAGTAGCAATGGCTGTAAGCTTGGGGTTTTAGAGGGATAGAAGCTAGAGGTTTTGGCTCAGCAAGAACAATGGCCTTGCACTCAGGCTCCTCCCTTGGGATGGTGTTAAGATCAATTCCATAGCGGATCAATCTCCTATCTAGGTTTTCTGGCTTCGGCTTCACCATGGCTGCATAGCAAGCTTGATGCTAGGAGGAGGAGGCTTAGATGGAATGAGGTTGACCTAAGGTTGGGCTTCTTTATATAGGGGCTGGAAAAGCATCTAAAGGGAATCTCCGAAGGCATATCGCGTCAACGTAATCTCAAAAACCCTAATCGACAAAAATTCCCGATGGAAGAGTGTAGAAGGAACGCAAATGCAAAAGACGGCGGCGAATGGGCGAGGTCACGGGGCGGCCAACTCTAGGTCGAGGTGGCCGCCTCGACAGTGGCCTCCCGGCCGGGGTTTTTCGCAATCTATTTTAATTTTTGTCATTCGGAAAAATATAACCCCGAAAAACGAAAAGTAAAATGGTCGGGCCCAACTACCTAATTAAGAAAGAAATTTATTTCATCTATTTCACCTATTTCTTCAATGGGCTCTAAAAATATTTTAAAACGTTGACCATTTACCTTGAATAACGTACCTTCATTGTTGCGAAGCGTAACGGCTCCATGCGATGATGAGCTTACTACTTCGAATGGTCCTTCCCATTTGCTTCGAAGCTTTCCATGCCCAAAAGTTTGACCCTGGAATTAAAAAGTAATACCTTGTCTCCGGTGTGAATTCTTTGATCTTGATTCCCTTGTCATGCCATCTTTTCACTCTCTCTTTATATATCTTGGCATTGTGATAGGCTTTTTCTCTCCACTCTTCTAATTCAGAGATTTGCATCCTCCTCTTCGCTCCTGCTACTTCTAGATCCATATTCCATTTCTTGATGGCCCAGTGAGCTTTGAATTCTAGCTCTACTGTAAGTGGCAAGTCTTTCCATAGACCAGTTGACATGGTGACATCCCAATAGGTGTCTTGTATGCTGTTCGATATGCCCATAGTGCATCAGAAAGCTTGTCCTTCCATGCAGTTCCCATTTCATTGACTGTCTTCTTAAGAATATTCTTGATTTGCTTATTTGATGTCTCTACTTGGCCACTTGTCTGAGGGTGATACGGAGTAGCGATGTTATGACGTACCCCATGCTTCGATAAGTATTGCTTGAAACATTTGTCGATGAAATGTGATCCTCCATCACTTATGACTATCCTCGGGACACCGAATCTTGGAAATATTATTTCCTCGAACATCTTCTTGGAGCTTGAACTATCTGCCTTTTTGCATGGCATGGCTTCGACCCATTTGGATACATAGTCCACTGCTACAAGGATGTATTCACATTTCTTCGACGGTGGAAATGTTCCCATAAAGTCAACTCCCCAGACATCAAAAAGCTCGATCTGGAGATTGTTGACGAGTGGCATGGCATCCCTTGAGTTAATGTTGCCATGTCTTTGACAAGGACTGCATCTCCGAATGAAATCTTTTGTATCTTCATACATTGTTGGCCAGAAGAATCCACATTGCCAAATCTTTGCATGAGTCCGGAACACTCCATAATGGCCTCCATATGGTGATGAGTGGCATCTTTCAATAATTTTGATTCCCTCTTCAGTGGGCACACATCTTCTCGAGTAGGCCATCGAGCATACTCGGAAGAGGTATGGTTCATCCCATATGTGAGTATGACTCTCCCGGATAAGTTTCCTTTTATTGCCTCCTGGTGGTACATAACTTGTAACCATAAAATTAACAATATCTGAATACCGGGGTCAAATCATGTTGATTCCGTAGAGCATGTCATCTCGGAGTGCGTCGTCGATGGGTAGTTTATGGTTTCTCAAATTGCATTCTAGACAAGTGATCGGCAATAGAGTTTTCTACTCCCTTTTTATCTTTTATTTCTAAGTCAAATTCTTGGAGTAATAAAATCCATCTTATCAAACGAGGTTTAGCATCTTTCTTAGTGAGCAAATATTTCAAAGCGGCATGATCGGTGTAAACAATCACTTTGGCACCCACTAAGTAGGATCTAAACTTATCAATAGCAAAGACAACAGCTAGAAGCTCTTTTCGGTGGTAGCATAATTAAGCGAGGTCCTGTCAAAGTTTTGCTAGCATAAGCTATTGCATGATGCTTCTTATCCTTAGTCGTCCTAACATTGCTCCTACGGTGTAGTCACTTGCATCACACATAATTTCAAAGGTAAAGTCCAATCGGGGGTTGAATGATTGGAGCGAGAGATAAGCGCTTTCTTAAGGATCTCAAATGATTGTAAGCAGGCATCATCAAAATCACAAGGAACATCCTTAGCCAATAAGCGGGTAAGAGGTCTAGCGATGAATGAAAAATCTTTTATGAATCTACGATAAAAACCAGCATGGCCAAGGAAACTTCTAATTCCTTGCACATTGATAGGAGGAGGCGGTTGCTCAATTACTTCTATTTTGGCTCTATCTACCTCGATGCCTCTTTCGGACACTAAGTGTCCTAGCACTATTCCTTCTCTAACCATGAAATGACACTTCTCCCAATTAAGGACTAAGTGTTTTTCCTCACATCTTTGCAAAACTCGATCTATGTTTTCAAGACACTCCATCAAAAGTTTTTCCATAAACAAAAAATCATCCATGAAAACTTCCATAATCTTTTCAATCATATCGAAAAATATAGACATCATACATCTTTGAAAAGAAGGTGGCGCATTACATAACCCAAAAGACATCCTACGATAAGCAAAGGTTCCATAAGGGCATGTAAAGGTTGTTTTGTTTTGATCATCGGGATGGATAGGGATTTGATGATATCCAGAATATCCATCAAGGAAGCAAAAGAAAGAATGGTTGGCTAATCGCTCTAGCATCTCATCGATGAAAGGAAAAGGAAAGTGATCTTTTCTTGTTGCCTTATTAAGCTTTCTATAATCTATGCACATTCGCCATCCCGTGACGGTTCGTTGAGGAGTAACTCATTCTTCTCATTTTGGACAACGATCATGCCTCCCTTTTTAGGCACAACTTGAACAGGGGCTGACCCACTCACTTTGTGTGGTACGGGGTAAATGATCCCGGCGTGTAACAATTTTAAAACTTCTTTCTTAACAACTTCCCTCATTTCATTATTGAGTCTACGTTGGGGTTCTCTAGATGGTGGAACATTAGGATCTGTGGGAATGCGATGGGTACAAAGGGCGGGACTAATTCCTTTGAGGTCCTAGGAGTGAGTAGCCAAAAGCTTTTTGATGTTTTTCTAGGACAGCCATTAAGCGAAAAGTTTGCTCCTGAGTGAGAGTATCACTTATGATGGCAGGAGACTTTGGATCATTTCCTAGAAAGGCATATCTAAGACCGGCTGGTAAAGGTTTGAAATCAATAGGAGGTTTAGGTGGTAAGGCAAACTCATCTAAGGGTTCATTCTCAGAAGGGTCAGCTTCTTCTTCTATGAAGAATCTAGCTTCGTCTTCTAATTCTGGTTTAGCTAGGAATTCTAGAGAAGGCGCCTAAATTCCTCCAATGGATCATAATGCGGATAGGGCTCGGTCCTAGTATTTAAAGAGTGTGAAATGGACATTGCAAACTGGAGTTTCTTGCCTAAACAAATGTTTAGTTTCCTAGTTTGTCCTTCATAAAGAAGCCTTCTAAATGGTTGTCCTATCAACAGGTGGAAATCCCCTGTGTCAAAGACATAAAAGCTTAAGTGGACAGGGGTTTCTTCTACCCGGAGTGGTAGGACATGTAGGGTTCCTAAACAGGGGAAGAATTTGTCTTGAAAGATTTCTTATGAACTTCACCGTTGGGGTTAATGTCATGTCCTTTTGCAAATATTTTGCTAGTGTGGTAGACATGATATTTATACCCACAACTGGATCATAAAGAGCGTCTATGTGATCTTTGTTAATTATGCAATGAATGGGAAGAGAAGATGAATTCAAACAAATTATTTCAGAGGAAAGCTCTGACTCTTCTAACCATTCATTGCTCATAACAGACACTAGCTCTCCTGAGGTCCTTCCTCTTGGAATATCCTCATCAATATTACATGGCTTTATTGGGTGATATTTGCCTTGTGGTTTCTTCACTTTGTGATAGTTGAAGATGTTTCCAAAATCGAAAAATAGATCAGGTTCAATATCTAGCATAAAATCGGGAAGTGGAATGTCTTCCTTGTCTTGCTCAAGACATGGGTTAGGCTGAAGTTGATGGTGTATCGGCAAAGGGTTGGCTTCGGCTACTTGAGGTTCTACTTCTAGGAGGTTGTCTAATTCACTGGATAGGATTTGGTCTAGGATTGATCTTGCTTTCTCAGCAGAGATATGCAAGAATGATCCTCCCAAAGTTGTGTCGAGCAATTTTGTACTGTCTCTACTCAGACCTTTATAAAAATGTTGTAAAAGAATAAGGTCTGGTAGACTAAGGTCCGGGCCTGATGCTAAAAGTGTTGTAAAACAATTCCAGGATGAGGCCAAAGATTCTTCAGGTTCTTGTTTAATAGTCAGAACCTTGACTCTAAGGTCGACGATTTGGGAGATGGGATAGAAATCTAGGCAAAAGTTGGAGCGTAAGGATCCCAATCCCCTTGTTGGTTACCTACAGCTCTATCATACCATTGTCTAGCTTTTCCCTTTAATGAGAAAGGAAATAGCTTCCAACGGAGGGTTTTGTCGGATATGCCCTCTATGCGAAGACAGTCACACGTTTGCTCAAAATCTCTAATGTGAAGGTAAGGGTTTTCGTCTCCTTCTCAATGGATAGGCTTTGGACCAATGCAATCAACCGCGGACTCAACCTATAGCTAGGTGTTTGGATAGGTTGTGATGACTCATGTGGCACTAGGCTGGTCTCCGTGGGTGCGAGAAAATTGAAAGATAGGAATGGAATTTAAATTATCCATAAGGATAGAAAAAGATAAAATGTACAAAAAGTAAAGTGAAAGAAAAAGATAAAAGTATAGGTACAAGGTAGAGCAAGATTTAGGTTATCTAAGCAGGCCGTCTTTCTCCCCGGCAACGGCGCCAGAAATGCTTGTTGACACTAGATACGCACACGAAAGAATCAAAGAGAAATAATCCGCAAGCGCACGGATATCGGTGAGCACTTCACCCGGGAGATAAGTCCTGAGTATCGTATTTGGTTTTATCCGCTAGGAGAAAACGTGCAATAGACTAACCCGATTCTTTACTACTACCCCTGGGCTGCTAGTCAAGTGAGAATTAAGCGATATAGAGAGAACTCCTTCGTCAGTCTTCTTCTAACCTATGGCAACCTTTGAGACTATTGTTCTAAGGGGGTACCTGAGAAAAAGACACCGCGAGAGGATGCTAAACCGGGCACAAAGGACCTACCTTACCTACCAACGGGAAGTGGATTACAAAGGTAATAAAGGGATTGTCACTTCCCTCACTACTACCACGGTTCCGACGAATAGGGAGCATCTACAAGTGAACCTAGCCTAAGCACCACGCTTATGCTAAAGAACGATTACTCTATTCCCAACGCGAAGCGAATAAAGTAAACTTGTAAACCGAAGAACAATAATAACAACGAACTTACTAGTATTAGAAGTTGAATTGCCGAATGACCTTGAAACCAAGCCTCGGGTTAGGAGACTTGATCCCGCAGGTACACTGGAGAGGAGACACCGACATGTCGGGCTTCCTTCAAATCTACCTCCACTCTATACTCTCTCAATCTCTCTTGATACTAATACCCTATAGAGATAGATCCATTCGAGGGACCCTTCTCTAGCTAATTCTCTCTAGAAAACATGATCTAGGGCTTCTGAACTCGAGGTTCTTTCTTGAGAATGAATTAGTCTGAATTCTAGGGTTTCTCCTGGGTTCAGGGGCTCTGAATATATAGCCCTCTAGAATGCACCACAGCCCTCGGATCAAATCGACCTAAATGGACGGTTTTTATTCATCTTCAAAGTCGGTGGAGGCAGGATCCGCGAGACTCAACCTGATTGGTCGAGGTGACGGGGCGGCCGACTCTGACCTAGGGGCGGCCGCCTCTGGTCTATGCCAGGTGGGCCCCATGTTTCGGGCGTCGCCTTCTGGAGTCTTCTAGATTATACTTTTTCACCCGTTTGGTCTTTCTCTCTATGTAAACCCGACATGTGGACCATCTCCGGGTAGTTTTCAGCTATCACCTACGAGAAATAGATATTCACCAAAACTCGTGGAATTACGTCGGTGGTAACCCTATATCCATCAAGTATTTATAAATAGGTCCATTTGCATGCTGAGTTGACGGTTAATTTTATGAGTTAACGACCGTCAACAAACGCGCACTGAGGTCGAGGAGCAGTTGGTGAGGGTGACGGTGACAGCGCAGGGACGCCGATCCAAGTCGCGCGCCGAGCCAGGACGAGGGACACGGCGACGACGGTTCCTTGACGAGACGAGCTACGGAGCTGGGTGCCATGTGCGAGAGGCGGTTCTGTTGGATTAGTAGGGGGAAGAGAGGCCGGGGCGAGAAGTGCGCGTGGGCGGGGCGTGGGAGAGCGGTTTTGTTTTTTTATGGATGAAGGACGGGAGCTCAGCACGCATCGGAGAAAACGGGGCATTAGTGCGGAGGCAGGTCGATTAGCGATGGCTACGATACCATTTGATTCCTTTTAGTTGTTAGATAGATAATCGGTGCCTGATTCATTTTTCTAAAAAAATAGATATATAGAAATGACAACTTGACAGCTATACAATGAGCGTTACTATTAGAAGTGACAAATTCATTTGTTGCTGGTACATATCTCTTGTATACATCCAGGAAATGGAAACAGGAAAGAAGGAAGAAAAGGAATACACTCAACAGTTGCTGCGTTTTCAATTATGTGGGTTCACAGCAGGCCAGGGTACATATACCCCTACTAGTGTGGAGCAGTATTTTTTTGTGAAACTATATCTAAGCTAACAGAGGATTTTTACTCTGGATGATGCCAATGGGAGAATTGAGGGGCAGGCAAACTTAAAAGAATATATTAGGAACTTCTACAAAGATCTAGCCAGTGAACAACCTTAAGAGTCATTTTAGTCTGGATGATCGGACAGAGGACATTAGTTAGGTATTTGAATAGGAAAATGACCTCCTGACTACCCCTTTCACGGAGGAGGTCAAGAATGTCATTTTCAATATGGAACCTAACAAAGCACTAGGCCCAGATGGCTATTCTTTTGAATTCTATCAAAAATTTTGGGGAAGCATAAAGGGAAACCTTATGCAAATGTTCCACATGATCTTCATAGATGAAACATCCTACTGCACGAAACTGTCCATGAGTTACACCACAAGGAAATAAATGGGATAATTCTTAAGGTCGATTTCAAAAGGACATCTGAAGTAAAAATGGCATTTATTTCCTTTTACAATTCTTACGGATGAAGGGATTTTCATCCGAGTGGATAACTTGAATTATATTCTTTATTTCGAGAGACAATGTTGTTGTCATTGTCAATGATGAATTCCAAACCAACAAAGGACTTCGACAAGGAGATCCCTTATCACCAATTTAATTAACATTGTCGCAAATTTGCTTGCAATACTTGTTAATAAAGCAAAAGAGGAGGGGTGCAATGGCATCGTACCCCATCCGGTGGATGGTGGTCTTTCGATTTTACGGTATGTAGATGATATTGTTTCATTCCTCGATCATGATCCAGAGAAGGCAAAATATATGGAATTTTTGCTATGCACATTTGAGTAGCAATCTGAACTGAAGATTAATTTTCACAAGAGTGAAATCTTTTCTTTTTTTAGGCGAAGACGCTACACAAGAAATGATAAATGGAGAGTTCCCAATCAAATATTTGGCCGTCCCTATTCACTACATAAAGATAAGAAATGCCAAACAGAGAATGATAGGGGATAGGAACGGTTTGAGAAAAAAACTCAGCAACTGAAAAAGCAAACATCTATCAATAGGGGGCAGATTGACATTGACAAACTTTGTCTTAAGTAGTCTCCCAATGTATCAATAGGGGATGTTCTTATTTGCAAATTCAAATGGGTTTTTTAAGAAACTAGATTATTTTAGATCCAAGTTTTATTGGCAAAGCGATAAACATAACGAAAAAATAGACTTGCGAAGTGGTCTTCTTTGCTAGCCAAAAGGTGGTAGGAATAGCTAACTTAAATCTTAAGAACATTGCTCTACTGAGCTTTTAAACTTCCTAATGATAGGTAGTACTTGGCAACAATTGCTAAGAAATAAATGTCTAGGATCTAAACCATTAGTGCAAGTGGGAAAAAACAAGGTGATTCTCATTTTTTTTGGCTAGCTTGTTGAAGGTAAACATGATTTTCTCCACTTTTGATCCTTCGCTATTAAAGAGGGATCGTAAGTCAGATTCAGGGAAGACAAATGGTTAGCAATGATAGCTTAATGAACCTATACCCTAGTTTTTATATATAATAAGTAATACTTGTTAAGCCAAAGTTTCTCACAATTACAAAAGAAGGAGACGAGATCTAATAGGTTCTAAATTAGTGGAGTGGAATCATCTTTGAGAACACTTAGCCAATATTTCATTATTAGAAGGTCATGATATGAGTCCCACTAGTCTTTGCATCCGAATGGGCAATTCTCAATGAAATCGCATTACAAAGCAATGATACAAACCTTAGTTTCAAATGCGAATAAACCATTTTTAGAACTAAAAGTGCCTCCTAAACTAAAGATTTTTATGTGGTATATCTTAGTGTCAACAAAGGATAAATGCACTAAGTGTAATTGGCATCAAGTCAAAACTTGTGGCTTTTGCCATGATTATTCATCACCAACTCTTTGATTGTCGTTCCACAAGATTCATTTGGAGTGTGTTCTCAAATTGGTTTCAACCTATCAAAACCCCAAAATGTGACACATACGTTTGGTGATTGGTTAAATGAAGTCACAAAACATCTGATGTCTTTAATTCTTTTTGGGGAAGCAGTGACTTGTTGGTCTCTTCGGTTACACAGGAATGACTCTTTTTTTGAAAAGAAAAAACTTAATTTTCTTTTGTAGGTTATTCGTACAATCTCCCATGGGCTTCTTTTGTGGGCTATCCTTGAGAAGTCAGGGTTTTAGGATACAGTTGTGGTGGCATCACGACATTTGGAGCAAGTGGCGATGGATATATTTACTCGGACATATGGGTGGCGATATTATCCTAGGATTCAATGTCACAAGAGTTTATTTGGTTCTTTTCTTTTAGATGTGTGCATATCCTTTAGGAAGAGGTTGGAAACTTTTTATTCCAAGGTCGTGTATCAACTTGATGTGTTGCTTCAATTCCGAGATGCAATAAAATCCTCCTTTTCCAAAAGATTGTTATGATGTGATTAAGGAACATTAACTATTATATTTTTTAGTTTACAAAATAAACATTTCTATAGGATATTATTTATTTTGTATAATACTTTTTATAGATATATAATCAATCTATAGATATAACAAAAAGTATGGAATTGAAAATAAGAAGGTTGTAAAACAAAAGGGGAACTAAAAAACAAAACTCATTAAAATAAATATTATATTTTTCCCATTCTCATCAGAAATGTATAGGACTCTCAAAAACAGAGGAAGTCTCATATCCCTCAAATCCCAAGTAGGGGGCTTGTTTTTAGAAATCTTCCTCTTCGATCAGGTCGAAGGGGAGACGTCGTTCGACCACCCCCACCAATTCGCTAATTTTTAAGACACATTATTTTTTCTGGCCCAATTTCAATTTTGATCTCGCGGCCCAAATCATTCGTATCTCTTCCTTCCCTCTCTCTCTCTCTCTCTTGTTCGAGCGGCGGTGGCGGTAGTCAATCCCTGGCAATAGTGGTAGGTCCCCGCCAGAGACTCTTTCTCTCTGTGACGGATATTGTTTCCCATTTTCGAGTGGCAGCGGTGGCGGTGGTCGCGCGGCGACAGTCGACCATTTCTTTTTTCTGTGCGTCAATCCCCGGCAGTGGTCGACTATTTCTTCTTTCTGCGCGTCAGTCCCCGGTGGCGGTTGAGCTGCGGGCGACGGTGCTACGACAGCGGCGTTTGCGTGCGAGTGCAGCTGTACAGGCACGGCTCGACTCCACGCCGTATGTGACTCCCGACTCCGATTCTGCTGCCTAGCGTTGC
Organism: Themeda triandra; assembly: GCA_018135685.1. Taxonomy (NCBI): domain Eukaryota; kingdom Viridiplantae; phylum Streptophyta; class Magnoliopsida; order Poales; family Poaceae; genus Themeda; species Themeda triandra. The sequence continues at coordinate 655,000 of JAENPR010000252.1, read as the reverse complement.
CGCCGGAGACGAGCGTCGCCACTGCTTGCGCTAATCAAGGTATGTCGCCTCCATCTTCTCCCCTGCTCCTTCCGTCTGATGTCTCTCATAAGCTTTGATTTGTTGTTCCATCCTCTTTGAGGGTCATCTGAGTCAATGTTAGGCCAAGAACCTGATTTCACAAGCCATCAGCATGGACATCTTCGCATAACAATACAAGCTTCTATTGCTATATAATAAAACAGTACAGTAGTATAGCCCTGGGGGCGTAATGTTCTGAATCTCATAAACCATGCTATTGTTCCTCTGAAGCTATTTCTAGGTAGTTTTGCCAGAACGGTTCAATTATTTTCACTGAATCATATGTTTGTATTGTGTAAAGTACATGCGATAAGTCAAACTGCACTGGAGAACAAATTTGAGTGCTACATTCAATGATAGTTGTATATCTTTCATGTTCCTTGGTTAAAAGTGTTGTTCATTGATTACCATGTGCAGACTACATGTTAAGGTAACTCTGGCTTTGTGGTATTCTGATTTCTGAGTTATAGTTATTCTCCAAATGAGTGTGTTGGTATTTCTTAACGAATGCAGAGAATCCACAAGCGTACGGAAGTACCGTTGTAGCCTTCACCCGAAAGTATTCAGGGTATCGTATTTTCCGCAGGGAACGGAGGTATTTCTTCTAGCTAATTCGCCCAAGGAACAACACAAAGGTAGAGATAGAAAGATGATAGAGATGGTTTCCTATAACTTTTGGGTCTCAAGAATAGCATCGCCATACTCCTACTTGCTTACTTCAGGCACCGGCTTAGGCTTGGTCTGCCAAGCCTTTCCGGCTTACAGCTCTATGCCGAACACGGACATGGGGGGGTTACGAGGGACGGACAGGGCTGTCACCACCTGCCGCCTACCACCTCAACCGTACATGAACGAGGCAAATGAAGATAGCGTCAGCCCAGACACCACGTCTACACTGACAACTACTACCCTAGCGTTGATCAAAGGTTGCCTGACTAGGAGGGCCCTTCTACTAGAGCAATCACCACAAGGACGAACATCGATCCCGCAAATAAGATAAGGTCAAGCTCAACTATACGAAAGACATAAAAGACTATAAGTAACACGAGCACTTACTTAGCCAAGATCCCGCTAAGGAGCCAAGTAGTTGCTCATAGAGGTACAAGCTCGGGGAGACACCGACAAGTCCGGTGCTTCCCCGCTTCTCGCCCTCACATCTCACTCTCTAACTCTAGATAGCTACTAGGCCATAGCCCTTTGGAATGAAGCTCTAGTGGTAGTGGTGCTCTTCTCCCTTGTGTGTTTGATGCCATGAGAGGAGGAGGGAGCCCCTTTTATATGTGGAGAGGAGGGGGTTCAATGCAAAAAGGGTCATGCCCATTTGGAAAGTACCAAAACCGACTTCTAGAGGCGGTTTCATACCTTCCATGTACAAACCCCCATCGCCATAGTGATTGGGTTGTCGGCATGGGCCACCAGGACGAAACTGGGCCGGTTTGGCCTCCTGGCTGGCGCAGCCGCACCCCTGGCGCGCGCACCAGGAGAAGCTCAGATGAGGCCCAAATTTTGCAGATAGGTGGGCCTCCTAAATCGGAGTCCGTATGAGTGAAATATGGCCTGTTTACCAAGACCCACTCATCCAGCCCGAGATGGAGTTGGACCGGGTTTTGGTCTTCCATCTCTTGGGTTTATGTCTGGCATTTTGGCCCATATTTGAGACTCAAAATATTTGGTAAGTGTGCCTCCATCTCATTTCATGGTTTTCTTATAATTCTTGGCCCTTTTGTGTGCAAATTCAAAGTTTCCTTCCTGCAAGCGACAATCACCGAAACTCGTGGAATATGTTAGTGCAAAGCCCTATTTGCTAAGTTTGGGGTAGATTTTATGTTCTTATTGGCGGTATAAAATGTGCGTTAAGGACCGCCAACAAAGTGGTAGCATTCGGCTGATGTTTTTTCCTAGTGATATTCAAATAATAGGCAAGTGGTGTTCTGTGTAGTGCCCACAGATGTTCTACCGGTTACTAATTGATGTTTTAGAGCTAAAATCTTCTATGTGTCTTTCAACTGATGTTCTTTTGTATCATTCATTTTTATTAGCAGGCAAATGAGCAAGGTTACAATGCTATGGCTTCTACAGGAGTTGAAAAGGCTTCTCTTCAATCGGGAAAGCTTCTGATCAATTTTGGTGAAAATGATATACATGGAGCACGTTCTCATCATAATAATGATAAATCTGTGAGCTATCATGACTTTTTTATATCTTCAACTACTAGACAAGTATCGTTCTATGAGTGCATCTAACTATTACCTTTTTTCTTTTTTCAGTTCAATGATCACAATGATTTTCAACTTGTTTCATCCTCTACAGTTGCCATTATGCAAAGGAGGAAGGTTTTTCATTCTGGATAAATTGAAGGCCCATTATGCAGAGGAGGAAGGTGTCGATCTGGATAAATCTAAGACCCATTATACATAGCAGGAAGATGTCAATCTGGATAAATCAAAGACCCACTATGCTAAGGGTTCACCAATTCTTCTTTGTGTTTCAAGAGATGCTAATGTTGGTTGTTCACACAAACAGTCCAAAAAAGTTACATTTGCAGAAATTGAAGGGAGGAACATGCAACTCATTTTATCAATGATGTAGAAGAAGCATTGTTCAATGTCCTCACTCTTAACATATCAAAAAAATCCATCAAAGTAATATTTCATCACCATTTATAGAACAACTAAATCTTACAACTATTTTATTTCCTTTTTTTAGGTTGTTCTCAACATAGAAAATGATGTTCCGTACAGTGTTAATTGATGTTCTCTCCTGTATTGATTGATGTCCTAGTGTTCCTTGTTTTTAAATTTCTTGTTCTTCTTGAGAAAATGATGTTTTCTACGGTGTTAACGAGGTTCTTGTATTGATTGATGTCTAGTGCTACTTACTCGTTTTTATATTTTCTTGTTCTTCTTTAAGAAAATGATGTTCTGTACACTATTAACAGAGGTTCAAGAAAATGATGTTTTGTATATTGTTATTTTGTTGTATTGATGAGGTCATAACGCTACTTACTCATTTTAAATTTTCTTGTTCTTCTTGATAAAATGATGTTCTGTACAGTGTTAACAGGTATTTGATTGTTGTTTTAAAATTTCTTGTTCTTCTTGAGAAAATAATTTAATACAATTGGTTTCAATTTGAGAAAATCATGGTTCATTTTAGGTTTTCATGCTCAAAATGATATGCTCCATATGAATTTCCAAATAAATATGTGCCCGAACAATGACTAATTTTTTTATTGTCCTCATGATCTAGTTCTACATTAATACAAATAGGTTCTTCTTGGCTAGATCAATTCAAAGTGTCTTTATCAATCAATAATGGAGGTTGGATGCACTTTCACATGATGGATTGTTTCTGCAAAATGTTATCACTCAATCAAAGCTTGATGGTTAATGTTAAAGGACGTGTTTTCTTACAATTATTTCTCAATTCAGTTTCAGTAATTATTTTTTCTTTGTTGTACACTCATTGTCCGTTCATAGTCATTGTTTTAATAGCTATTTCTTATGCCTCTGCATAGGCTCTGCTGATGGAAGATGCTATTGATTTCTCAAAATATGAGGCAAATTTCCTACGTTGGATTTATAATCGTGCTAACCTTGTAACTTATTTAAAAGTTGTTTTCACATTTGTATATATATAGGATCCTCACTAATGTTTTCTTAATTTCTAGGTACATATTCCTTGTTTCACCAACAGCCAATGGTTCCTGGTTGTTGTGAAATTTCTTCGCAAAGAATTTAATCGTGGATCCAACTTCTCTGACATATAAGTCCAACATCCTAGTTGACAATGTTATCAGAAATTTCCTACGCAATTTGAATTACAATATTTATAAATTATAGTTCAATACATATTCTTTGACCTGTTACTCATCTAGTAACAGTTATAAATTTCTACATGTTTTTTTTGTTATTCTTGACATGTTGAGCTTGATGAGTTTTGTAAGGTCATTGCATATAGGTTCATCCACCATCCAAACAATGATAGTTGTAAGCCTATGTAATATTCAAGCAATAGATTATAGTTGGATAGACTTTCAACTTATTGCTTTTAGTTTTGGTTGAAATATTTTCAAACAAGAGGAGTAATATTCAAGCAATAGCCTATGCAGTATTTCATGTTCTAGGAGACTATTTGAACATATTCATTAATGTTTAGTATTCACAACTCTAATGTTCTATATATGGTTCTGTGATGTTCGATGTTCTACTATGTATCACTCAATGTTTTTGTATACGAATTATGATGTACTACTATTACACATGATGTTTAGCTTGTTATTTGTATGTTCTTATGTGATGTAAAAGTAAATATACCATGTACATAAGAATATGATTTAATGATAATGCATCTCATAAGATATAAAAGTGGAGCTACAATGGCTTTATCGAGCCTCCGAGACTAGATCTAAAACCTGAGCATGAGCCCAACTTGACCCTAGCTCCTAGGTTACTAATCTATCACAATAGAGAGCTCTAGAGTTATTGCTCCTGGTGTGTCTTAATCCAAATGATGCCTTTCTAGAGGGGGTCTAGGGCCCTTTTATAGGGGGCACCTTACACCTTGTGGGCCCATGAATCCATGGCATGGCTCCATCACAACTCTCCACTCTCCTTTATGAATCGACCTTGATGCATGGTGGAGATTGATCCTGGTAGGTGATGGAGGATCCCCGTTTCATAGGAGGATGACTAGTGGGCAGGGGGTTAGATAACCTAGGAGTGGGGTCGACTAACCTACTACCAACGTTGTTGGTTGTGTGGTAGTTGTAAATATTATGTAATGAAAGGACTAAAGTGTAAAAGTATCAATTTAATAAAGGGAAGCAGGGAAGTATCGAGAGTCTGATCCTGACCTTTCTGGTTCGTCACACTTCGTATTCATGGTTGTTCCTCCAATCCCACAGTCCACAAAACCTCTCAAATCCACTAATTAATCTCCAACATGGTATCAAGAGCAGGTTCATCTGGTGGATTTCCATGCGTCTGAGTTGAATCGGTCGAATTTTCTATGCATATGAGAGCTGTAATTTTTTGGCCAGTTGTTGGAGCTATCTCCGGCCATTGCCCAGGTGTGTAGAGCGACCTAGAGATTGCAAGTGTCTCTTTCGCTTGGGAGCGCTAAAGAAGATCCTCTCAGAGCTTTGTCCATTCTAGTAGTGACGTGTTGTACCTATATGTGCCTTTCTGGGAGTCGAAGTGCCTTCTTGGTGAGTCCAAGTTTTTTCTTGAATTATTTCTATTGCTGTGCCAAAGCATGTCTGATACTAATGAAGAAAAGAAAGTATATCCTACGGAGAAACTTTGTGAAATATTTAGCAAATTGATGGAGCCTAAGGTGACCTCTGATATTGTTAAGTATGCAATTGAGCCTAATCCGACTTAATTATTAGGGCTGAAAAACTATTTGAGTTGGGCTCGACATGCCCATCTAATCTTAAGCTCTTATGGTTATGATAATTTACTTGTTACTAATGAAGGTGATATCAAGGAGGAAATGGATGCTAAGACCAAACAAATCAATGATAGAGTTCTTGTGTAGTTATTAAGTAGCATGGAACTAATTATTAGAGAACAAGTTGAAATCATGCTAACAGTTGTAGAAATGTGGTTGGAATTGGAAAGGCAATTTGCAGGGAAATCAAATCAAATGCAAGCTACTAGGATCATGCATGAGTTGACTCACTTGAAGCAAGGGTCAAGGTCTGTGGTGGAGTATGCTGGTGAAGTTTAAAAAGTTCTATAGAGACCTACATTATTATCATACATTTAAGCCGACTGACAAGAAAGATTTGCCAATCCATCATACATGTTCCAATCCTTTGTATGCAAACAATTTCTTGATGTTCTGAATCAAGAATTCGATCTTCGCCATCAACTTATTTTTTCTAAGTTTGAGTGGCCAAGTATGGATGGTGTAATTTCAAGCATTATTGAGGAAGAGACTAGGCTAAGGAATCCTAAAGTAGATGATCAAGTAAGAGTTAATGCTCGCGCTGCTTTATCTATGAAGGCCAAAGAAGAAATAATATATCAACATTGTGGCCATGAATGACACAAAAGGAGAGGTGCTTTAAATTGCATGGTTTTCCACTAGGGTGGAAAAAGGGTAAATCACAACCAGGGGGAGCTCGAGGTGGCAATTGGAATAAAACCAATCACACTACATCTAAAAGGGAGCTTCCAGTGGTAGATGCTCGATCAAGCTCTTGAGAAATACAACTCCAATCTTAGAGTTTTTGATGGCTCACCTTCCACTCAAGGTTCTTCTACTAACTCTAGTTACCATGCTACTTCCCAAGGTATGAAATATGTTCAAACCTATACCTCTAAATCTTGGATTATTTACTCTACAACCACTAATCATATTACAGGAGCATCCAACCTTTTTACTTTTTATACTCCTTGTTCAGGTAAGGATAAGGTGTGTGTGTTGTTGATGGGTCCATGGTTCCTATAACATGGCATGGTTTTGTCCAGTGCACAAAAAACTCCTACTATGTCTCATATTTATCCATATCTTTTTTAATTCATGCTCTAGAGAATCTCTTTTATGTGATGCATGTGAGCTTGCTAAGCATACAAGGGCTCCTTATCCTAGTTTGGGTTTAAAAAGCAAAAATCCATTTGACATTATTCACACTCTGATGTTTGGGGACCATGTGAGGTTCACTCTATTTCTGGGCATAGATGGTTCATGACTTTTATTGATGGCTACAATCAATATACTTGGCTTTATCAGTTGGAACATAAAAGTGATGTCTTCCTTGTTTTTATAGATTTGTGTGCTCTCATTAAAATTATGTTTGGCAACACTATTAAAGTATTGCATTCAGACAATGGTACAGAGTATGTTATCCAAAGAGTTTGAGCAATTCCTTACCTCAAGTGGTATTGAACATCAAATAACCTATGTTTACAGTCTAGAGCAAAATGGTGTTGTTTAACAAAAAAAGGCACTTGCTTGCGGTTGCACGTTCTCTCATATTTACAATGAAGGTTCCTAAATTTCTTTGGGGAGAAGCTATAAAGACAACAACATATTTCATTAAGCGCATGCCTCTTTGAGTTCTTGATAACAAATCCCTTGCTAAATTACTCTTAAAAACAAATGACTTTGTTGTTTCTCCAAAGGTTTTTGGTTGTGTGTGCTTTGTTCATGACTACAGAAACAATGATGGTAAACTTGATCTTCATGCTATTAAATGTGTGTTCATTGGTTATTCTCCCACTCAAAAGGGTTACAGATGTTGGTGTCCTTTTGAGCGTCGTTTCTTTGTCAGTATGGATGTGACTTTTCATGAGAACATGAATCTTATTATAGCCCATCTAATGATATTGAAATTACTCTATCCTCACCTAATGTGCAAGAAGGGGACAGTAATAGTGGAGGCACTCTTGTGGGCCCTATTCATGTTCCTACTTTAAGTGTATTTCCTTCTATTAACAATTAGGATTCAAATTAGGGGTGGCAATAAAGAACCATAATGGCAATGGCGGTAATGATAGTTCTTGCCTTAGGGACATGTGTGATAATTTGCCTTCTCTCATAATATAGAGTCTATTATGCATGAGGATCCAGACAATGGAACTCATTCTCCCAGCCCCATAGTTCCATCAAGCACTTTAGAGCAAGGTGAGAATCGACCATATCTCCAATCTTCTCCTCAAAATGAATTGCCTATTGCCTTGAGAAAACCACATAGATCCTCTAACATTCCAGCACATCTTAAAGATTATGTTGGGTACAAACATGATATTGCTAATTTCTTATCCTATAAAAATTGTAGGTCCTCTTTTGTTGGGGGCAGGGGTGGAATTGGCCACCCCCGTCCCCGTTATCGCATACCTTGCCTAACGCTTTGTGCTGCAGGAAAGGCCGAAAGCGCTGGCTCCTATGCGCATTCGAAGCTCGACACCGAGCGGCCGCTGGCAGGGTGGAAAATGCCGAATGCGTGGGGCTAGCTGCGCATGCGCGGGCAAGGAGCTGGAACCGGATGCGCAGCAGACGTCGCACTTCCGGGGAGGATCCCCCAACGCAGGAAGAGTTTGGATAGGCGAGGAGACTTGCGCGTCCGGGAGCGGTGTCACCAGCAATGCGCGATACCGGCCATAGGATGAGGGCGCGCGAGCCTCGCAAGCGCGGGGCAAGGCGCGGTTCCGTCATCTTGACCGCGGAGGAAGCGTCGGTGGCCGCCTCCCGGATGCGCGTATTTGGTTGTCCATTCGGTTTCTGCATGTGACGTGTCTGTGGTCGATAGTTAGCCGGCATTGGCGGGCCCCGTCGGCCTTTGACGTGTCTGCCCTTGGTTGGGGGCTGCGGCCACCAGGAGTAGAGATGTCATGGGTAATTCGTGCTATTTGTAAGTTCCTATAAATACGCCCTTGATGGGACATTGTAAAGGGACTGGCTCCGTGCGATTTAGCCGAGCTGGTAAAGAATACAAGGTTCGTGTTGTTCGCCATATTTCCCGTTTCGGCCCTCAGGGGGGTGTGACCCCCGGGGCAGGAACAACATCTTTCCAAAGCATTTTTTGCCTCAATAGATTCCATATCTATACTTAAAAATTGGAGATTAGCCAAAGAAGATCCTAAGTGGAAGGAAGGTATACTAGATGAGATGAGAGCTTTGGAAAAAAAACAACACTTGAGAGCTTGTGGATCTACCTCCAGGTAAGCAACCTGTAGGGTGTAAGTGGGTATTTACCATCAAGCATACACCAAAAGATAAGGTGGATAGATACAAAGCTCGTCTTGTTGTAAAAGGCTGCTCTCAATTTTATGGGATTGATTATGAGGATATTTTTGCACCTGTGGCAAATATGAACTCAGTAAGAACACTTATATCTTGTGCTGTTAACCTAGATTGGGAGATATATCAAATGGATGTAAAAAATGCATTCCTTGATGGTGATCTTCACGTGGAAGTATATATGCATATTCCGCATGGCTTTTTAAACAAGTCAAATGGGAAGGTGCATCGTTTACATCGATCTTTATATGAACTAAAGCAATCACCACGTGCATGGTTTGATCGCTTTAGACAATCAATGATCAAAAGAGGTTATCTCGAAAGCAATGCTGATCATACACTATTTTATAAACATGATATGAGTAAGGTGGCAATTCTTATAGTGTATGTGGATGGTATGTTTCTTTGTCAAAGGAAATATGTTATGGGTCTACTGAAAGAAACGGGTATGCTTGGATGTCGTCTTGCAGCCACACCTATTGAGCAAAATCATCGCTTCAGCAAAGATTCAAGAACACCAGTGGATCATGAGCATTATCAAAGGCTTGTTGGGAAACTTATATATCTATCTCACACTCGACCTCATATTGCCTTTGCAATAAGTGTGGTGAGTCAATTTATGCATGATCCACGGTCATCTCATATGGATGTCATTTATCATATCCTACGGTATCTTAAGAGTTGCCTGGGAAAGGGAATTTTATACACTCGTCACGGGAATTTACAAATTGAGTGCTATATAGATGCAGATTAGGCCGGTTCTTTGGATGATAGATGGTCAACTTTCGGATATTGTACATTTGTTGGAGGTAACCTTGTTGCTTGGCAAAGTAAGAAGCAAAGTGTTGTAACACGCTCTACTACTAAGGCTGAGTTTCATGCTATGGCTCATGGTGTGTGTGAGTTGCTCTGGCTACAAATTTTGCTGACAAAGTTGAAACTATTTGGAAGCAAGTCGTTGATGTTATACGATGATAACAAAGTAGCTATTGACATAGCTAACAATCCTGTTCATCCAAGCACATTGAGATTGATTGTCACTTTATTAAGGAGAAGTTAGATAGAGGGATAATTTGTTTGCCTTATATAAAATCTGCTCGTCAAAAGGCCGATGTCTTAACCAAAGGGTTGCCTGAAAAGTTGTTCTCTTCATTTTGTTGCAAGATGGGTCTTTATGATGTGTTTGCTCCATCTCGAGGGGGAGTGTTGGTGTGGTAGTTGTAAATATTCTATAATGAATAGACTAAAGTGTAAAAGTCTCAATTTAATAAAGAGAAACATGGAAGGATTGAGAGTCTAATCCTGACCTTTCTGGTTTCCTCACTCTTCTTGTTCATGGTTGTTTCTCTAATCCCACAATCCAAAAAAACCTCTCAAATCCACAAATTAATCTCCAACAGTTGTTCGTCGTGTCTTTTGAAGACATGTGGGTCCACTCCCCAAGGTCACAAATGTACATGATTAAAGGTCAATTTATATACATGTGTTGTCGTGTGGCCCTTTTATCCATATGCTTCTCCTATCTAGTCCTTCAAATATAATTGTCATTGAATCCAGGATCAAGATGGCTTGTTCATCTTTATGGTGGCTTGTAATGTGCTTTATAGGCCATAGGGTTGGTTGGCTAAGCCTTTGAAAAGCTTGATCGACAACTTAGAAGGTTCTTCTTTAATCCTTTTTTTTCTAAAATCCTCAAACATATAAATAATCACCAAGGTTTATTGAATTTGTTAGTTTAAACCTCTACTCTTATGTTGGTTACTGATTTTTTAGGATAATGTAGGTTAAAATGATGGTTTATAGTTGACGTTAGTGACCACCAACACTAGGCACGTGTGCATGTCAAGTCTGCTAAATCGTAAAAAGCAAGCAAAATGTGAAAAAAAAATGATGTATACGGCAAAAAGGTTTGGTTCAATGGCATCTAGGACCGCTAAACTTTTTTAATGACACATAAAATTGTAAATTTTTTAATGGCACATGGAAAGATGTTATAATAAATTGGACACCGCGTAATTCTCGAAAAATATGTTTGAGGCCATATATACCATGCGCTGATGCTTAAACTTATTGGCCATGATATAGTGTTTTTTTGCTCAAAATAAAATATCATTAGATTATCAACAAAAACCATCATCTAAAGTTAACTAAACTTTAGTCTAAAAAAACACAAAATTTAAAATAAGACCATCATTCACTTTAACTTTACTCTGAACAACATCTTAGCTTTTTACTTTCATTTTAGTTTGGAGAAGGTTATTTTCTTGACGGATTTTTCTCTCTTTCATCATCATCGTCTCCCTCTCTCTCCCCTTTCTTTTCCCTCCTTTTTCAAGATTTGCCAAAAAAATATCAGAGTCTATTTCCGTTTTTTTTTCTTTGATTTTTGACCCGTGCCGCTGCAGGCCACACCATACCCTTGCCTGCCTGCCGGAGCCTGACCTCATCTCATCATCGCCTCCACCTCACCTCACCTCACCTCACCAGAGAAATCCTCCTCTTCCTCCCTAGTCCCTAGCACCCCAATTTTTTTCCATCAAACCCTCTTCCCCATCTCAGATCCCTCGCCCGTCGATCCTGCCCGATGGCCGCCGGATCGCCCGCCGCCGCCGCCCGACGCTGAGCGACCGGGCACCCACCCCCGCCGACCCCCGAGCGCCCGCCCACGAGATGGTCGCGGAGGCGGCGCCGTCCTCCTCGTCGGCGATCTGGTCGCGCCGCCGCGACGAGATCACCTTCGACCGCCTCCACAAGGTACCCGCCCCTCCCGGGCTCGCTCGCCCCGATCGGATCCGCTCGCCCGCGCCGCCCGCCCGCCCGCGCGCCTTTGACCCTGACCCGAGTCGACGCCGCGGATCTGAGCCTCCGCCCCGCCGCTCCCCGGCGCCCTTCCCGCGCCCCCGCCCGTGCTCCGACGACCCGCGGAGCTTCTGGTGTCCCGCCCGGGGACGGCGCTTCGTGCGAGCGAGCGCTGGTTTCGTTCGTCTGTAGGGTTTGATATGTGATGTTGCTCGCTTGTGGCGAAAAATTCTGTTATGTAGGACTGCTCCTGCTGCTCGGCTGGCTGGCGTGGACTCCCCGTGGTGATGCTGGGTGTTTCGTGGAGCAGACAAGCACTTGACTGAAGAACCTGATTGGTTTGGCCCCGTTTGGGTGCTCGGATGCGTTGAATTGAGCCGAGGGAGCTTTTTCGGGTGTGCCGCTGCGAAGCTAGCTGTCCAGAGAAGTGGGAGCAGCCTGAATTGTGAAAAGCAATCAATCATAGCTAACTGCTCGGCTGACTTATCAGAGTGGCGTGTCTCGTTTCTCGACAAACGGGAGGAATGAAGGTGCTCTAAGCTGAATCCGTTACTACTGGTGGTGTTGTGCTGACTGAGGAGGAGTTATGGCGGCGAGCCAAACTTTGGAGAGTATTCACTCCATCATGGTTTGATCAGCCAGCTTCTTGACTCGACTATCGGATTGGTTCATCTCATCCAGGGACATGGATGTGTAATATGTTTGAGCCATTATAGGTGACGTTGCTGCTGTGCTAACTGACAATAGTTGTGACGCAGACAATTTGGATTCTTAAGAGTGCTTATTGGTGCTTGGTTAAGGGCAATATTGAATAGAAAATCATTGCAACCTATGCCTTAACTATTGCACTTGTTTGCGGTTGTCACACTATTTACCTATACCTAAGGGGCCGTATGTGTGTTCTTTTCGATTTCATCATATTTACTGTTAGGTTGGCCTACAAACATTTTATTCCATGTAGAATCATGTTTACGAAATGATGCCATTCCTAGTATATGTTGAGGCGACCAGATTTTGTTATCAACCCCTGGTCTGAGTAGTGATGGAATGTTGATTACTGATGATCTAGGTGTTGTAGATACCTTATTTAGGAAGGGTTCTGTGTTGGTAAATGGTTATAAGGATTATTGGAGCTGTTAATGCAAAGTGATGCTCTGTAAAGTTTCACTAATTAGTTGAGGTTCAGTGCACTATACTACTACATTTTCTCAAATAGAGCTCATGATTGGCATGATACACATTGAATCAATCACTAATTGCAATTGAATTCTTGAATGCACTATCTGCTTTCTTCAGCCCTGAGATGTACAATAATATTTTGTATGCATACTATCAGAACTGTCAGTTTTCAAGATCAGAATTGAATACTATAACTGATATTTTATTCCTGTGAATTCAATTTGTTCCAGTTTTGGAGTGCCCTGTCACCTCGTGCACGACACGAGCTGCTAAGACTTGATAAGCAGACCCTTATTGAGCATGCTCGCAAGAATTTGTACTGTTCAAGGTGCAATGGGCTGCTTTTGGAAAGTTTCACACAAATAGTCATGTATGGCAAGTCACTGCATCATGAAGGTTCATGTGAGCCAAGGATTCAGGAAGTTGAAGCAGAAGAAGTTCAGGACCCTTCAGTTCATCCTTGGGGAGGCCTTTCGACAACAAAGGATGGCATTCTAACACTTCTTGATTGCTTCATAAATGCAAAATCTCTTCATGTGATCCAGAATGTATGTCTGAAACAGTAGCCTTTGTTTTCTTTATCTTTATCTGGTTCATGAACTTCTTCCTTGATATTTTTATTTGTGTTCCAATTTTCTGTTTTGGCATCTTTCTGTGGCATCCCTTCTCTGAAGTTGTTCCTTGACCATTCTAGAGTTCTTATTCCGATGCACTCCACATTGTTGTGACTAGGTATTTGACAATGCACGTGCGAGAGAACGTGAACGTGAGATGCTTTACCCTGATGCATGTGGTGGCGGTGGCAGAGGATGGATTAGCCCAGTGATACCTAACTATGGCAGGGGCCATGGAACACGAGATACTTGTGCTTTGCACACTGCACGCCTTTCTTGTGATACTCTAGTGGATTTTTGGTCGGCGCTGGGTGAAGAAACTAGGTCATCTCTTTTGAGGATGAAGGAAGAGGACTTCATCGAAAGACTTATGCACAGGTGAGGATAGAGAGTGCTTTTGTTTATACTATTTTTAAGTAATTACTGTGACAAATACATCAAGGCCTCAAGGGGATTCAGTGAGTGGGTTTGTCTCAAAACCCACAAATAGGTCATTCTAAGCTGGTTGCAGCCAATCGTTTAAAATAACCTATTTGTGGGTGTTCAGACAAACCACTTGCATCCCTAAGTGATGTGCTATCATGAACAAGAATGAGATATTTATAGGGAATAGCTTTTAAATGTACACAAATTGTTATTGGCACTACTTACTAATTTGTTGCTTTGTAAGATGAGTTGATTTGCTTTTTGATGCTAACAGAAAATATTCTGGAGGTATATGAAATACCATACATAATAGTTACTGATTCTACTAATAGTCAGAGACTGCTTCCAACAATCTGCTACAATTCCACATTGTCAGTGGGCCTGATGATAGTAATAAAAATTATATATTTATAAATCCACAGATATATATTGCTTTTGTAACATGGATAAATCCATTCTAATTGGTCTGCATTTAATATTTGGTTCCATTTTTTATTTCTTATAATGCATCAGCTTTGTCTTGAAACTGGTAATGACAGTATAGCTATGCTGTAAAGCTGTTGCAGCATACTCGTTCTAATGTTTTTAATGCTTTGCACCATTCTGCCTTATACTTAAATGTCGAGAAAGCCAACAATCTGTAATATAAAGTAGTGGCTATCGTGATTTTACCTTTGTTATCTAATGCAACCTTTTGATGAGATGTTTTGAAGGGATATGGATGCATTTTCAGTCTATCTAAATGGTTTACTAACTTTTTTTTTTGGCTCAAATTCCTGTGCAGGTTCGATAGCAAGAGATTCTGCAGAGATTGCAGAAGAAATGTTATTCGGGAATTCAAGGAGCTCAAGGAACTAAAGCGCATGCGAAGGGAACCTCGGTGCACTAGTTGGTTTTGTGTTGCAGATACCGCATTTAAGTGTGAGGTGAGGATACTATTCCTTGTCATTATTCCTATCTGCTAGCTCATGTTTGTTTTTGTGACTTTTTCTTTGGGGCACGCATCCTGTTTTGGTAAGACCATATGGAGAAAATCACTATAAAGCATCAAGGGTCAAGAATCTTGCATTCAAGTGTAGTAAGGTGACAGGGCTTGTCTAGTTAGTATGTTGACTTTTTATTTGTATATTTGCAGGTGTTTGAGGATGCTATTCTTGTTGATTGGCATCAATCCTTATTGGAGCAAGATGGAATTTACCATCATTTCGAGTGGGCAATTGGAACAGATGAAGGAAAATCTGATATTCGAAACTTTGAAAATGTGGGCATGAATGGGCAAGTCCACAGGAAAGGCCTCGATCTTGATCAATTTGAAGACTATTTTGTTACACTGAGAGCATGGCGGCTGGATGGCCGCTGTACAGAATTCTGTGTGAAGGCCCATGCCTTGAAGGGCCAATCATGTGTTCATCGGAGGCTAATTGTGGGGGATGGATTTGTGACAATTACCAAAGGTGAAAGTATTAGAAGTTTCTTTGAGCATGCTGAAGAAGCAGAGGAAGAGGACGTAAGTGGCTTACATTTTAAATCATTAACTTCAAACATGATCAGAATACTTGTTATTGAGCACTTGAACAAGCATGGATCTGGAAATTCATATAACCTGATTCATTGACATATTGATGAGCAGGAGGATGATGTAGTGGACAGAGATAGCAATGACCCAGATGGTGATATCGCTCATCCACAGAAGCATGCTAAGAGCCCTGAACTTGCAAGAGAATTTCTCCTGGATGCTGCTGCAGTGATCTTCAAAGAACAGGTAGTTATGGCACTGGATACATAGTACTGAATCAACTGTTGAGAAAGTAAAAGCTCATACTTAGTGTTATTGAAGAACAAAAGTTTGTCTACTATTATTTAGTGACGTGAAAATTGTCATTGTGTACTTTCTCATTATCACAGTATTACCTGGAGTGTCTTCACTTTTATATATAAACCTGTTGGAAGAAGGCACTTTTTTTGTTTGTATATGGCAGACTGAATATCTCTTTTGTTGATGTCATTCTGTAATTGGTATGTATTGCTTTTTTTTTAAAAAAAATGTCCATTACAACTGAAATAGTATTGCTGTTTTAAGCTGTAAAACTATTTATGGTTATGCTAACCACTTATCACCATACTTGACGTTTATTAATTGTACAAAAGATTATATATAGTCAGCTTTATCTACAGAGCAGTTGTGCTTACAACCAGAGTGATCTGAGATTACACCAAAGCAGTAATCTCTTGCGAATTGTTGGTGTGTTTTACAGGTTGAGAAGGCTTTCAGAGAAGGCACAGCACGGCAAAATGCACATAGTGTTTTCGTGTCCCTTGCTCTAAAACTGTTAGAAGAAAGAGTTCATGTTGCTTGCAAGGAAATAATTACATTGGAAAAACAGGTACTTATTTGATACCTTGATAGCAGTATAATGTTTATTTGATACAATGATATGCTGGGAGTTTGCTATTTTCCTTATCTACCATCTCTACTATTTGTCTGTATGTGATGTATGTGATAGGATTTGTGTGTATGCGCTGTTTGAATTTATGTATGTCACTGGCTAGTGGCACACACACAAAGGCCACTGGTGGTTTCATTGGAGCGCACACAAATTCCAGTGCTATATACACAAATAGCAAGTCTGGATCACGTGAGCAAAACTTTGCATCCAAATGGCATACACATAAATTAACCTAGTTGTAAAAGATGCAACGTTGATGTGGAATATTTGCTTAACCTTTTGTGATGGATGCTAACATGGATTTACACTTGCAGACCAAGCTTCTTGAGGAAGAAGAGAGAGAAAAACGTGAAGAAGAGGAACGCAGGGAGAGGAGGAGAACAAAAGAAAGAGAAAAGAAGAATAGAAGAAAAGAGAGGCTGAAAGGAAAGGACAGAGACAAGGAAAAAACACTGGTTCGGTCAAAAAAATCAGATGACCTATCACCATTTTCTCTGTGCAACCAAACAGCACCAAGTAATAATGAGTCTCAGGATGTTCTAGACTTGAGATATTCAGATAGTGAAGAGGAAGACAATGTTGAGGTGAGGGAACGCTATCCTGATTCCTCTGCTGATCAATCTTCAAGCAAGGACAGTGATGAGCGAAGCAATGAGCATGAATGCAGTGCAACATCAGAATTTGTTCCCTTAGATTGTGATGGCTCATTCTTATGCGATGAGTCTAAATCATCAAGAAACCTGAGATTTAGAAGAGACGTCCCTCAAGAGAAAGATGCTAGTTATTGGTATGATGATTGCCGTGATGACTCTGGAGATACTCAATGGCAGTCTAGGGAGAGGATCAGAAATAGCAATAGAAATTACAATGCTGTATTTAATGCAAATAACCGAATAAGAGACAGGTACAACCCCTGCAGCTGTGGCCATCAAGAAGACTACAGATATTTTTCTACAGTAACTAGATCAAGTAGGGAGGCAAAGATGTCCAGGAAAACAGTGGCTGAGAAACCTAGGTTGCAATACCGCAGGTGCTATCCTCCGGATAGCTTTGCTGTGTCAAATGGAGGACGAGTTGGTGGTACACCAAACAAGAGCCCAGGTCCAAAGCAAGTGTGGGAGCCAATGGATGCAAGAAAGAAGATAGGGAATGTGAATAGTGCTACTGGGGCTGCTGATGGTTCAGATCAAGTGGAATGCTCAAAGGATATCAGTGAATGTGAAAAGCTTGAGGTAGTGTGTGAACCACCTGCTGAAGTCTGTTCTGATATATCTGCAGAAGCCTGTAAGTCAGACACAGATCAACCATGCAAACAAGCTGAGAATAATCAGTCTGCTTGCAGCGATGGATCTAAATGCGTGGATAAACCAGATTGCTGCTTGACAAAGGACACTGGTAGGACAACAAACTTAACCAGTTCGGACAGCTCCTCATGTCTAAGTGAGGGAGATAGAGACAGCAGCATGAGCAGCATGACCTCACTGAGTGCTCAGAATGTAGAGTCTTCATCTGCATCTGACTCAGAAGAGTCTTCAGACAGGAACAATAGCAGCCCAGGTGATCCACCAGCAAAGAATGTTTCTCGTTCATTACTTGAGATGTGTGCTGGAAATGGTTTTAGGGAGTACCAACCGAAAGGCTTGAAACCTCCTAATGGCAACCAACTTGGATTTATGGTGGCCCCTTTACAGGACCCAATGTTGCACCAACAGAAGGTCCATGCACCACCATACTCGTCACCATTCATGGGGCTCCACAATCACCCCTTGGCAGTTCCAACAAATGGGTACATGTCATACCCTCAGCCTGGTCACTTCTACCCTGGCCCTATGGCCCCTGTTGGATATGGAGTTGCCGGGAACCAGTGTGTTGACTTCCCAATGCAGTACAGCAATAACATCCATCCTTACTCGGGCCCTGAATTTGGTTTTCTATCTTCACAACCAGTTCACAAGACCCCAGTGAGCTTCCATGCCGTGCCAGTGTCACCACTGACCCCGCTGTGTAGAAGCGGAGTGCCAGTGGTGATAAATCAAGAGAGGCAGCAGAGCCCTGCACTCTTCCCTAAATTAAAACAGGCAGTGCCGGTCCCTGAGACTGGCTGTGCAGAAGACAACACCATCAAACAGAAAGGTGATGACGCAGATGGCACACCATTCTCCTTGTTCCAGTTC
The DNA here is from genome assembly GCA_018135685.1 of Themeda triandra. NCBI lineage: Eukaryota > Viridiplantae > Streptophyta > Magnoliopsida > Poales > Poaceae > Themeda > Themeda triandra. Next base: position 636,550 of record JAENPR010000252.1, on the reverse strand, counting down.
AACTTGCCGATCGCCCCTCCCACCCTGGCAACATCCAAAGAAGAGCAAAGTGGTGCGATGCCGTCAACGACACCGGCACCAGCTCAGATAGCTCGAGCCCAGCCATGCTCTAGGGAGGAGACCAACGTCAAGGAGTACAACATTTTCTCCGGGTGTAACGGGGTGATGTTTCAACTCAACTAGAGGTGAAGAAAAGTGAGCAACTATTCAATATACAGTGATACATGGTGAGTGATTTGTATTCTCGTAAAACAGAATAAGGTAGATCGAGGTTTTTACTGTGCTGCCCTCGAATATTATTTCCTTTTTTCCCATTTTGATTTGTTTTGCTTCCCCTCCCCGTTTTTGTGTGTATGGAAAACTGAAAAGATAGTGAGTGGTATAGATTCTGCAGTTTTGACATATGAGTCATCTATTGTCACTTTTTTTACCCCCGGATGGTTGTGTATTTATTACGACATGCTTTCTCGTGAGACGGACTGTCAGAGATAAAAGTTACGTTCGCGTCACGATTCACGTGAACCAACATGTATTCTGAGGTGCCTGCAGCATATCTGCGTTGCAGTAAAGTCTTCCAACTATGGGCTCGAGCTCGCCTCCACTGTATTTTTTTTTCTATAAAAATTCTTCCAATTATTTGCACCATAGTTTTCTTCTTTATGAAAAACATCAAAGCAAGGCTCAACTTAAGTATGTTTAGATATTTTTTTTTATTCAAGAATACTCTCATAAAGATAAATATTTTCGTTTTGTTAAGCAAATATTTTCGTTGCGCATTCAAATTAGCACGATGATCAGCTGTTTTTGGTGGAATTAGCAGGAGGATAAGCACAAAATCCACTGGTTGAGTAGGGATCGACTTATGGCACAGAAGGAGGGAGGGTTGGGTTTAGGGATACTATGCCTTCGCCATATCAATTGTTATCAAAGCAAGGCGGGCATTTATCCTTCGCGGATTGGAGCTGATCAAGAAGTGCTTGATTTGGTGTGTTGGGGACAGGTGCAACCTGAACATTTGGAAGGACGCTTGGCTTACGCCTAGAGGTGCCAATCTAATCACCAAGTCTCTAAACTCGTGGATCCGGTTGTTGGAGGATGGGATTATGAGTTGGTCAAGGAGACTTTCTGGCAAGAAGATGCAGAGCTAATTTTGGGCTTTCAGTACACGAAGGAAGGGAGAATACAGAATACATTGAAAATGGCACTTTGATGAACAAGGTCGGTTCAGTGTAAATAGTGCATATGGAGTTTTCCGTGCAGACCTGCTGCGTGCTGGGAACCGAGCCGGGGTACAAAGTGGTAGCAGCAATACCCCATTACCCGATTTGGGAAAGGTCCAAGTAAGCTGAAGCAATTCATCCGGTGTGTGACACATAATTCTCATCCCCTCGGGAGCAATCTTGTTCACAGAGGAATGAAAATTGAAGAGAGACGTGTCATAGGTAATAGCATCGGGGAGGATGGAGGAAACTTGTGCTTGGAGCCTTCTGAACATGGACGATGAGAGGTCGTTGATGGCAAACATCCATTGTCAATGGGCACTACTGAATATATTTTGGCCATGAAAGAGGAACGGAGGTTGGTGGCGATCACCGCGTTATGGAATATTTGGAATGAAAAAAATGGTGCTAGAGAAGACGAGCGATGGAGGGGTGCAGACTACATAGTTCATTGGAAGGAGCACCAGGGCTTATGCATCAGAAGTCGAAACTTTTCAGAAGGGGCACTTGACTGCAGCTACCGTCAGAACGGCAAAACTGGCAGAACGAAGGTGCAAGCCTTGGCCGGGCATCCTCAAGCTTAACTGTGATGGTTCCTTCTTTCCAGACTCTGCGTCGGGAGTGGTAAGGGACAGTGGCGGCGACGTGATTATAGCCAATCAAGGGAAGGTAGATCATCTCCTGAAGTGCCTTTCATGCAGAGCTCATTACTTGTCTCCATGGAATACAATCGGCTGTGGACTTGGGCATTGGGGTATCTCATCCTAGAGTCGGATACGCAGATGGTGGTCCGAGCTATCAGTTCTAATGATTTTGTTGATGCTACTGTGGGTCATTTCATTTGGTGGAAGAGATAGATAAAGTTCTTTATTTCTTCATCGTTTCTTAGTTTTGATTCCCGATTTCAGACTCTGATGGCTCCTTCTTTCCAGACTCTGCATCGGGAGTGATAAGAACAGTGACGGAGATGTGGTTATATCCTGTAAGGGAAGGTTCCTGAGTGCCTTTTATGCAGAGCTCATTGCTTGTATCTGTTATGACCGGGCAGGCCTACCAGCGCCGCGAACGAAGGAGTGGCTGAGGAACGCCAGTGCGCGGTCACCACGGCGCACGGCGCGACGAGGGCATCGGTCGATCCTAGGAATTAGGATCTTTATTCAAATTAATTTACTCATTCTTTGTATTTGCTAAACTTAGTATCATCACTACTATTTGTATTGAACATCATGAATCAAAGAGATTAGCCTGGGATTGAGACACATTGTCTCCCATGGGCACCCGACATACTGTTCATCGTCTTCCTATTGTCGACAAGAACCCTAGCCACGGCGCCGCCAATCCGCCGCCGCCGCTTCAAGCCTTGCCCCCCAATCTCCCACTCCTACGCCCTAAGGTCCCTAGGCCATACCAACCTGGTATCGGATTCCATGGCGACCTCCAACGACCTCACCCCGCCCATCCCACCATCCACCGCTACGCCTAGCCCCAGCATCCCACCTTCATCAGCCGTCCCAACCTCCGGCGACATCGTCGCCGCCACCACTGCGTCTGCCGACTCCACCACCCACTACACCGCTATCCCCACCGATCAACTCTCCACTCTCACCGCTGCCATCTACGGCCTGCAGCAGCAGATGGGCCAGATTTCCACGCGACTCGCCGCGGTGGAAAACCTGCAGCTCCCAGGACCGTCGCACACCGCTCCTTTGGGATTACCGGGCTTTGGCGGTCTCCCCATCCTACCGCACGGTACACCGGCCGCCACCGGCGATCTCCTCACGTCCTCCCATCCAGTGCCATCCGTCCACGCGCCACCACCGCCCATCGCTCCCACCACCTGTAACATCCAGGATGTTAATCATGCATTAGCTCTGCACATCATGAGCATAATCATGTCATTTGCACTAAAACATTGTTTGACTTGCAGTTCACCTTGATGCTTGGTTGCAATTTGCTTGATTATGCTTGGGATGCATGTGAATGTGATTAATTAATACAAGTGCTTGATGATTGCCCACTAAATAATCTAGACATGATAAGGGCACCAAATGAACCTAGGGTTATGTTAACAACTTTGGTTAATCTTGCTTCTACATGTGTTAATCATGTTAGGCCCATAAAAGTTCTTGCTTTGACCGTTTCAAAAGAGCTAGATAGAAGCTTTGCATGGTGATGCGCCTTAAACCTTTTCTTTGTAGAATTTTATAAGGATCAAAAGTCTCAATACTCACTTTTCATGAAAATGAGTGGAGGATTTCCAAAAGGGCAGAAAAAGAGTGATTTAGGGGCTGTTTTTCTATTTTAGGGAATTTTAGAGGCTTTTTCATTTGAAATTTTATATCTCCAAATCTAGTGGGAATGTGACCAAACTCCTTTGAGACCAAATAATCTACTCTTCAAGAGGATCAGTTTTCATGTAGAAAGTTTCTTCTAATTCGGCTTAGTTTAGGAGATATAGCACAAACAAGTTTGTACGCCGTGTGATGGAAATAGGATTTCTGTAACGGCTAGCCAATGGCCGTCACGGAAATAGCGAAGAGGAAAATATCGTCCCGACCGCGGACAGAGCTCGCCCGCCGCGTGGCGCGGTCCTCCTGCTGCCCACCGTCCACATCGCCTCCCAAAGGGGACCCCGGCGCCTTCACTTTCCCTCAGTCTCTCCCTTCTTCCTCACTCTTCTCTCTCTCCCTCGCTCTTCTCATCCCGCAGCGCCGGCCGGCCATGGAACCGCCATGGCCAAGCATCGGCAGCAGCTCGCGTCACCACCGCAGCCGCCACCAGCTCTGCCTGCCTCGTCTCCTCGCTACGCGCGCCGCTCCGCCGCATCACGCGCAGCCGCCCGAGCGTTTCCGCCGTTCGAATCGCGTAGAGGAGAGGGAGCCGAGGCAGCCGCCATGGCCGCCGCGCCGCAACTTCCCGCCTCAATGCCGCGCCCTGCACCAGCGCAACGCGTGCGCCTCCATCTCGCGAAGCCAGGGAGCCCCTCGGCAGGCTCGCCTTCGCCGGGATGGGCAAGCTCGCCGGCGTGCCTGGGCCGCCGAGCCTCGGCGCGCATGGCAGAGCCGCCGCGGCCCATCCCACACCGCTATGAGGCCACCGGTGGGTGCGGGTTGGCTCCGCAACCCTCCGCCGCCGTTACTCTACCGCCGTGGAGCCCTCGACGGCCGGAACCGCGAGTTCCGGCGACCTCCGCTGCCTTCCTCCCCCTAAGGACCTCCTGTTTAGAATTCAAGGAAATATGAGGGTCCATTTGCAAAGTAACCAGACTCAGAGAACAACAGAGCTGCCCCTACGTAATTCGGGCAGAGTACGGGGGCTTTTCTGAAAAGTGGTTTTCCTATTCGGTTCATAAATGAAATTGGTATAATGCTTTGGAAATTCATATTTTGCTCAATATTGGTCCAAATGGAGTGATTCAAGTTGCAGTATTTTTTTTGTTAGATGAGCTATGCATAGAAAATATGAAATGCCATGTTTGTGATACTTTTATATTGAGTTTAGATTTAATTCTTGAAATGCTAGTAATTTTAGGAAAATCATAGTAATTCATAGGTTGATCTGAAAAATGTGGTTCTTGTTTGGTTAGCCTAGTATTGTCATGTTTTATCTATGATAATTATATCATGCATGCTTTCTGTGTAAGTTTATGAAGTTGTAGTTCAAGTGGTCTTATTGCTTGTTTCTCGAGATAATTCATAAATGATATATAGAGGTCTAGTTTGGAGTTGATAATTTTTGTAGGCTCATTATATGCTAGTAGGTAGCTCTGTATGTGAGTTATTTCATGGTTTGATCAAGTTGGTAGTGCAAAGTATTTTTAGGTCCATCTTTTGGTGCTGCCATGTCATTTTTGTGCAGGATAGTAGGATCATCCAAATGGGGTGAAATTTGGATGATGGGCTTGTATTGCCATGTGTATTCTACTGTAATTGTTATAGGATTTTAGGATGTATCTAGCTATGGGTTGCTGTTCAACCCATAGGTGGTTAATTTAGAGTCGATTCCAAGATGCCCTGCCTAACCTAATGATAGGTTGGTTTTCTGGGAAACTTGTCTGTATATGATAGGTAGCTGATTAGTGTATCCATCTACTGTTGAAATTTGGTGGTCATTGGATCAATAATCTAGAAGTTATAGTTGTTGCAATATGGTTGGCAGAAATGTTCAAATGCTGTTTTGTCAGGACCCAGACCTGATGTTCCATGTTTTAGGCCTAGTTAGCTTGAGAATTAGGCTCTGATGTCTTGAGATGATTTATGGGCAATTTCATAAGCTTTCCAGATTGTCCTCTCTTGTGTCCATAGGGTTTATGAATCTACAGTTATGATTTATTTACTAGACTACCAGATGTAGGTCTCTAAGTGCTAGTGAAGCATGAATGTGTGATGTTGTGAGTAGAGCATAATGATGATGATCCTTGGTGATAGGCTATGTATGGATGATTTTTAATTAGTATGTCATGAGGATTGGGTTAGGATGATTGAAAAAGTATAGGTCTTTGGCTTTACTGGCTTGTTTACTAGTGATATGTGTAGCCGATTAAATAGGCTATTCACCTATGAGCTTCTATCATCCTTGATCATCCATAATCATGCATACACCGTCAATCACGTGCTCATACATATGCACATGCATCATTCCAGGATCGCATGTAGAACATTCGTCGTGGAGTCGAGGATCCAGAAGGACAAGTCGCGAACGGAGATCCGCACGAGAAGTGCTCCAGCACCAGGAACCCGACATGGAATAGTCGAGTACCTGGGGCTCTAACCACGATCTTCTAAATAAGGCAAGCCCCGGAGCATTTCTCCTATGTTTGTAAATATCACTTGCGTCCTTTTATATGTTTAATGCATTAAGTTATAGGAGTTGCCTGGAACCCTTTGCCGCATATTATCTATTCCTTGTCCACTTAAAATATCCTTACCCCGTTAGGTGCGGGACCGATATTAATGCTTAGCCCCGCTTAATTAAGATTGGTAGAAGTGGGTGATTTCCGAAATACCTACACCTTAGGGTGATAAAGATAATTTGGCAAGATGATCATGATGGATATAACCATGTATGTTGGATAAACTGAGACCGGACGGAATGTGAAGCAATAAGACATGGGTCTTGTGTGCTTGTAGTTTCTGTCTGTGTCGATTAAGGACCGTACCGTTGTACGTCCTCAAGTCATTTTGAACGCATGCCCCATGCTTAGTTGGAAGGATAAGTCGTTCCGACCACGATGCCTAGTAGCTCTATTTGGGCCGGTGACCGAAATGTAGGCAATAACACCGTATGGAGGCGGGAGTGGTCAGAGGCCCGAGTGACCGTGGGCAAGAATGTCTGAGCTACCTGGCGTCGTCCCGTGGGCAGACATGTCTTGATCGACCTGGCACCGGATAACCTCTGGGTGTAGAATGGTCCATAGCGGTCCCACGACTTTACCCGAACAGTACCAACGGTGACCTAAGGTGCTGCGCGCCGGAGGCATGTCTCGGGTTTGCATGGGAATACCCCCTCACCGAGTAGGAATCGATTCGAATCGCCATCACTCCTGGATAGTGAGTACTTGACTTGAGCAGTGGCATCGTAGTAATGTTACTATGGAACAAGAGGATGGTTATATGGATGATGTTGGATAATGCCAAATGGACATGGTTACTATTGTTTGCTCATAATAACTTAAGTGATTGCTATTAGCATAGGTGCTCACCTAGCATAAACAGGTTATAATTATAAGCTATGCAAGATTAGAATGAAAGGTTTATGCTTATACATATCTATAATATGATAACTTGTGCTTTTCGCAAATGAGTCAGCCAACCCACTATAAGGCCATGCATTCCACCCCAAAGCATCCTTATTTTCTGGTTTAAGACGGGTAAGTCTAGCTGAGTACCCACGTACTCAGGGTTTTATTCCCACTTGTTGCAGATCGAAGACTTTTGCTGTGGCAACAAGATGGACCTGTATCCCACTAGGGAGGAAATAGACTTTGGGCAAAGTCAACTCTTATATCTCATCTACATGCTTTTGATGGAGTCGACCCTGAGCTGGCACTGTATTTTAAAGAATAGGTGTGAGTGTGTATTATCAAAAGTGTTTTCTTCCGCTTTTATTTATGATTTGGATTGTAATAATTCTATGTGCGAAATGTAATTAAAACAGGTGAATGGGAACTGTTGAACTGTGGATTTAGGTTTGTTGTAGAGTTGTTTGAAATCCTTCAAGGTTTCATGGACTACCGGGCTGGTTTGATTACTAATTTCTAATTGAGTTGCCACGTCAGCTTGATTAGTGCTTCGTAATTAAATTTGTTGGTCGGTTCCGCTACACCACCACCACATCACCGCATCCCTACACACCACCACCATCGGTCGCTACCACCACCACCTCACCGCCACATCCCTACGGCGTGCCCATCCAATAGATTTGTTGGCCACGCTCTCCATCACCGATCCCATCCCTTGCATCCATCATGCAAATGTCCATGCCTCTCTCGGCCGCGTCCATGGCTTCCACACCACCCCTACCACACCTCCAACATGACACCGACACCATGGCACCCCCCAAATTCCATAAACTCACGTTCCCAATGTACGACGGCCGCGATGATCCACTCGGGTGGCTAAATCGTTGTGAACAATTCTTCCGAGCCCAGCTGACAAGACCGTCCGATCAAGTCTGGTACGCATCGTACCACCTGACCGGCGTGGCGCAACAATGGTACCTCATCCTGGAACAGACCAGCGGGCGGCCGACCTGGACGGCCTTCAAGGAGCTGTGCCACCAGCGATTCAGTCCACCCTTGTCCACGAACCATCTGGCCGAACTTGCTCGTCTTCCGTTCACGTCGACGGTCGACGCGTACGCCGAAGCATTCTAGGCGCGCTTGGCCCATGCTGGGGGCCTGGAGGCGCTCCAGCAGGCTAAACTCTTCATGGGAGGCCTCTCGGAGAGCATCAAGGTGGACGTTGAACTCCATGAACCATAGGATCTCCACCGGGCGATCCGACTGGCACGTGCCTTCGAACGCCGCAATCAGCCCCAGTTGCTGGCCCTACCGGCGCCCCCACCACGACCGGCGCGCCGTCAGCCCCCGCTACCTGCACCACCTTCGTCATCACCATCGACGGCCGACACCTCCACCACCCCCACGCCACCACGACCTTTCAAGCGCCTGTCTCCAACCGAGATGGCCAAACGCCGCAAGCTTGGCTTATGTTACAATTGTGATGAACCCTATGTCAAGGGCCATAAGTGCCCCCATCTGTTTTACCTTGAGGTTACAGATTACACCGTCGAGGAGCCTGCCGAGGACACCACTGACGCCACGGAGCCGGAACCAGAGCTGTTCGATCCGGACAAGCCCATGATTTCGCTGCACGCGATCGCCTGGATCCGCACCTCCGACACGATGTAGCTGTTCGTCTCCATCGGCAACGAGCAGTACGTCGCGCTACTCGACTCCGGCTCCACCAACAACTTCATCAGTACTGACGTCGCGCGTCACACCGGCCTGGCATTCAAGGAGTGCCCAGGCTCCGGGGTCACCGTCGCCAATGGCGATTGGGTCTCCTGCCGCGGCTACGCCCGGGACGTGGGGATTCGCATCGCGGACGAGTTCTTCGACATCAACTGCTACACCATTCCGCTCGGCATCTACGACATGGTGCTCGGCGTCTCCTTCCTCCGGACGCTGGGACCAATCCTGTGGGACTTCGACGATCTGTGCATGGCGTTCTGGCGCGAGAAGCGCCGCGTGTTCTAGCGCGACATCGGCTCCACACGCTACGACGTCCAGTCCACCCGCCTCTACACCATTCGTCACAATGAACAAGAACTCCTGGACACGCTGCTGGCATCGTTCGACGACATCTTCGCCACGCCAACCAGTCTGCCGTCGGCACGCTCGTGTGATCATCGGATCCACCTCCTCCCATGGGCAGCGTGCTGGTGGCAGTTCGGCCATACTGGTACCCCCAACTCCAGAAAGACGAGCTGGAGGCGCAATGCAAGGCGATGCTAGAACAAGGCATTATACGTCCCAGCACGGCGGCATTCTCGGCACCGGTCCTCCTCGTCAAGAAGCATGATGGTTCATGGCGCTTTTGCATGGACTACCGCGTGTTGAACCAGCAGACGGTGAAGGACAAGTTCCCCATTCCCGTCGTGGAGGAACTACTCGATGAGCTCCATGGCGCCCGCTTCTTCACCAAACTTGATCTACGCTCGGGGTACCATCAAGTTCGCGTTCACGCGGAGGACGTCCACAAGACGGCCTTTCGTACCCATGAAGGCCACTTTGAGTTCCTCGTGATGCCTTTCGGTCTTACGAACGCGCCAGCAATGTTCCAGAGCTTGATGAACATCGTCCTCCGGCCGTTCTTGCGTAAGTTTGTGTTGGTATTTTTTGACGACATACTAATCTACAGTCAGTCGTGGTCGGCGCACCTACAACACGTCAACATCGTCCTCACCGCGCTCCACAAGCATCATCTCCGCCTCAAGCACTCCAAATGTTCCTTCACCCAACCCTCGGTGGGGTACCTGGGCCACGTGATCTCGGGGTCTGACGTGGCCATGGACGACGAGAAGGTCGCCGCCGTCGTGTCGTGGCCTCAGCCCCGCTCGGTGCGCGGCCTACGAGGCTTCCTGGGGCTGGCGGGTTATTACCGCCGGTTCATCCGGGACTGCGGCACGATCGCCGCTCCGCTCACCGCTCTCCTCAAGAAGGAGAGTTTCACATGGACACTAGAGGCAACAGCGGCCTTCGACGCCCTCAAGCAAGCGCTCTCCACCGCACCAGTCCTGCAACTGCCGGATTTCGACCGCCCGTTCACGGTGGACTGCGACGCCTCCGGATCGGGCTTTGGCACGGTGCTCCACCAGGGCGACGGCGCCCTCTTTTTTTTTTTTTTTTTTTTTTTTTTTTTTTGCGATTCGGCGACGGCGCCCTCGCGTTCTTCAGCCGGCCCTTCGCCGCAAGACACCTCAAGCTAGTGGCGTATGAACGGGAGCTCATTGGCTTGGTTCAAGCCGTTCGACATTGGCGCCCCTATCTCTGGGGGCGGCGGTTTGGCATCCGCACCGACCACTACGCGCTCAAGTTCATGCTCGATCAGCGCCTGTCGTCGGTGCCACAGCACCAATGGGTAAGCAAATTGTTTGCATACGATTTCACTGTGGAGTATAGACCCGGCCGTCTCAACGTCGTGGCCGACGCACTGTCGCGCTGCGACACCGACATCGACGCCATCAGTCTCCTCGCCATCTCCACACCGATGTTCCAGTTCTACGACGACCTCCGCTGCGAGCTCGCGACTGACCCTCACCTACGCGAGTTCAGAGACTCCGTGGTGGCGGAACGCGGTGCACCCTGGCGCGTCGCGAACGGCCTCGTCATGCGCGGCGCGCGCGTCTACATCCCGGCGTCCTCCATATCGCTGAACGCAGCGGTACAGCTCGCACACGCGGGCCATGAAGGCGTCCAGAAGACACTCCAACGACTCCGGCAGGACTTCTTCATCGACCACGATCGCCGCCTCGTCCGCGAGTTCGTCGGCGCCTGCATCACCTGTCAACGCAACAAGACCGATCACCTGCATCCGGCTGGCCTGCTCCAACCCCTTGACGTCCCCATGAAAGTGTGGGCCGATATAAGCATGGACTTCATCGAGGGCCTTCCTCACGTCAATGGTAAAAGTGTCATCCTAACAGTGGTTGATCGCTTCTCAAAATATGCACATTTTTTGCCCTTGAGCCACCCCTACACGGCGGCCTCCGTCGCCAAAGCTTTCTTTGACGGCGTCGTCAAGCTCCATGGATTGCCGGAATCCATCGTCAGTGGCCGTGACCCTGTGTTGTTCACGAGTCACCTATGGTGCGACCTGTTCAAGATGACCGGCGTCAAACAGCGGCTCAGCACCGCGTTCCACCCCCAGACCGATGGACAATCGGAGGTTGTCAACCACACGATCGGCATGTACCTGAGGTGTGTCACTGGCGATCGCCCGCGTTCGTGGCTCGAGTGGCTACCATGGGCGGAGTACTGCTACAACTCCTCCTACCACTCGGCGTTGCGCACCACGCCGTTCGACGTCGTCTATGGACGACCACCGCCGGCCCTTCTACCGTACACCACCGGCGCGGCCAAGACGGAGGCCGTCGACGCCATGCTCAGTGACCGGGACACGTTCCTGGCTGAGGTCCGCGATCGTCTCCTCCAAGCACAAGAACATGCCAAGAAGAACTACGACAAGAAGCACCGCCCCTTGGAGTTCAACGTCGGCGACTGGGTTCTCCTACGTCTCCTGCACCGCCCCGCTCAGTCCCTGCTCCGGGTCCGCGCGGCAAGCTGTCTCCCAGGTTTGCTGGTCCGTTTCAGGTGGTTGAACGGATCGGTTCCGTCGCGTATAGCCTCCACCTACCCGACAATGCGCGCCTTCATGATGTGTTCCATGTCGGCGTACTCAAGGCATTCCAGGGGCCGACTCCTGCAGCACCCCCAGCACTTCCTCCCCTACGGAATGGCCGTCTACTTTAGCAACCGGTCCAGGCCATTCGCAGTCAGCTCCATCGAGGGATCTGGCACATCTTGATCAAGTGGGAAGGACTCCCTGACGACGAAGCAACTTGGGAACCTGTTGAGGCCTTCCGTGAGCTCTTCCCGGACTTTCAGCTCGAGGACGAGCTGTTCGTCAACGGGGGGAGAGATGTTATGACCGGGCAGGTCTACTAGTGCTGCGAATGAAGGAGTGGCTGAGGAACACCAGTGCGCGGTCACCACGGCGCACGGCACGACAAGGGCATCGGGCGATCCTAGGAATTAGGATCTTTATTCAAATTAATTTACTCATTTTTTGTATTTGCTAAACTTAGTATCATCACTACTATTTGTATTGAACATCATGAATCAAAGAGATTAGCCTGGGATTGAGACACATTGTCTCCCTTGGGCACCCGGCATACTGTTCATCGTCTTCCTATTGTCGACAAGAACCCTAGCCAAGGCGCCGAGCCACGGCGCCGCCAATCCGCCGCCGCCGCTTCAAGCCTCGCCCCCCAATCTCCCACTCCTACACCCTAAGGTCCCTAGGCCGTACCAGTCTCCATGGAATACAATCGGCTGTGGACTTGGGCATTGCCGCATTGGGCATCTCATCCTGGAGTCGGACGTGCAGACGGTGATCCGAGCTATCAGTTCTAATGATGTTGTTCATGCTGGTCATTTGATGGAAGAGATAAAGTTCACTTCATCGTTTCTTAGTTTTGATTGCCAATTTCGAGTGCAGAAATTGTAACCAAGCATCGTCTTGCTGTGCTGGGTCAGTCGTGCATCGAAGGAGAGGAACGGATTATAAGTTCAATCCCTGAGAGCATCCATGTAATTGTTGCTAATGACTTTATTAGCAGTTGAGTAACAGAAATCACCCAGATTAAAAAAAACACGCATAGTGTTCTAAGTTAAGGGCAAAATAAGGTAAGGAAATATTTGATGTTTGTAATAGTAGACCAATATTTCAGGTTTAGGACAATACTCGTATAACTTTTAGATTTCTGTGAATGATATTTAGTGGAGTAATACATACAAATAGAAAATCATCAGTGTACTTTTTATAATAAATTTTCAAAGCAAGACTCCACTAAGTGTATTTAGATAATTTTTTTAATTTTTATTGAAGAATATTCTCATAAAGATATAATATTTTTTTGTTAACACGCACAATGTTCTATGTACAGGACAAAATTTTCCACCATCATAAGAAAAGGAGAAATTTCGATGTCTATAACAGTAGACAAATATGTCAGATTTAGGATAATATAAATTTTATATTTGTGAGAATGATATTCAATAATATTCATGTATACTTCGGTCAAAAAATAATATTCATGTATATTTTTTTGGAAAAATATTCATGTCTAATAGTAGGAAAAAGGGTTTTTGTTGGGACAATTATCGCAAAAGTATAAAAAAATATACAATGCACCATTCTCATAAGTGTTTGTCTAAAGATTAAAAAAAATACATCATGTAATGTAACATCTCGTGGTTACCACGTGAACACAGAATATTTCATGGATGCCATAAACAACGCATATCATAGAACATCAGATGGATCCACATGAATGAACGACCTAAAATACATAAAAACAAACTACTTAACGTCTTAACCCCGTTCGGGGGTAACTATCAATACACTCCCTCTGTCCCGCTTTAGTTGACACAATCCCTCTATCCCGCTTTAGTTGACGTTTCAGTTGGTTGAGAGGTGCACGTCCAGATGCATGTATGGACGCATAAGTGTGAACCATTCAGTGAGCTGTTAGGACATCTAGAATTCTAGGATAGGGGGAGTATGTCTACTCCACCTCCTACCTATAAAACCAACTATTTTCCCTTAGTATTAAAAACCACTAAGTTACCCCTAGGTGGTTTTAAAGGCAATTTTTTTACTAACATAGCATGTTACCTGATTCTAATATAGTTGTGAGACAATATAAGAAAAATTTACATAAGTCTATACCACATATACGGTTGACTGCATAACTAACTACAAAACCCAATATTGTAACCCTTGAATTATACAATAATGTTTAAATGATCCTGAATACTAGTTTTGTAGGGTTATTTTGTCATTATACCCCATCATGTTGGTTGATTATCCGTCTTACATTTAGATCCATCTTTGAGTGGTTATATTTTTTCGTTTATTTTTTACTCCTCATCCTTACCGCTCTCCTTCGTTCCTCAAACCTTATCTCTATTCATTCTCTCTTTCTAGACATCTCAGCATACTGTTGCGAATATTCTTAATATTCCATTAATCAATTAATTAAGGGAGAATTAGCAACTGCTAATTGCAGTTAGTCTCACAACGTGAGAGCGGGGCTTCCCTGCCAAATTCTGGAACCGCCTCTTTGAGGCATGTATATATGTATATATATGTAAACAAGTTCATCAATAAAGGATTACAAGTCATTACTACAGTCATTTGTCTTCCTACTTCTACTGCTCCATCCAAATTACAACACATTATCAGCGTTCTACCGCTGGGCAAAGAAGGCTAGGAACAGTTCGTGAAGGGCGTCGTTCGTGAGGCGCCGTTCCTGAAGTCCGGCGATCGCCGGAAAGGAAAGCGGAGACAAGGTACTATGCCTCCAAGGTCGTATGTTCCTTCGGCATCGCTCGTTCTTCACCTTGTCTTCATGGTCTACGACCAAGCTCGTCGCAACGGCGTCCCCTTCGACGCCGATAGCAACCGTGCCACCCTATTGCATGCACTACGGAATCTCCTCGGAGAGGCCCGTGGTGCTGGTGGCGTAGAGGCTGACACTCGTCGTCTCCATCACCGTCACAGGAGTCGTCGTGCTCCTGTGGCACCGGCGTCCTGGAGTCCTGCACAGGGGGTGGCGCCTCCACCAGCCATTGGGGTGGCTACTGCAGCCGGATCCCCGTTGGCGAATGGAACTGGCACAGCCGCAACACCGTCTCCATCGCCTCCATCCACTCCTCCGGTCAATGCGCCAGGAGCCCCAACCTCTGGCGGACCTCGGTCTCCGTGCCGCACGGCCCGTCCGCTCGCGTGCAGGTGAATCCTCGCGCGAATGGACGCATGCAGGCACTGGAGAATGGCCACGCCGGGCCGAGTGCTCCTGGTGGTGGTGGTGTCGATTCCTCCCCGGAGGGGCGGGCCCTACCGTGCGCTTGAGCTTCACCGGAAGGAGGCAGAGCCGCTCGGCGCTGGTATGGCCATGGCGGCCGGGCTGGGGCTAGAGGCTCCGTCCCTCCTCGATCTGCGCCGGCGCAACTCGCTGGTGGCAGAGGGTGGCCGAGGGTGGCACGGAGGAGGAGGAGGAGCCGCTCGTCGCCTGCGTGGCCATGGCGGCCAGACTGGCGGCTTCGGCTCTGAGCCTCCTCGATCTGCGCACCGGTCCTCGTCACGGGTGGCATATGAGAAAGAGGGAAGGGGGCGTAGCTCACCGCTGGCCTTGGCCATGGCGGCCGGGGCTCGGCCCCTCCTCGATCTGCGCCGGTCCTCCTCACCGGTGGCAGAGGATGCTCGGAGGAGGCGACGGCGGCGACGGTGGCGTGGCTCCACGGGGGCGGCGGCGCTGGGCCCAGGTGGCGACGTGGCGGGCCAAGGCGATGTGATGGCGAGCCAAGGCGGCGGCGGCGCCCCTGGCTGTGTGAAATTGAGGCCCACTTTTATATGGGCTAGGGAAGGTGGGGGCGCGCGCCTGGGCCAGATTGGCAGCTCAGGCCCAGGACGCAGCCTGCTCCCCACCGCTGGCTGCTGCTGGTGCTTGGCCGGCGGCCTGCCCCACCACCGCGGGTCACTGCTATTGCTAATTGGGCCGACCAGAGGAGCATGGGCTAGATTCCCCCATTGTACCTTGTTTTTATTTCATAATTTGTGAATTCCCAGCAGCTTTAGTTCTTAACCTATGTGTTAGACTATGTTAATTACTGCTGAACATCATGTTAGTGTCTATATTCTAGTAAGATTAGACCTATGATGTGTTTATGTACTTGTACAAATGTGGTTGTTTACAATGTACTTATGCAATTTCGAAGTCTAATATAGATTGCTAGTATGTTTGTGTTATTTTATGAGCATTTTAATACTTGTTCGTTATTGCGATAATTTTGTCACATGCTCCATCATAACATTGTTATTATATTCATTAGTTATTACTAATGACTTGTCGCAATTAATTTATGCATATCTTTGTGTTGTTATTTTGGGATTTAAAACATTAGGTAATAGAATCCAAGGCCATGGTTGCAACTAATCTTCGGATTATTTTGCCTATAGCCCGTGCCTATGGTTGTGATTTATTTACCTATTACTAAAGGTCTACATCATGTCTTTGTACTAGATGATTACCTATATAATGTTTTGCCCAAAATAAAGGATTAAGACTATGAAATTCTTGGTTTACACTATTATAGTGATTACCATTGTGTTAATCATCCTTTTGTGATATACTTGGTGTAGTAGAGACTTAAGCATTGACTGCATTTAATTTAAGAATGAATTATTCAGCCTTGAGACCGTGCTTAGGCAGCAAATTCTTTGCCTACTATTAAAGATCTACTCTATGTCTTTGACATTTTAGACTATCTAACCATGTATACACAATCGATGAGAGTTATATTTAAGGTTTACATGATTATATGTTCTCCTTCGTCTGTATTAAGCCATGAAGAGCTATGTCATTTAAATTAATTTGCATTTATTACAATATTGCTTTACCATTATGATTTAAATTTACTATGAAAGTTTATAAATCATATGGCCCTACTTTGTAGGCAATGGCTAGCTCTAAGCCAAAGTTCGATGAACTTGCCTAAGATGGTAGCAATTACCCCACATGGGTGTCAGATATCAAGATTAGCTTTGCTTCCGGCGGTCTTTTGGCACACATAAATGAACCCATTGAGGGTGTAGTGCTTGATGAGCAAAGTAAGTTCGGGGCCTTAACACTATTAAGGTACTATATCCATAAGGATCTCAAGCATGAGTACTTTCTGGAAGAGAATCTTCGTACTTTGTGGCTTGCTCTTAAGGAGCGTTATGAGCAGCAAAATGAACTCATATGGCCTGAGGCTAGTCATGAGTGGAGCCATTTGTGTTTGCAGGACTTTAAGTCCATTGCTGATTACAATCATGTTGTTCATAACATTTGCTCAAGGTTGAAAGTCTATGAGAAAGAGCCAACTGATGCTTATAAGATAGAGAAGACTCTAACTACCATGCTTCCCGCTGACCGAGTCTTACAACATCAATATCGGGCCAGTAACTATACTGTTTATTCTCAACTTATTCATACATTGACTCAGGCTGAGAAACATGATGAACTTCTTATGTAGAATCATCATAAGCCCCCCATTGGTGCAGCACCTCTTCCTGAAGTTCATAATGTACAGAATAGAGTTAAGAATAATAAAAGGTTCAAGAGATCTTCTTCTGATAATCCAAAGAACAAGCCCGATAATCGCAAGTTCAACAAAAGGCAAAAGGGCGATGCTAAGACCAAAAATGACAATAAATGTCATAGGTGTGGCACTTACTCACACTTTGCTAAGGACTATCGTAATCCTAAACACTTGGTTGCACTTTACCAAAAGTCCTTAAAGGATGCAAAGCAAAGCAAAGACAAAGAGACAAGATATGAAGCTCATTTCAATCTTGCTCCTGTGGCCACTAAGGAAGTGGGTTGTTCAAGCAAGGCTCCTGAGGGACCAAAGAACAAAGATGATGACATTTTATGTCAACGGAGGACATGCTTGTGGAGTTTCAATCCAATGACATGTTTTGAGATTGAAGATCTATTTAATTATTAAGTTAGCAAGTCATGTGTTGTAATAAATTAAGTTGTGCAAACTCTATGAGATTTGAGTTGTGCAAACTTGTTAGTGATGGGAGTATTGTGAGTTACAATATGTATTACAATGACATACTAAGTGTTTAGTATTGTAATACATTATTGTGTTTATGTATGTATATGTTCAATAAGAGTTTTTAATTGCATTCTTATTTGACTATAGATGTCTCTCTAAGTCAATCCAATTTGGATTGTACTATACATACATAAAATCTATATCTCATGTTGCATTATGATAATTTTTCAAAATGTTAATTCATTCCAAGTATAACATGATATACTAGGTCATCCTAGGTGTTGGAGTGATGAGAAAAATTATCAGTAATTCACTTGGTCACAGTTTGCATAAAGCAAAGTTCCCATAATCTTTGGTTTTTGTATGCACTGTATGTGCTACAGGGAAATTGATTTTAAGGTCATCAACGCTTAAAATCAGAGCTATTTGTGGGCCAATTCAACCCATGCATATGTTTTCATGGTGTTGATAGACACATCTACTAGATGGTCTTAAGTGTCTCTATTGTCGACACACAACCATGGTTTGCCAAAATGTTTTGGCCAAATCTCTGATAAAGAGAGTTAAATTTATTATTAGATCAATGTTGATGAATTGCAAGTTGCCTACTTCGTGTTGGGGTCATGCAGTTTTGCACGCTGCTGAATTAATCCAACTACGACAAACTACATATCATAAGAATTCCCCTTAGGCATCAGTACGTGGAAATCCTCAAGTATTTCCCATTTGCGTAAGTTTGGGTGTGTTGTTTATGCACCCATCTCACCACCTCAGCGAACAGCTATGGGGTCATACAAAAAATTGGGGATCAATGTGGGATTTAAATCTCCATCGTTCACTAAATATAGAACCTCTCACCGAGGATCTATTTTTTGGCCCAGTTCGCTAATTGCATTTTGATGAGGATCATTTCCCGGCACTAGGGGAGAATTGTACCAAATTGAATGCCGAGAATTTTTGGAATGCGGAAGGCATTTCATCTTTTGATCCATGTACTGTGAAAACTCAACATCAAGTTTAGAGACTTTTAGATTTGCAAAACATTGCAAATAATCTGCTAGATGTGTTTACCACTATAAAGGTGTTAAATTTCCCTATCCCGCTAGGAATATGCCGAAAGAGTGGAGATATCAAATAAAACCACTCAATTTATCCCTCTTGGATGCAAGAGGGGGAGAGGCAATTCCGAGTTGCAAGATAAGAAATAAAAGAAAGTGGTAAACGAAGATCAACTTTCTGTTGATGTAAAACACCCTTGCTACTAATCAATATCTTTTGGAAAGATTTGATTGATTCCTAGCCTGGTTATGCGCATAAACCTAGAGGCTGGGATATCGGAAGATCCTAGATCTCTTGTTTGGGAAATCATGATGATCTATCAAGGGTTGATGAAGTTGCCATCAATTATGTAAAGACTGGAGAGTCTTATGATTAAAAGGCTACAATTGTCAAAATTTATTTCTCTGAACAGATTGCTAAATCCTTCAAATGATCCAAATCTAAAATCCATGGTAGAGTGCAAAAGGCACTCAGACTGGAATAAGGGAAAGATGCAATAGAAACAGAGATAGTCTTGCTCGCTAAAGGGAAGTGTTTTAGTCGTATTGCTAACACCTCCTGGTGCCCATCTTGTTGGATACAAATGTGTTTTCGTCCGGGAACGGAATGAAAACAATGAAGTGGTGAGATATAAAGCAAGACTAGTAGCACAGGGCTTTACGCAAAGGCCCAACGTTGATTTCAAAGAAACTTATTCTCCAGTCATGAGTGGCATAACTTGCAGATATTTAATATTTTTGGCAGTGCAAAATCGTCTATCTATGCAGTTGATGGACGTGGTGACCGCATATTTATATGGGTCATTAGATTCTAAGATATACATGAAAGTTCCTAATGGAATCAGTATATCAAATTATGAGGCAAATCGCAACATGTTATATGTTAAGTTGCAGAAGTCATTATATGGCTTAAAACAATCGGGTCGATTGTGGTACAATCGGTTAAGTGAATTCCTTAAGCACGAGGGATACACAACCAATGATGATTGCCCGTGTGTCTTCATTGGGAAAACCTCAAAAGGTTTTTGCATTATGCATTGTGTCTATATAGGTTGATGATATCAATATCATTGGTAACAAACATGACATTAATAAAGCACGTCTTGAAGGTGGAGTTTGTAATGAAAGATTTAGGTCAAACCAAATTTTGCTTAGGCTTGCAACTTAAGCATTTTCATCTGGAATTTTGTATAACAAGCTTCCTATATCCACAAAATGTTGGAGAAATTCAACATGGATAAAGCTTACCCATGCATGACCCCCATGGTGATTTCGATCTCTGGATATTGATAAAGATCTTTTAGACCAAGGGAGGAAGATGAAAAGATTTTGGAAGCTGAGATTCCATATCTAAGTGCCATTGGAGCACTTATGTATCTTGCTAATAGTATCCAACCAGATATTGCTTTTGCAGTAAATTTATTAGCAAGACATAGTGCGGCTCCAACCAAGTGTCATTAGGTTAGAGCTAAGACAATTTTTAGATATCTAAATGGCACTAGAAATCTTGGATTATTCTATAAGAAAATCAAGATCAAATTTTGCTAGGTTATACAGATGTTGGCTATTATCTTTTCCCCATAATAGCAAATCCTAAACTGGTTTTGTATTTTTAAATGGTGGAACTGCAATCTATTGGAAATCATCCAAGCAGACTTTAGTGTCTACTTCCACCACTAAAGTCTACTTCCACCAACCATTCTGAGATTATTGCATTATATGAAGCACCACGTGAGTACGTATGACTTCACAGAATGGTAGACCACATATTGAGATCATGTGGAATTGGTGCACTTGATACACCAACAATTATCTTTGAAGATAAAGCTGCTTGTGTTGCGTAAATGGAATCAGTTAGACCACATATTGAGATCATGTGGAATTGGTGGAGTAACTTGACAAAACATATTACTCCCAGGTTATTTTATCCCCATGAATTGTAAAAGGATGGGGAAATTGAGATTATGCAGACTAAGTCATGTGATAATCTTGCCGTTTTATTCACAAAATCACTACCATATTCTATGTTTTATAAATATGTTGAAGGAATTGGTATGGTGAGATTTAGGGACTTGCATAAATCTGGGGGAGTCTCTCTTGACAAATAATCCATTTCGCATTGTATTGCACTCTTTTCTTTCTATGAGTTTTACTTTGAAAGGTTTCTCATATAGAGTTTTTAACGAGGCAATATCAACATTATATATGTCGTATCATCTGATATTCCCTGCTGGGGTTTTATAGGAGATGATATATTAAGACACTGCTATATGATTATCTTGGTGTTTCTCCTATATATTTTCCACTAGGTTTTTAAGGAGTTTTATCCAGATATATCAATGTATTCCTGAGTTTTTTCCCACAGAGTTTTCGAAGGATTTATAATGTAATGATTATGATGAACATTGGAGCTTTCAGAAGATAATTGATTAAGGGGGAGTGCTGAGAATATTCTTAATATTCCATTAATCAACTAATTAAGGGAGAATTAGAAACTGTTAATTGCATTTAGTCTCACAACATGAGAGCGGGGCTTCCCTGCCAAATTCTGGAACCGCTTCTTTGAGGCATGTATATATATGTAAACAAGTTCATCAATAAAGAATTACAAATCATTACTACAGTCATTTGTCTTCCTACTTCTACTGCTCCATCCAAATTACAACACATATCTCATGGGTGATGTACGTATGAACACATCATAGATACTACATTACTAACAACTTAGAAAGAAAATAATCATAATAGATCTAAAAAAATTATACGTGAATGAACCTAATAAAAAGGGAGTGACGTTAACCAAGGATAACTTAACGAGGCGTAACTGGAATGGTACCACGAAGTATAGCTTTTGTCATTCTCCATAAACTATTCACCACCTTTTTCTAGATTGTTTCTATATCCAAGTTTTTGGGGCGAGCGGTTCACTTACTGTTCGGGCTAACACCTCCACAGTATAGATGACTTGTTTACTATTTGGTCAAAGAAGGGTAACAAGAATCAAAACGCATTGTTGTTGACAGCAATATTGTCACTTTGTTAGGTTGTTTGGATAACGAGAAACAAAATGGTTTTTAACAAATGTAAGCCCCAAAATTTTTTTTGCTGGTACTATTCAGGGGAACCCACTGGCTCTGCCAGTGGGCAAAGTTGTAGCGGCATGATGGTCTGCAGGATCAGTTGGTCCTCACTGGGCAACATCTGGAGTCGTCAGCATTACTTATTGGTCCTTCATAGTCAAAACAGTACTTGTGTTTTGTTTAGCCTTGAGTTTTCTTTTAAGGGTGGGTCTTACATACTATGTGTTAGAGCCTACTGGCAAAATTCTGTAATAATTGGCCTAATTCTATCGCAAGATAGATGAAGGCAGATATAAACTATGCCCACACTTCCTTTATCTAAAAAATACATGAATGAACCTTGGTCATCCACTCAAACTATGCCCACACTGAGGTATAGAAACAAAATGACTTAGGCTAGTTATACTTATCTCGGCAGTATCAAAACGGGTGACTCAGAGGTTTAGAATTTGTTAGGAACGCAGAAATTTCACAGGAATAAATATATGAAATTCAAGAAGAATCAGGAAAAAATATTTCGATGCTCCAAACAAACCCTATGAACAAGTGTTAATCAAATCATGTCGCGCCTACCAAAGCCACGGCCTAAACGCGGGCTGGATTGGCATTAGGCCAGGCCGGTGCCGACGGCCGACCCAACAGCTAGCATTTGGTCGACAGATCTCCAGTCTCGTGCCATCCCGATCTATTAGTTTTGTATAAGCAGATTTTTTTTTTTGGGTATATAAAAGTATAAACCCATCTCCCAACCCCTCTCATCTGAAAAGAAAAAAGAAAAGGATAAAAACCCTAGCCAGAGGCTACGCCCGGAGCCCTGTTCGCTAGCTGCGCCAACCAGGGACGACGACAATGGCTGGCATCCAGCCGGCGCAGGAGCAGGAACAGGAGAACCACGGCCTGCCATCGTCGGAGGCAAATCCGCCATCGACGCCCCTCTCAACGATCCCACCAGCTCTGGCACTGGACAGAACCCCACCAACCACCAGCTGCAATCTACTCTCCTGGTTTCGCCACCCGCTGGCCACGCTGACGGCCTCTCTCAAGCGCCGTCGCTGCGCGTCCTCGGCCGGCGACAACTCCGTGGCCGGTAGGAAGAAGAAAGCCCAAATCCTGGATGACGAGGCGGCGGCGGACAAGGTTCTGCAGGAGAAGAAGGCGCCCGGTAGCGATCCCGAGCTCCTCGCCGAATCAATATCCAAGGCCATCGTCGGTGGTGCCACTACCACGGCGCACATCGTCGACTGCCTCAACGACGATGATATCTACGTGAAAAAGGTCGCCACCCTACTTACACACCCTTTTCATGTAGTACGTCTTTGTGATTTGTGAAGGAGACATTCCTTTTTATAGAATAGTCTTTATTAGTAATGATGCTATATATATATGTGTACATGAAGCTTTTTGTCCATCGTACAATCTTAACTGCTCAAGTACAGTTTGCATATATACGGTAGATTGCTAGTTTGCATCAAAAACCTGAGCGTCGTTCATGTTTACAGCGGCAGAGCTTGTGAATTCGCATGCTTAATTAAGGCCTACCTTAAGATCCTAAAGCGCCCGCTGCATTTCACAACCAACAGAGATAATAAACGTATTTAAAACATAAACTGAGATCCTACCGTCACTACTCTTAACCTCTAGTTAGTCTACATATCAAGGTTTATAAATTCTAATCCCACTTAGAAGGTTGGTATGATGACCTTGCATGCATGTTTTTATTGCCTTGGTCTTTGCTCCACTTCATTGTGTAATTGTTGTACAAGTGGTTTACCAAATCGGGCATATGACTATACAATCAGATTGAGAATAACATCCAAAAGACATGTTATTCTTGTTTTGTATGCTATATTTAGATTTTTATAGAAAAAGTGAACTCCAATAGCTATGCTATCTTACTTTGTAAAATAGCAAGTTGTCTATTTCTAGAATATCGCATGGTAAATATAACTTGTATATGCTAACCATCTAGTTTGCCATATAAAAAGAGTTTTCTATTTTAGAGATTGACTGAATCATATGGTTAGCAATCCATTTTTACCAACTCTTTTTGTGTTGGTCTAAAGAGGCATAAAAAACAACTGTTTTTTCAGCACCAATTTGATTTGGACCCAGAAGGACGCCAGCTATCGAGTCATGGCCTCACGATCACTTGTCCTAAATTTTGTAGTGCGCTCTCATCTCAGTTAGTTTGTTGTGTTAGGGTGTCCCGGCCCGACGGGATATACATCACTAGCTGGGCTTATTTCTTTTACCTATGTGGATGTGAGAGAGTATAGAAATGCGACGAGTTTTGCACGCTGCCCAGTGTGTTTGTGTCTTCCATTTGGATTTTGATTCTTTCACCTCTACCAAAGCTTCCTTTTATTTATTGTTTCAGCCGGCTTATTAGCCGCAAAAACCATCAGCCAAGCAATTAATTAGTGCCTCGTTTAACTTGCATATATGTTGATGCCTGCTCACATCCAATGTGTTCTCAAAGAACTGTATGAAGTTACCTGTGTCTGTTTAGCTCTGCTAAGACACAGAGACATGTTTGCTTTACTAATTGTGCTTATGCATTGAGCTAACATGATTCTCCAAATGATGGAACATACGTTGGACATGTGAAAATGTTCTAGGAGGACATGGCCATACCAGGCAAGGAGGAGGAGGGGAAGGAGCAGCAGGGGGCTCCCAAGAATGTGGTGGAGAAGAAATGGATTGGCGAGCCCATCGAAGACATCACCGGGGGCAACTACAACAAAGGTGAGATATTTCTCTTCGAAGTTAAGGAGTAATTCTTCTTCTAGCTTCCATGACATTATCACACTGAGAGTCGAGTTGACGTTTTTTTTTCCTTGACAAAAAAATTTTCTCTGCTGAATTGTTGTTGATGTCCTTTTGTTTCAATCAGTTGCTATTACGTCGCCTAATGAGCAGCCAGAATCTGCACCGATCATGAACGAGGAAGCAGCTGCAGCACACCCAGGTTACTCCACTTCATCATCAGAGAATTGTACTTTGTAAGCTGTCAAATAATAGGACTGATTTGATTCTCCTTTGCGTAGCGGCGACAGCAGGTGGCTGTTGGGAAATGAATCAACAACTCGCTGCTGGGATACAAGATGCGGCTGAAAATACTGATGAAGAAGCAGCTCCTGCAAAAGAAGACACTGTTGGTATGTTGTTGCTTCTTTTCCTTACTGAAATTCGTCTTCAATCATATGCGTTGATGTCCTTGGTTTCTGTTTTCAGTTACAGCAGTTTCTGGGATACGGGAAATTAAATGAACAACTAATAACAATAATTTGCACAATGTCGCGAGTGGGGACTCAATGCAAGTACATGAGACGCGCGCGGCGGTGCAAAGCTCAGCCAGCTTGAAGATCTATCTTAAAATTAGATGCAGGTTTATTTAGTTGGTTTGGACATTGAGTTACCAGTAGTTCTGTCGTTATGAGCAGGAT
This sequence comes from Themeda triandra, assembly GCA_018135685.1. Lineage (NCBI taxonomy): Eukaryota > Viridiplantae > Streptophyta > Magnoliopsida > Poales > Poaceae > Themeda > Themeda triandra. Next base: position 611,350 of record JAENPR010000252.1, on the reverse strand, counting down.
TATTTCTTAGGCTGTTAAGATATTTGGGAGATCGGTGCAAATAAATCCATACACGGTGTATATAAATAATGAGTGGATGTGGATTATCATGGATAATTCAATTTCTTTAGTTGGACATAGTAGGTTTGAATCTCTTTGGAGCTTTTTTTCATATTAATATTATTAGTAGATATATGTCTGTAAGTTGATGAATTTTCACCCACGTATATGCATGTGGCTTAGATGAACATATTAAGAAATATTATTGGTATCTAGAGTAGTGAATAGCCTAGTTAAAGAAAAATACTTGTGAAGCATAACGCTAACAAACTACCTAGAAACTTAGTCGTAATAAGCAATAGAACAAGCTATGTCTAACAAGCCTAGAGAACAACTCCTACACAGTTCTAGCATCGCAGGTAACAACTAAGCAAGGCACGTACAAAAGATAAACTAACTAGGCAAGCACTGGATGACAAGACTAGTCTATCTACGTTATGAATAAAATAGCACAAAGTAAAGGATAAGTGTGAGAGTCTAAACCACACAAAATACATCCTTATGGTTTGGTGACTTGCCGATCACATATGCTCATGTTGAGGCGAGTCCAAGGACCACCGATCCTCTACAAGACCAACAACCCATCGAGGTTGGCTCTAACGTGAGTGATTGTGTATGAACCAGCTTCATCACAAGATACTCTAAGTGAGCCTGGCTCACTTGACTAGGTGACTCAATGTGGCACTACACCTAGCCACCCAGGTTCGAATCCTATCGGGAGCGAATTTGGGTGCCTATTTTCTAAAAAAAATCAGTACTGTGAGGAACTCCCCCACAGTCTTTTCTTATCAAAAAAAAACATTGATTTCCACTATTATTGCTCTTTGCCTCTTTGATGTGGACTGAGCATATCGTGCCCATATGAACTTCTAGACACACGCCAGTTTCCTTCCCTGTCTGTGCTTCCTCCTTAGTCATCACCAGTCACCACCAGCCGCTGGTCATTAGGCCTTAGATCTAGCACCAAGATCCCTTTGTCGTGGTCTTCCTCCCCACTAGTGTTTATATTGATCATTACCACCATGTATCCACTAGTGGGACTATCCTCTCCTCTAACTCTGACTTTGTGCAGGCACTAGCCTTCCTCTATCCTGAATGTGGAGACCTCCTTCCTTGACATGAGCATGTCCTCTCAACACGCCTCTCTAGCTTCTATCTCGGTGTGGACACCCTATCTAACATGATTCGTTCCTAGCGGCTTTGATCCTTCACCTACCCAATGCAGCCTCTTTTTCCCCTAAACACAGCTCCCCAAAGCGATCTCCTTCTTCCTATGCGGTTCCCCAATGAGTGTGTAGCGGCGAAAGAAGCTGAGGATAGGAGATTGGAGAAAAAGTGTTATGGAAATTGGAGAAAAAGTGTTATGTGATTGACATGTAGGCCCTTAAAAAAGTAGGGTACTAATTTGTTGGAGTTTAGACAAAGGAAACTAGAGTTTGTATATCATGCCAAACATTAGATACTGAGTGGTATTTGGTATGGCTTTTAGTGCTCCTTTAGCACTTCACCAACCAAACGTGTTCCCATCAAACTGCTTCGCACAGCTGCAAATATTTGTGACTGAAGCTGCTACACATGAAAGTAGCTAAAAAACAAGCTTCTCATAGCTTCCTTTCACGTGCGTGTGGGACCTAGCACAAGCAAGGGCAAATTTGCCTCAGTGTCTAGCGCAGAGAGGAATAGGGCAGGTTTTGCATAGCCGCTGGGTGCTCGGTTCATGGATGGTCGAGGGTGGACGTCAGATCGTGGGCCAGGATGGGGACGCTGCGAGGGTCCTGCTCTTGGCTTGGGATCGGACAGAGTGAGGGCGCGAATGAGGCTGCTGGTCTATGCTTAGGACCGGCCAGGGCGCAGTCACCGAGAAGCGCGGGACTGCCGTCTGTCGGTGCTTGGGTCAAGGTCGGGCACGACGAGGATGCTAAGGCGGAGTGGGGGCAATGAGTGAGGCAACTGGTGAGCGTGCTGGTGCGGCCACAGGGGGTGCGAGAGAGCAATAGTAAGAATGTGACAAATGGTGCTGAACTGCTGATATAAATGTTTTTTTAGCAAAGGCCATAAGGAATTGTTTCACTAGTAAAACAGAGTTATACCAAACAAATCTTAATGAAATATTTTTTCTTTTTTTGTGGCCGAAACTAGGGGATGGAAAATTGAGACTGACAACTAAGGTGATAGTATTGGGCAGAATGGCAGACGCAAAAATGAATCCCAATGTTAAAAGGCCAGACTGCGCGCCAATCGGTGGACGGTGGTAAACAAAAATTCTTGCCCGGCGCCCATGTATCCTTCAAACACATATATAGACATATGTTCGGTTCTAGCCACATGTTGGCACACCATGGTTGCAGAGGCACCACAGATTATGGCATAGAAAATCAGTGCCACAACTGTGCCAAAAAAGCACACTAAAATAAATAAGCTTTTTAGTTATATGGCCCTGGAAAAAATGGCTCTTCATTGTATGGTCTTTTTTTGAACTTTGCTCTATGGCACTGAAATGAATTTTTATTGTCTCTATGGCCTTCTATCAAATCTGTTTGGGTACTCTATTAGTTTATCCACTGCTTGATACACGTAAAGACAAAAGTAGCCTTCCTTGGTGAAGGAAATGGTAAGTGTATATACCGAATATCATCTGATTAGTACAAATGTTGTTCACCAAATCAACCAATGAGAGTGCAATCATGTTCAGTTAGCAGGCAATGGTTTTCTAGGGTTGTTGAGCCTATTATACTGCATCCTTCGGCATTGAGATTGCAAGAGTCTATTAAAGACTAGAGAAGTGATTCTACGTGAGCAGCAAAAATGCTAAGTGTCAATTTTCCAGTGATTTTTTTTTATGAGGAGACCCTTCCTTAGTGAAGAAGCTCTCTAGTGGACACAACATCAAGGTGACCTAAAACAAGGATGAGGTTATGCTTACCATTGTGGCATCTGGCTTATTTAGCTTGGTTGGAGCCTTTTGCGGTGAATCCAAGAACTTGGCCCATAGAGCCTTGATGGCTAGTAGCATATCCTCCTTGGGTGAGCTCCAAGGTAGATTCTCAATGGACCAGGGTAGTGGATTATTTAGCAACATCACGAGATATTTCTTTTGCCCCCATGTGTTTGCACACCTCTTGCTCAAATTTGCTTATCGCATTTACGTAGAACACATGGAGACAATATAGATTGGTTGTGGTATATATAGAACATTTTTATGTGACTCTTAAGGGCTATATTTATATAGAATGTTCGCCTATATATCTTGATGAGCAAAATTTGTAGGAGATCCTAGATTAGTTTAAGTGACCAATTCATCCCTTCCCTCTCTTTGGTCATAAGAACATAGACATGTTTATTTGAACATTTCAATGATTACCAATTATCTCATAGCACCTACATGCAGGGATGCGTGGGTTTTATTTGGAGTGGTGGCTAAAAATGGGAGATAGAAGGATAGATGTGGTGGTAGTTGAGTGACGCCACGGGAGATGCGCATGATGCCTTCTTCCCTCATTCTCTGTCGCCCCCATTCCGCCTTTGGCCCCTTTCTCCTTCTCCCTCCTCACTTAATCACCTGCAGGGAAAGGGAAAAGGTACACAATATTAATTCTACATTTAGAGTAGATTGATGAAGTTCATATGAATTTATGATTCAATTGGTTCTTCCTTGACTTGTTTGGGATTCATTTAGAGTTTTGTGCAGTAAATCTTTTTGACATGCATAGCCGCGCACTCTCTCTATGGTTTCATTTCTTTCTTGAACATTAGTTTTCTAAGAGCTTAGGGATTCCCTTATGTGATCTCTCATGTTGTTCATTTGTTTGTTCTACTTTGTATACATATGATTGCAATGCGCATGACAACATAGGGCCTTACTTAGGGGTTGTGAGTATTGTCTAATCGTCAATTTCATGACGGCACATGTACACTCCATAAAGAAAAGACACGGATGTAAACATGCATTTCTCTTGTAATGTTGCAGCAATTCCTTTCATTACCTTTTCTTCTTCATCAGCTGACAATAAATTTGAGATGCTATAATTAATCTAAAAACATTTTTGCACCTTGTGCCAGCCCGTTGACCTGTAACATTTTCCCTCAATTTTGTCTTGCAGGGTGTCGACGGAGCACAACTAAGAGCTAAAACTCTTAGCTATTTATTTTAGCAATATATACATAGGTATAGCTGCCCTTTCAGGTCAAGGGGGTGGAGTTCTCCCCATTTGCAGGAAGAGCTCCATCCTCGTTGTACAAGATCAAATCAATAAATGGCCTCCAGCCCAGAGTCCTCGCCATCAAGCTCCAAACAGTCGGCTTCGGCACCAAAATCATCTACAAACTCACCCTCACCAAAATCATCTACAAAGTCACCCTCGCCACCAAAGGGTGAATCGACTTCTTCATCTTCTGCATCGAAATCATCGTCACTGTCATCACCGCCGCCACCTAGAAAAAGTGCTAGTAGTGCCTCTTCTAGTAGCTCTAAGGATGGGAAGAAGAAGTCATCTTCATCGTCATCATCATCATCGTCAGATCATACAAGCGCTATTATTACCGGCGTGGTGCTTGGGGTGGTGTGCTTTGCCCTGTTGTTGTCCATCGTGGCGTGCGTGTGCTGCGCCAAGAAGAAGAAAAGAAGAAATGTTGTCCGGCCCCAATGAACATGCCCTTCTACACCGATGAGAAAGGTGACGTCGATCGTGTACAATATATAAATCATCATCCCTTGTAGAATATAATAATCATGCATGCATAACTGCAGGCAATGTGTATTACCCCAACGCTGGTCTGCCTCCCATGTGGCAGCAATATGGCAGCAACGGCAGCATCCCTCCGCCGGGATGGCACCAGCAGTCTCCGGGCTCGATGGCGGCGCCCCTGAGCGGCGAGATGTACTCGTCCGGCCCCCACGGCGCTCCCCTCCCCCCACCTTCACCCAACGTGGCGCTGGGCTTCTCCAAGAGCTCCTTCTCGTACGAGGAGCTCGCGGCGGCGACGTCGGGCTTCTCGTCGGCCAACATGCTGGGGCAGGGCGGGTTCGGGTACGTGTACAAGGGCGTGCTCGCCGGCAGCGGCAAGGAGGTGGCGGTGAAGCAGCTCAAATCCGGCAGCGGGCAGGGGGAGCGCGAGTTCCAGGCGGAGGTGGAGATCATCAGCCGCGTGCACCACCGCCACCTCGTCTCCCTCGTCGGCTACTGCATCGCCGGCAACCAGCGCATGCTCGTCTACGAGTTCGTGGCCAACAACACGCTGGAGCACCATCTGTACGCCAAGGACGGGCCCGTCATGGACTGGAGCACCCGCATGAAGATCGCGCTGGGCTCCGCCAAGGGCCTCGCCTACCTCCACGAGGACTGCCACCCTCGGATCATCCACCGCGACATCAAGGCCGCCAACATCCTGCTGGACAACAACTTCGAGGCCATGGTGGCGGACTTCGGGCTGGCCAAGCTCACCACGGACACCAACACGCACGTGTCCACGCGCGTCATGGGCACCTTCGGCTACCTGGCGCCGGAGTACGCGTCCAGCGGCAAGCTCACGGACAGGTCCGACGTCTTCTCCTTCGGCGTCATGCTGCTGGAGCTGCTCACGGGGCGCCGCCCCATCGACACCACAAACTACATGGAGGACAGCCTCGTGGACTGGGCGCGACCGCTGCTGGGCGCCGCGCTCGCGGGGGAGACGGGCTTCGCCGAGCTCGTCGACCCACGGCTGGGCGGCGAGTACTCGGCCGTCGAGGCGGAGCGCCTGGCGGCCTGCGCCGCCGCCAGCACCCGCCACTCGGCCAAGCGACGCCCCAGGATGAGCCAGATCGTGCGCGCGCTGGAGGGCGACGCGTCGCTGGAGGATCTGCACCAGGACGGCGTCAAGCCGGGGCAGAGCGTTCTCTTCTCCAGCAGTAGCTCCGATAACATCTCCCGACTAAGGCAGGTCGCCTTCGACAGCGGCGACTACGGCGACTACACCTCGGACTACAGCACCGACTCCTCCATCGGTGGCCGACCGCCCCGCAGGCCATGATGATTTATCAAAAATTACTAGCACAAATTAAAGCTACAACAGTCTACACATATATGTATATATACACACATATACAAATTAGATTGAGCAGGGGAGATCGAGAGAGCTCTTAACTAATTTGAGGGAGATCGATAGTTAAGCAATGGAAGCAAGAGATGATCAAGGTGATGAGGAGATGCATGGTTCATGTTATTGCTGCGCTTGTAACTAATTAGAGTGTATTTTCTTCAGTGATTTGTTATCTGGTTAAGCTTTTTGTTGCCCTCGACAGCTGAGTTAGTCGGAGATATAGCTGAAGCTAAGCTATTTAGCTGTTTTTGCCAAAAACAAAGAAAAGGAAACACACACATAACCTTTGCATAATCTGATAACCATCACTCTAACTGATTCATAACCAGTTCATAAGAGTACGTACATACAGGCTAACAGAATATTTAAACATCAGTTTCACAAAATCACAAGAGTACAACATTCAATACTCAGTTACACTTTGGGACAGCTCACACAGCCTTATTACTATATTTAAACATCAGTTTCACAAAATCTAGAAGTTTTTTTTTTTGCAAAAATAGGAAAAAAACACATAACCTTGGCATAATTTGATAAACCATCACTACATAATTCATAACCAGTTCGAAAGGGTACACCACAGACTAAGAATATTCAAAGATCAGTTTCACAAATCACAAGAGTACAATATTCTTCTTTTTTGTGACTACAAGAGTACAATATTTAGGAAACAAACATAAACCACAGAGGTAAAGACAACACAAAGGTCATCATTCATCAATACTTCTAGATACTAAATAACTAATATGAGGCAGTATTGATTTCTTCTTTTGCTCATGACATAGAGAGACTAATTAAAATCACAAAATTGCATTTAAATATTGTCATCACCATTTCTGAGTCGGATAATGAACTTCAGGTTGCATTGGGACATCGACGCTGCATGCTACTGAGTTTCTTCTTTTAAGGTGCACATGTGCCTTTTCCTTTTAGCTTGCGCTCGTGCTTGTAATAATGTTGTGCGTCGCCGTGACTCTTGTGATCATGTTGTGCACATTGTTGATCAAATTCACTTGTTAAATGTATAATACCAGTGATGAATTCATTATCATCATCTGTTACGATGCCACAACATCATCACTTACTTCCTTCTTTACAAGATCTCTACCCTCGTTCTCTTTCTTATTCCCTAACATAGAGTTAAGTTTAACAAATGATCTCTCATCCTTTTATGAAGAAATATAGCATGTTGTACTTCTTTCTATGAACCTACAAGAAGAGAACACAAGGTTGCAGGTCAGATTTTAAATCCATGAGCAAGCATTATAATTCAAAATAGATAGCATGCACACAAAGTTGCAGGACACAATTTTCAATAAACATAAGGATGCGCACGGGTCAGATTTTAAATCCATGAACAAGCATTATAACTCAAATATCAAAATAGATAGCATGCACATAAAGCTACAGGGTCCCAATTTTCTTTTTAGTTGTTCAAATATTGACTAGTTCCTCTCATGAGCTTGAGGAGATGCATGTCAAACTCAGAACCCTTGCTGCCAATTTCCTAAGATTTAGTGTGCTTTGTGCCATGGTACAACCACCATTTTATTGCAACTTCAGTATCTACTATTGAGTATTTGTTTGAACAAGCATAGATCCTGCAAGCTACCATAATAAAAAAAAATTGCATACTTGAACAAGCACATAGGTCTTCTTACTAGAGATATATCTACAAGCAGTCAAGCTCCATGTTAATTTGCAATGTGAGCAAATCAATAGATAAGAAAGTTACTTGATTGATCTACCATGCATGGTGTCGGTGTTTCGAACACGGGGGGTCTAACACCAACTAGTAAATTTATCACGCCACGTGTTCCCAAGATCGGATGGTGATGCAAGAAGGCACACAAGAGATTTATCCTGGTTCGGGCCGAGAATGCCCTATGTCCAGCAGAGAGGGGATGAGTCGTGTTATCTTGCACCGAAGTGCTTGTACAGGGGTGAATGCAAGCGGGCGTTGTGAGCGAGTGGGTGTGTGGATTGTGCTTGCGTGTAAGTTCGCAAGAGCTTGTAATGGCCATGCCCTACACTAGGCCTGGTGTCCCCTTTTATAGGCGAAGGGGAGGCTCAGGGTTACACTGTTGCTAGGGCGAACGTGGTGATGACGTCGAGGCGCTGACGACCGGCTTTGTCACCCTCGTCTGTAGTGGCATGGTCGACGTACGATGCGTCCTGTAGAGGCATGGGCGGTGACTGGTGTCTGTCCTTCTTCCGAAACTCCGACATATGGTCGTCGAGGTGGGAAAGACAGGATACTACACACGGCGTGCCTGGTCGTACCAGCCATCATTCCTCGAGCGGTCATTAACCGCTTTGAGGGGTCGGTGTCCTGAGAGATGGGACTGAGCCACGGGAAACGCGGATCAGAGAGTTGACTATTGCGTTTTCGAGGGGGTGTCATACGGGGCACAGTGCGCGGCGTGGTGAAATAGTGGGACCTGACATGCCCAAAACCTCGGCATGGGCGGTAAATGGGAGAAGCGACCGAGGTACTTTTCCACTATTTCGTGATGTAGCCATGTGGTTAGGCAGGAAGTTGTACTGCCTCCCATGCGTCACAGTGTTGCCCATTCCGAGCAGGTAGAACAGTGTTTCGAGGGGTAGCCAGCCCGTCTCGAGGCCTTCATTCGTACGAGGGGCGCTCCGTCACTCCTTCGAGGGGTCGGTTGGTCACGTCCTTTCCCTCGAAGGTGATGCTGGGCCGTTCGAGCATGTCCGTGGGTCGGCCCAGCGTGACTGAGGGTAGACATGGGCCTTCTTGTAGATGAAGATTTTAGGGAAGACAATGATGGTTCTGTTCATCTCATCACCTAGGTTAATGACCCCCATAATTCTAGTCCCCAACACATGGTATTCGACGAATGGTGTTGGGGAAGCGGAAGAATTGAAGATGAACTGCTGATGCTTGTGGTTGGGGAAGATGATGAAGAAGACCGACATGGACTTGGGGTCGACGACTTCGTGTAGCCTTCATCATATAACTCATGCTTGCCTCAGGGTAGATGTAGAACCAGAGTGCTACTCGTGTCGCCTCACTCGTACAACACACTACCGCCATCATCACATGGAACTCAGGTGGACCAAGCCATCGTCGTAGCCCAACGGTAGAGGAGAGCTGCAGCTACCGTCACTCAGGGCTTCCGGTTGGTTGTGCTGCTGTCTCTAGCCTGCCTTTGGCTCCAAAGGAAAAGCCACCGTCGTCGACTCCTTCTTAGCGGTAAAGAGAGACACACGGAAGTAGAGTGCGCTAGGGTTAATGGGTTAAGAACTTCAAGTGAGTATGCGAATTGGAATAAGTTAAACCACTAGCTCATTTTGCAGACTAGAAAAAATTTAGTTGCAGCTAAAAAATGGGGCCCGACTATCTCAAGATTTCTCTAGCTATTTGTTGTTTTTCATTTCATAGCATGAAAAGTTGAGTATCTTAATTACCTTTCATCTTGTTCGACAACTGTCTCCGAGATTTGGGACCGAGCCGTAATTCAGTTAGTGTGCGCCCAAGTGCGGAGGCCACCGGTTGCGCGATCGAGCGCTACTCGAAGCGCGATTTTCCGCATTGTGTTTTCCCCGGTATAAAAGTCTCTCTCGCATAGAGCCATAGAGATTGCGACCTCAGTGTCTACAGAGCCATGCAGTTGCTATCTTTGTGTAGTTGTAGGTTTAGTAGTACACATAAGCCGTGCGTATGGTATGACCTGCGTTTTTTTTACCGACCGGTTACCGGACTTACCGGTCCGAGTGGATATTGCATTAGAAAAAACCGTCTTTAAAAAAAAAAAACGACCGGCCGGTTCGCGGTAAAAAAAACACAGGGTATTACTACGCGAGTGGATATTATATCTCTAAGATTTAGAACCTTATCTGAATTTGAATAAATGCACCTAGGTTTCAATTAGGTCCATTAACCTAAAATTCAAATTCGCTTTCTAGATTTATTAACTTTAAAAAAACTTTTATAATGTTTCTATTCACCTTTTTTTTTTTTGAGGTATTTGTTTGAAAATCCTCGGATCTAAACGGTTTGTACGATCCAAAACGGCAACCTCGGCACGGAATCATGTTCACGTGGCAGCATCTTCCATTAAAATGAAAGGTAGTGGCAAAATTGTGGAAAACACCAGGGAAGATTTTCTCCGGCTGGCAAAATATCAATAATACCCCCGGCATCCGCAGCCCTAGCAAATCAACCCCGCTTCGTCTTCCTCTTCCCCTTCCTCTCCCCAATCCCTATCCCTCCCCTCCCCTCCCCTCCCGGCCGCCGCCACCTTCCCTTCCGGCTGGAGAGGAGCAGCTCCTCGCTCCTCCCCACTGGTCGTCGGGGAGGGGGAAGCCGCGGATCCGACCGAACCTGGGCTGATTCCTCCTGGTGCTCTCGTGGTCGTGGGTGAGTAAATCCTCTTGCACAGCCATATTTCCGGGGAGGGGGTCGACTGGACTGAGAGCTCTTCCATCCGGCCCCTTGGTTTTCCCCATGGGGGTTGATTTCGAGCCCTCCTGTTTCATCGATGCCAAAGAACCCGTCTTTTTGTTCTGTTCCGGTTCATTTCAGTTGGTCCGAAGTAATTTCTATCTGGATCCTCGCGTGGGCGTGCGTATTCGCGTCGCATCCTCTGAAATTTAGTCTTTTTTGCGTTTCTTTTGCGGTTCCCGTCCTTGCGCTACTCGCAGTCTTGTTGCGATTTGTCCGAATTCTAGGGGATTCTTGAGCAAAATTCCCCTTTTCTCTTTTGCCCCTCTTTTCCCCCAAAGTTCTTTCCTAACGAGGGCCTGATGAGTTACCTTGCTTTTGTTCTAGTTATATTATCATTTCGCCCCTGCAATTTGGAACGAAAATGGCACTGCCCCCCATCGTCCCCTCTTCTGCACGAGTTCAGTGCAGCTTCAGCCTGCAGGCTGCAGATACTTTTTTTTCCTTGTGAATGTCTCAGTTCAGTCAGCTCAATTCAACGTGTTTAGTTGCTCAAAGATTCATTTAAATTTTAAATTTTAATTTTGCAAGAGCAAGCATTCCATGACAGAGTTTTAGTGAAGGAAACCAACCGGTCGGTGTGACATTATGTTAGTGGAACCGAGAGTTCCAGGTTCTCTATTGGGAGATGTTGTATGTTGCTAATAATGGCCTTTAAAATGCTCACAAAATAGTGTGCACACTTTGACACAGTGCATTGTCACTGCATCATGAGTTACACATGAGAAGTTTTGTGGAAAGTAAATTTCGTTACATTTCTTA
>JAENPR010001122.1:0-214738 GCA_018135685.1 Themeda triandra | reverse complement strand
CTCAATGCTAGTTGTGGCAATAGGCACCCATGCTCGCAACCACCTTCTCCACCGTGGCATTAACGCCCACGTCTTGCAACGGAGGTTATGACTAAAACAACAAACCATTTTGGTCACCACAAGGCCCATATATTGCTACCAATTATGACGTTCGTTGCCAAAGTACCAAATATTGCAACCAAATGTGTGGGGTTGCAAAAAATAGTGGTGCTATAAGGGTCAAATCCTAGTAGTGCATTGAGCATGTCAGTAGATATCTGATGCAACTTGGAGAAGCTGCTGCTGATGAAGCTTGGAGGATCAGATATTTTCCTATGTCTCTGACAGGGCCGGCTTTCACATGGTTTGCATCGCAGCCGGCCAATTCCATTGGTACATGGGCAGAGTTGGAGCAAAAGTTCCATTCATACTTTTATACAGGAACCAATGAGAAGAAAATGGTTGATCTGTGGGCTATGAGGATGAAAACTGCGAGACACCAATGGAGTATCTCCGCAGATTCGTAGAAAGCAAAGAACATGTGCTATTCTCTGACTATTCCTGATGATCAGCTCGCACAATTGGTCATTGCAGGCATGCTGCCACATATCAGAGACAAGCTATTCGGCATGGAGTTTGAAGACCTTGGACAAACTTGCACAAAAGCCGACAAAGAATGAGCAATCAAGCCCAAGGGTTCGAAGAGATGCTCGTTTTCGAAGAACGGTGCAACTGTTGATATGTATCGGGATTTCTAGAAGAAGCATCGAATATGAAGATGAAGATGAAGTAGTCGCTGCAGAGTTGACCTGGACAAAAGAGCCTACTTTGGTCACTATCGATGGGTGAAGCACGAGAAGGGATATTATGATTTTGATGTCGATGCATGCGTATAAGCTCTTTTTGTATCTGGTCCAAGAAGGACGCGTTAAGCCGCGGAAGGACATCCTATGTCTGCATACCAAGGAGTAAAGGATAAGAAGTACCGTGGATTTCATGATACAAACTCTCATCATATCAATGATTGCCGAGTGTTCGAGTAAAGATTCGAAGGCTATTCGGGATGGACACTTAAGATTTGATGGCAAGATGAAAGTAGACAAGAACCCGTTCCTCGAACATGGTCTCTTTCTCCATAGGCATGGTTGATGCCGGTGAGTCCAAGGAAAAGGGAAAGATGAAGATTCGACATCCGAAAGAGCCAAGGAGAGTGGTTCGTTGACCCTAATCGGCAAGTTACCAAGGAGGAAGTACAACAAGCGCGGTTCAAAAATAGCCGAACGAGAAGGGTCGGACTTCGATGCGCTAAGGGAAATTGCCGAATACACGCCGATCCGAAGCGTAGGGTTACAAAGACGACACTTGTTGAATAAGTGGCAATGGGAAAAGAAGATGGAGTATGATGAGGAACAAGAAGTACATTGAGGAGGAGCGCGAGTTCATGGCGAACGTCGGAGATATGAAGCGAAGTGCGCCAAAGGGAACAAGAAGAGTACGGGAGAGAGCAAGAGCAATCTCATTGGAATTGTTCCTTCTTCGGATTAATCGTTGGAATGAAGGCTTGAAATTGCCTCGCGAAACAATTGCCCCGAATGCGGTGATCAATATTTAGAGTACAGGCAATCTCGAGTCAACCGTCCCGTTCATGATAGACTTGGGATGAAAGTTCCGGAGAACGATCGGCGCCTAAAAATAAACAGTTTTGATGGATATCGAGGAAAAGATTTGCGAGACCAAACTTGGGCTCACGGTAGTGTCCATACTACGGAAGAGAGCTCCTACAGAGATGGCAAAAGGGTCAATGGTGCCCTCCGGTCTCGGGAAAGCCGAAGAGAAGAGTTCGGCGTTTGAGAAATCAAGAGATGAAGCAGAAATAGCCGAAAAGAAGCCAAGATGGCGTCCTAAGAACAAGGATGGTGGACGGGGCCCATCGGCCGATACTAACATGGTGTTCTTCATTCCATTAGAGTTTAAAGCTCCCGAAGACCAAGAAGTGCAAGATGAGGTATATTCGGATTTTGATGAGACCGAATGCCGAGACCCGATGGCTCAACTTGTGTTGACTCGGCAAGCAATCTTTGATAAGCCAGCTTAAAAATCGTCATCTCAAAACCATTGTACTTGAAGGGATATGTCAATGGCAAGCCTTTAACCAAGATGCTTGTTGATGGAGGGGCTGCTATCAATATTATGCCCTATGCTACTTTCAGAAACTTGGTATGACAAATGAAGATTTGCTTTATGACCGACATGATCCTTAGAGATTTTGCTGGCAATGCTTCGATACTCGTGGAGCAAGACATGTGGAGCGATGATTGGATCCAAGACCTTGATCACTACCTTCTTTGTCATTGATGGCAAGGGGGCATATAGCATGCTTCCGGGAAGGGATTGGATCCATGCTAATTGCTGTATACCCTCAACTATGCATCAAATCCTTATTCAAAGGGGTAGGAGATGATGTAGAAGTTGTTCAGCCGATGATTCGGTGAGTGTTGCCACTTCGAGCCTGCTTATTGGGAGTATGATGGACTAGATTGCCTTTCGGGTAAGGTATGGAAAGAAGGTCCTGTCAATGTGTTCGACAGGGATCAACAGCCGATCCAAGCGATCGGCTCGACGGTAACTTTTAATGGGCAATCCAATCGATGGCAACAAAGGCAACCGGGTCGTGGTTTCATGTCGGCCGACAAATTAGAAGAAATCAATGTTGGTGATAGCACAAAGTCAAGGCCGATGTATATCAAAGGTGCAAATTTAGACCCGAATATAAATTGAAGTTAATAGAGTTGCTTGAAGGAGTTCAAAGATTGTTTTGCTTGGGATTACACAGATGCCTGGTTGGATCGATCAATTGTTGAGCATAAGCTGCCTATAAAACCTGGATTTCGTCCTTTCAAACAACCTCCACGGAAAATCTATAAAGAGGAGGTATTGGCCGATGTAAAGAAAGAGATTGAGAGATTAATTGAAGCAAACTTTATTCGGCCATGCGTATGCGAATGGATTTCAAATATAGTACTGTCTACAAGAAGAATGGGAAGATGAGGGTATGCATAGATTTCGAGATCTCAACAAAGCTACTCCAATGGATGGATACCCAATGCCAATTCTTGCCGATTTATTAGTGGATGCAGCAGCAGGTTATGAAGTTATCGGTTTATGGATGGCAATGCGGCTACAATCAGATTTTCATGGCGGTTGAAGATATTGCAAAGACGCATTCGATGTCCCGGTCACATTGGATTGTTTGAGTGGATAGTGATGACATTTGGATTGAAGAATGCTTGGTGCAACTTATCGAGAGCCATGAACTATATCTTTCATGAGTTAATCGGCAAGATTGTAGAAATTTATATTGATGATGTAGTAGTCAAATCCAGAGACCATGAAGGACATTTAGCCGATTTAAGAAAGACTTTGGAGTGCACAAGGAGACATGGCTTAAAGATGAATCCAAACAAGTGTGCTTTTGGAGTCTCGGCTGGTGAGTTTTTAGGGTTCTTGATCCACAAAGGAGGGATAGAAGTTGGGAAAAAGAGCATGGAAGCAATAGACAAAGTTGTGCCCCCAACTAACCTTACAGAGTTGCAATCATTGGCTTTGGGCAAGGTCAATTTCGTGAGAAGATTCATATCCAATTTATCGAAAGAGTGTTGCCTTTCTCTCCATTTTGAAGCTCAAGAAAGATCGAAATTTGTGGGGTGACATACAAAGAAAAGGCTTTTGATGAAATCAAGCAATATATGAAGGCACCACCAAGTGTTGGTACCTCCACAACTTGAGAAGCCTTTCAAGTCAGTATGTGGCGGCCGATAGCCTAACAATAGGATCGGCCCTTATGCAAGAGTTTGATGGAAAAGAGAGAGTAATAGCTTACCTTAGCCGAAAACCGTTAGATCCCGAAACAAGGTATTCGGCTATAGAAAAGCTCGTTTGTGTGTTTATTACTCATGCACCAAATTTCGGCACTATTTGTTAAATGCCGAATGTGTGGTTATATCTAGTTTTGATGTAATTAAACACATGTTGTCAATGCCGATTTTAAGTGGGAGAATCGGCAAATGGGTATTAGCACCGTCGTAGTTTAATTTAAAGTATGAGTCGGCAAAAGCAAAGAAAGGACAGGCAATTGCCGATTTTATTACTCAATATCGTGATTTATCTCGTTGATATGATTAACATTGCCCCATGGGCATTATTTTTTGATGGATCATCATGTGACAAAGGTGGTGGTGTGGTATTCTTTTGATATCCCCACGTGGAAAGATATTTGAGTTTGCTTTTTCAATTGAATATCCTGTCACTAACAATCAAGCGAGTATGAGGCTTTGCTTAGAGGGCTTCTACTTGTTGGTAGAACTCAAGGTCATTCTTGAAGTATTTGGTGATTCTCGAATTGGTAATCAATCGGTTGACGGACAATATGAATGCAAAAATGATGTACCGCAAGGGTACCATGAACAATGTAGGGAACTTCGAAAAGTTTTTCGCAGTTACTTTGCATCATATACCCAGAGAGCACAATGGAGAAGCAAATAAATTAGCTCAAACGGCCTCTGGATATCGGGAAAATCATGAAGTCTATACAGCAGAAAGAAGATGTTTTCAATTCGATCGATAAGTAATGACTGGAGAAGTGACATTATCAACTATCTGAAAGACCCATCTCAAAGAGTTTCCCGGAGGCTCAGGTATAAGGCACTTAAATTTGTGCTTCTTGATGATCAGTTGTACCACAAGTCTATAGATGGAGTGTTGCTCAAATGCTTGAGCCAAGAAGAAGCTAAGAAGATTATGTTTGAAGTCCATGAAGGAGCTTGTGGTGCACATCAGTCGGCTTACCGAATGAAATGGATAATAAGGAGGACAGGGTACTTTTGGCCGACTATGTTGGAGGATTGCTTTGAATATTACAAAGGGTGTCGAGATTGTCAGATATTTGGTAATGTTCAAAGAGCACCCCATCTCGCTCCGAATCCGATAATTAAACCTTGGCCGTTCGTAGGATGGGGTATAGATTTAATTGGACATCAATCCTCCATCTAGCAAAGGACACAAGTTTGTGTTGCTAGCAACAGATTATTTCACCAAGTGGGTTGAAGCTATCCCTTTGAAAAAGGTCACATCGAGAAAATATGATCGGTTTGTCAAGGAACATATAATTCATAGGTTTGGGATTCCACAGACCATTACAACCGATCAGGGGACTCGGTTCACTTCTTCGAGTTTTGTGACTTTGCCGAAAACATGGGGATAAGGCCGTATAATTCTTCTCCTTATTATGCACAAGCCAATGGCCAAGCGAGGCGTCAAATAAGATCATGATCAAGATTATTCGAAGAAAATCGATGAGAAGCCAAGGAGATGGCACTTGGTCCTTAATGAAGCATTGTGGGCTTACCGAATGGCTTGCCATGGGTCCACACAAGCATCTCCATATGAGTTGGTTTATGGACATAATGCTTTGTGATGCCTTGGGAGTTGCAATCGGGATCAAGGAGAGTTGAGTTACAAAAGGACCCGACAAAAAAGATTATAAGGATCGATGATGGATGAGTTAGAAGATTTGCATTTGATTCGTCTTAAGGCCTTGGAGAATATTGAGAAGAATAAAATACGTGTTGCCAAGTACTACAACAAGAGAGTTAAAATTAAGCAATTTGCGAAAGGAGAATTGGTTTGGAAAACAATATTGCCAATTGGTACCAAAGACGAAATATTCGGCAAGTGGTCTCCGAATTGGGAAGGACCTTTTCGGGTTGTCGGTTGTGCACCCGGCAATGCGTATATATTAAAAACGCTGTTTGGAGAAGAACTTACTAGAGCCATCAATGGCGATACCTTAAGAAGTTTTATCCAAGTATCGAAGTTGGATCTTAATTATGATTATGACATAAGCGTGGTATAGCCGATTGAATAAAATCGCCTAGCAAAGGAAAGAAGTTGGAAAGAAATAGCCGATAATATTATCGCCTCTAGTGGAAAGATAGCCGATATCGTGTGTATCGTCTTTCGAACAAAAATAGCCGATACGGTTGTATCGCCTTTAGTCGATTTTTAAAAGTATAAGTGAACAGTTTGATCTTATCTCTCGCCGATAGGTTTATCGGGAGAAGATAAAGGGAATTGAAGTACTACGCTACAAACCGTCAAGTCATGGAACAGACCGAGATCTAATCGGCTAAAATGATGTCATGCGATTCGGGAGTTTTCGTTCGGGAAGAGTGTTGCGCTCGAGTTCTAGCTAAGGAAAAATTTGCAAAGAAGCAAATACAACGACGAATGTCATCACGTACAAGCAAGAACAAGAAGAGGACCAACATTCTTCATTAAAATTTTATTTACAACCCGCACCAATCCTAGTACAAGCTACTCCCTTCTTCGTTGAAGAGCTTGTTGAGGACAGACTCAGGGTTGGTGGCGTTGGCCATGGCGTCGGCGTGGGCGTCGTAACCCGCCAGGAAGGCCCTCGATGTCGTCGACTTCGTGAGGGAGCCCGCTGCGGAAGCCGGTCGGCATCGGAGCGTAGTCGTCCCCGGTCCAGGACGACATCCCCGCCAGGCCGAGGGAGGTGCCGAGGCGCACGCCATGAAGGGCAACCTGGTCGGCCTGACCAGGAATCGCCTCAAGGCGATCTGCCAGGGTCGCCCCCTGGGCGTTCACGTGGTTGGCCGCCGCCGTCGCCGCCACCTTCAGGCGTTCCAGCTCTGCGGAGAGGTCTGCAGAGAAACATCAGATAAATCAGTGAGCAGATGAATCAGGAAGGACGGGAGTCGAAAAAACAATTGTTGAAGAGCAATACGGTGACGGCCTCGCTCACCTGCCGCGCTTGTCCTCCAACTCCAGTGAGCGATCCCGAACTTCTTGGTTTCTTCACCAAGAAGCTCCATCGCCTCGTCCCGCTCGCGGCGGTATGCGGCGGCGTCATAGCGGCCGTATGCGCCGGATCTCCTCATCATTCCTATCCCAGATAGGACGGTACGAGGAAGAGGACCCCGATGAAGCCGAGGCGGAGGCCGGTGCCGGAGCAGGAGCAGGAGCCGGGGCTGGAGCCGGAGCCGGCGCGGGGGCAGGAGCGTCGAATGCTGCGGCCGGCGCCAGGAAGCGCCATTGGCCAGTGCTGATCCTCGCCGTCCTACAAACAGAGTGCAATCAAGATCGGCTAAACAAGAAGAAACTGCAAACAAGATAGGGAGGTTATCTCTTACTGCAGACGGCGACCACCACGGCTGCTTCCCTCCGCCGCGTCCGCCGCAGGAGCAGGAGCGGAAGCGGAAGAAGGAGTGTGGGTGCCGGCCCGGGCAACCCGCCTCCGGACGTTGGCGATGTAGTCGCCGGTGTTCCCGACGGCCCTGAAACAGATCGAGAAGTTGAACAACCGCAAGGGGGCAGGAACTCAGATCGGGTAAAACTATCAAGCCGCACAGCTCAAGGGTTTGAAGATCTCACCGCCGGCGCCGGTTGCTGCTTCCCTCCGCCTCGTCCCGAGGGACGCTTGTTGCAATCGCCGCTGCTCGCCATTGGTGGTGATGGGGGTTTTTTGGAGGCTTGAAGGCGGAGAGGAAGTGGAAGAGATTGAGGATGATGGCAACCGCTTGTGCTTGATGTGACGATGGTGGGAGCCGATTGGTCCTATTTATGAACGTGGGAGCCGTGGCGATGATCTGGGAAAGCCAAGCGACGGATAGGGTTTCCACACTTATGGGCCGATGTTGAGTTGGGCCGAGCCCATCAATGCCGGCGATTCGCTTACCATATGCTCGGTCGGCTAAATAGCCGATGAGAACTATTCGGCTAAAAATGGCACTTGAGGCAAAGCAATTGCTTACGTTCGGCTGATATACACATCTATGAGTGCAATCGTAATTGGAAGAGCCGAATAGCAACGGAAGCAGAGAAGAAAGAGAAAAAAATGAGGATTATCTACTTTTCAAAGAGAAAAGAAATTGTTTTCAAGTATGACAGGGTCAAGCCTAAGTGTCTACATCTTCAAATACAAGTCAAGCATCTATACATTTAGGAAAGAATTGATAACAAGAAGAGCATCAATCTTGATTCGGTTGGCTTCATCAAGAGCTTCTTGGTCCTCTTCTTCGAATCTTGGATGTTGGACAATTTGCTTTTGATTTGCCGCGTCTCCTTGATGACGATTGTATTTTGGATTTAGCCGAATCAAGAGATGGCAAGATTTGCGAGCTTAGTTTCATGAGACCGAATGTTGGCATTCGGTTGAGCCAATTGAGCTTCAAGTTTGGTTTTTTCTTCTCTCATGACCTCGTGCAGCTGGTTCTAAGGTGCTCAAGAGGTGCTCATCGACTTGATGCTAGAGTAGAGCTCCTTGGCCTCGTGTTCCTTGGCCACCTTTCTTTTTCCGGTCAACTTTGGTGGACATATTCTTGTGTGCTCTCTTGATAGCAAAAAATGATCATCAAGGTGTGATAAAGCATCTATGGCGGCCTTGAGATTAGAGGAAGCTCTTGATCAATAAGCTCGCTATTTCCCTTATTTTGTCTGAATCTTGGGCCAAAGCAACGATGTCCTTTTTCAGAAATGAGATTATATCCTTTAGCTTGGCTTGACTTTCTGACGATAATTGCTGGTTGGAAGAAACTTCATCATCTTTATCCCCAGCATACTCTTCAGCGATAAGGGAAAAACTGGCTTGAGGGTGAGCGGTGTCCTGTTGGTGAACAAGGAAGGGTTTAGCCAAATGATTCGGTCTGAATAAAAATAGCCGAGTGGAATAAGAATAATACCTCTTCGGCAATTACTTGATCAATTGCCTCCCGAGTAACATCGCATGTTGAGTGGTTGATACCACAAATCACTTCAGGATTGACAATATCATGGCTACATCCTGAATTGTCAAGGTTGTTGAAACTTGAAGTTCTTGGAGAAGGGGTCCTCCTTGTTCATTTGACGATGAAGGGGATGTTTGTTGCCGTTTCGTTTGTTCATCGGCTTGATGAGAGGAAAATTCTTCTCGCTGCTCCTTGTTCACCTCGCTTGGTCATCTACCTCGGTGCATGCTACCGGTAGGCTCATTAGCGTTTACTTGATCAGTAGAGGCTCCAGGAGAGTTTTCCAAGATCACTACCCTGTCAGGACTTTGAGGGTTGGCCTGCACCTGTTGAAAGAAAGTGATAAGTGCAAAATATATTTGCAGGTGGAAGATAAAGGGTCAAAAACATTCATACCTGAGGGAGTGGCTTAGCTTTCTTTGATCTTGTTTTCTTGGGAATTGCAGTGTCCTTGATAGGGGAGGAAGGAGTTTTTCTTTTGAGGTCCTTCAGGAGCACTGTATCATCAGCAGGTGTCTTGTTGAATGCTTTCATATTTGGAGCATCATGCCCCAGAGCAGCAACAGGGCCGGGCTGCCAGTATTGAACCTCTGGAGGACTTGGAGGAGCAATGTCCTGTTCAAAAGAGATGTTTAGAAACGGAACAGAGACATAAGGTAAAAGGTAGCCATAAGCATGTACCTCATCATCAGAGGAGAATGAGGGCATTAAGACTTGGCATAAAGGGTGGACTTGTGCTCTGAATATGTGAGAATGCCATTCCTGCCACCAGAGGTTGAATGAAGGATGAGAGGCTTCAATTATCACCGTAGGGTTGGGTTCATATATTGGAAGCTTGCATCCAAGATTGAAAACTTTATTGGCCTCGGTGATATTCAGCAAAGACTCCCGGGTCCGATGATGCTTGAAAAATATGGCCTTGGAGGCAATTGACCGAGTCCAAACCGCCCGGCAACCATGTTTGGATTATAAAATTCATAAGTTGAGCTTATCAACCGACCATGGTGAAATTCTCATTGGGCAGAGCACGGGCTTAATGAAAGAATTGAAAATGTCCCCGGAATCATCATCTATGCAGCCCAACTCATAGCCGAATCTGCGGGGAGAGAGTTAAATTTTCATTCTCCCCGTAGGGAAACCAGATCATGTGGTTGAATCCCTTGTAGAAGATCTTGAAAAGATGGCCCAGGTCTAAGTCAATAATGATTGAAGATGCAGCCTCTCCATATGTCTGACAAGATTTGTATCTGGGGTCTTCACCTTCAGCATAATTGATTGAAGGAAAGTTCAGATTGTGGAGATCTATAGAAACGATCTGATGCATATATAGTTGTAACCACATCTGGAGAAGCCACCATGGTCCATTGACACAGGAGATTTCGCCCTGATTCCTCATCTGGACAGTAATCTGGTGCATCATGTGGTAGAAAGCTCCCAGCAGATATTTGCCTAAAGGAATCAGCTTGCCTGTAGCCAATTCTTCAGCCATCACTATGTGATTCAGAGTGGGCTCATTGGACTTGCCACAGAAAATGAATCTGCATAACCACATGTTCATGAATGCCCTATACTCTTTATCAGACACGGGGCCAGTTGAAGCATAAGTCTGGACATACTTGGCCCAGCCTCCTCCTGATTTGACTGCCTTCTGTGAGCTGGTGCTTTTGTATTTGAATGGGTATGTTGGCTTGGTAATGTTTAAACCAGTCATCATAAAGATGTCTGAGAGAGTGATCGACATTGGGCCATGACCGAAGATGAACGCATTGATGGCGTCAGACCAGAAGTGGGAAGCAGCTATCAGGAGGGAGTCATTCCTAGGCATTTCGGCTAAAGAAAGCTCCAAACAATGCTGAATATCTTGAGATTCCCAAAAATCACTGCTCCTGGACTGCATCCTACGGTACCAATCACGCCATCCTGTGATTGAAGGAAGGGGCCATGTTTTGAAAGTATTCGGCCATCTGTTTGGGGGAGAAATCCTAGACTTAAAGGGGATCCTCGGGTTTCCTTTTCAATAAATTCCCTTGGATTGGGGTCTCCCCGCGGACCAAGAAAAATGATCCAGACACGCAAGATTGGAGATCAAGATCTCATTCTTCATTTCCTTTAAGAAGAAATTGAAGCGAATGGATCAAAAGGTGCATCTCGGAAATTGATTCGAAAGAATTGCCGAATAGGTAAAGCAAGTAGGGTTACCTCTAGAAGCTCTTCTTGAGTTCCGGTTGCCATAATGGAGTTGGTTGAAGTCTCCGTCGCCATCGAAGACAACAACAAGCGCAGATCTCAAGTGGCGGCCGGGTGTCGGCCATCTGCCGACCTAGATGAAAGGCGGATAGTCAATTTCGAAATAAAATCCTTTTATCTCGAAATTGAGGGGGCATGTGTTAACACCAAATTTGGTCGAATATGACAGTGGACCCGCGGCGCGAGAGAGAGGAATTCGGCAAATGCATATGCGGTCGGCTAATTTCCATGTGTTCGGCAAATGGCCAAGCGGTCGGAACGCTTTATTTGAAGGCGGAGAAAGGAAAAAGGAAGCTGATCGAAAAGGGAAGGAGTCGTGATGATCAAGGACTCCGATTATGGATAGAGTTAGCGTGTCTTTGTCTTTCCAATTTTGGTTAGATAGTTCGTAAGTGCTTAGGACTCATGTTTTGTCCAGGGTATAAATATAAACCCTCGACCATTGTAATAGGGGTTCACAACCAAATCAATACAACCGGCTACGCGCCACCCTTCGAGTCCTTTAGTCGTGTCGTCGAGTTCTTCGAGAGGGCCAATCGATCCGTCGACCTCCGTAAGTCCCGGCAACCTTGTTATCATGTCTAGTATCATGCGGTGGATTTAGATGTGATGCAAGTAGTCTTGTTTGTCTCGACGGGATGGCCGTGCGGCAGCGCCCGCTTGACAACGGGAAGTCTTTGCTTGTGCTTTGCTTATCTCGACTAGATGGCCGTGCGGCGGGCGTTAAGACATAGCTTAGTGTAAGCGAGATAGTTATCGGCTCTCTTAGATTTGGCAAGATCTAATAGATTCATTAAGTTATCACGTGTTGCATGCTTTATTTAATGTTTAATTATTTTGCAACACTCTTTTGCCCAATCTAGATTGATGCTCTTTTCGGCTTGTTGATCGTTCCTTTCATGCTTATCAATATCGAGTAGATCAAGCTCATATAGCCGAATTAGATCAATCTAGGTTGTCACGTGTTGCGGGTTCATTCACGTTATGTGTAGATAAGCCTTGACAGACCGGGTACCGTGCGGCGATGCAGTCTTTGGGTTACTCTAGAGCTAGTCATCCGGTGGATTAGAGATCAGTTTAATCTGATAGGCTCCTTTACATGTTACTTGTTTGTTCCTTCTTCATGGACCCCGATTCGGCAATCTTGCTGATACGGTTATGCTTAAACATGTGACGAGTATTTATAGATCTGTTAGGTAATTACGTGCTTTTAGCTCTTTATTGTTAGATTGTATCATGCGGTGGATTGATCTAGTAGTAAGGAGTGGTGTAAATTCATAGCAAGTGGTATCATGCGGTGGATTAGCTTGCTTGAGTTTATGCTTGACGGGTTTATGAAGGCTAGACGTGCGGCAGACTAGTTGGAATAGCCTATGCATGTGTTATTTAGTAGATTTATATTTATAAGTTACTTATTCTTAATTATTAGTGCTTGATGATGCTTTAAACCTGAGATGTAGTTTGATACACTTTAATGATCTGATCTTGTTCAAACATGTCTTCATTTACCGCATTCGGCAAGTTTGTTCTGTTTACGTCAGTTATGTTACTTTAGCCGAATGAACTGCAATCTGTTGGCAGATAGCTTCTATAGCTATGTGTCGTCGTAAGTGGCTTCAGGGCCGTAAAGATGGAACTGTCTGGTCTCACCCAGCACGTTCCAGTTATGATCTTACTGTTTTATCCCTTGTCGATTTTCAGGTCAAATCGACTGGCACGCCACCGGATTCAGACGCCCGGGCATCCGATTGAAGCTAGGCTTTCCGGCTTGCTGTGTGTGAGACGCAGGGTGGTCACATTTTGCGTCAACATAAGTTTTGGAGATGTTTCCTACTGGGATAAGACCACCCCCCTCTATATATATGAGAGGATCACGGTCGATTGATCCCATCTATCAATCGAATCATCAAACCAACAAATCTATCTCCTTTTGCCCTAATTCTCTCCTCTACCCCTCTAGTTGCTGTTCGGCGGCTCTCTCCGCGAGTTCCGTTGGCTTTCTAGGCGCCATCCGCTGGTCCTAGGAGATCCTCCACGTGCTCATCCCTGACAGATCCTTCCGGGAGCGAGTTCGGGAGCTTTACCGGCAATCCACGGGCTCTACATCGGCTTACCGGTCTCTAGATCGGTTTTTGCCGGTTACTCTACGTGGTTGCCATTGTTGCAGGTCGCTTCGGGCTATCTCGAGGGCGTCTAAAGCCCACGTGTGGTGTGCTTGACGTCGGATCACTTTCGGTGTCAACATACTTTTTGGCGACTCCGCTGGGGAAGACTAGGCGAAAGCTCAAGTTTTCCTCAAACGGTGACATAGGGGGTGACGGTTCAACGCAGGACAAGAGCAATGTCCATGGCGACAACATCATCCGACCTACCTCCGTGGACGAGCTATCTCCGGAGTTGAAGGCTCAACTTGATGCGAAGATGAACGCTCTCATGAAGGCCTTCTTGGGAGGCTGCGTGAAAGATCGTCATGAGCGGGTGACTCTGGAGCTGGAACCAAGCATTGAGGACATCATGACGTCATCGGAAGAGCAGGTAAACGATGAAACCGGCCCTAAATTCGATGACGGTCCTATTACTCAAGCTGAAGTTGCTAAGATGTTGTTAGATCAAAATAATGCACTTACTTGTTAGAGGCTAAGATCATTAAGTTAACGGGCAAAGCACACGATTCAGATGATTCGGGAGTTTTGCAACAACCTGAATTTGGTATGCCTCAAGGTTCTTTCAAGAACCAATCATCTTATACTGAAGCCAGCAAATTCCAATCGGGTCTGTTTACCGGAACCGGTCATGCTGGAGCTGGTTCATCAGGAGGTGCTCCAAAATCAGGTCCATTGCAAACCGATCATAGAGCATCAAGAGCTTCGGAGGGGAACAATGTTCTACCCAACTCACCGAAGTCTTCTAGCAGGAATCCCAAGCTTGAGGGCAACAACACTTCTCCTCCTCCCTCTAACGATTTCAATGATGTGTTGAATCGGTTTAGTGAGGATTTTACTAAGTCCCTCGAAGAAAGTTTAGGTGTGCACCTGAAAATCGCTAAGAATATGTACACCAAGCCATACCCTTGCACTTATGATTACATGAAGAATCCAGAGGGATGGAAGGTACCTGACTTTCATAAGTTTAATGGTGTTGGTAATAAGACTACCATAGAACATGTTAGTATGTATCTTGCTCAATTAGGGAAGCTAGTGCTTATGAACATATGAAAATTCGTAATTTCCCTTTATCATTGACTGTACGCTTTTTTTCATGGTTTACTTCTTTAGCACCATGTTCTATTAATTCTTGGGCTCAATTAGAAGAAAAGTTTCATAGTTATTTTTATACCGGAACCCAAGAAACTAGACCGGCACACCTTCTTACGTTAGGCAAATGCGTGATGAATCAGTAGATTTCTTTAATAGAGTTAGAGAAATTAAAAATAAGTGTTTTTATCTTAATATTTCTGAAAGAGATCTTGTGGATATATGCTTTAATGGTTTGCACTCTAGAATTCGAGATAAGCTAGAAAATGTTCAATTTACTAGTTTCAATCATCTTGTCGAGAGGGCCGTTTTCTGGGAAATGCGCCTTAAAGATTCTTGTGATGCATATAAGGCACATCATTCGAACACACATGCTTTTGATGTTTTTTCAGATTGTTTGGATGACAATAATCATGAGTGTAATGCTGCTGAAATTAGGTGGCCAAAAGAGAAAACAAACTTACTTCTTGTCCTTCTCTCAAGCCGATTCAAAAGAATCGGAATGAGGAAGTCAAGTATACTTTTGATACTTCTAAATGTGACCGGATTTTTGATGAGTTACTTAAAATCGGACACATTAGAATCAATTACATCATGCCTTTCGCAGAGATGAGATTAAGAAGAGAGCTTATTGTAAATATCATAATTCTTATTCTCATGCAACTAATGATTGTAACTATTTTCGTCGACAGATACAATCGGCCCTTAATGAGGGACGATTGAGCTTTGCTGAGATGGAGGTCAAGAGGAATCCTTTTCCTACCAATACCATTGAAGCAGGAAGGCCAGCTTTCTTGATTCGTCCGGATCAAGCCGAGAAAGCTAAAGGTAAGAATGTCATTATCGGTGAATAACGTCCTGCACCGAATGTCCAAAAAAATTCGGGGCGGCAAGTGGCACTTGAGATGGATGATCAAGGCAAGAGCAAGCTTACAATCACCGCTAGTTCAGTGGAAGCATTGTGGAGGCAACGGTGGTATGAGACCCAAGCGGCGCAGCAAAGGCCGGCCCGGCCAACCCCGCCGGTCGGCCAAGTCGACCCATCTATTTTAGCTAAGGAGGCACTTCGAAGTCGGTTAAATCGATTGCTACAATCGGTCAAACCGACTCTCAACCTCCAGAAGGCTCCATCGCTTCCGGCATTGATGTGACCCGCACATTTGTTCCACACAAGCCAGAAATAGGAGTATGGAAGGAACAAGAGCAAAAGGCTAAGAAAGTCGTGGTGAAGCCACTTTGTACTTTTGATCGACTTATGGCAATATACAAGCAACAAAAGGCCGATTCTGAGAATCGGCCAATAAAAAAAAGAGAGTCTACACCTCCTAAGTAGGAAATTGAAGATAAAAAGCAAAAGAGTGTAGCTCCACCAGCTGGTCCTTCTATGCAGAATGTTCGTTCTCGTCCATCTCGTTGGGGGCCACCGATTACTCAAGCTCCACCAGTATTGCCTTTGCCACAGTGGGGCACCCAAGGTGTGTGGGTACCATATCCAATAGCTCGCATCCCAGTTCATCAGAGGTTGGAGAACAATGCAAGGTGTCCTATCTCTAGCCGATTGGAGTTTCAATCGAGCTCTAGTGGGACAAGTCAAGAGAGGGCAATCAAGGCACCTGTGCAACAAGCCTACATCCCAAAGAAGGTTCAAGTGCTTGAGAAGCCCGCTCCAAAGAGTACTCCATCACCTAGCATCATTATCGGATCAATGCCGGCTCCTGTGGTTGCCGGCAATGAACCGATTATTGTTGAGAGCAAAATTCCAGCAAACAAACAAGATGAAGTTGTGAAGGAAATTGCTGGAGAAGAGAAGAAAGAGAAGCCGCCAAGAGATCCAAAGTATACGCAGCCCAAGTGGTGCCCACTTAACTTGGATAAGACTCAAAAGCGGAAGTTGCAGCGTGCCCGTGCTAGGAAATTGAAGAAGCAAGCCCTTGAGAATTAACAAGAGGTCTTGCCAAAGGGAAACAACGACGCTGCTATGGAGATAGCGCCGGCCAAGCCGACTTTAGAGTCGGCCAAGCCAGCGGCGCCGGTTGAGCCGGTGGTGATGGAAGAACCGTCCAAGCCGATTGAAGAATCGGCTAAGCCGGTAGATGCTAGGTCTACTGCTCTGGCAATCGTTGAATCGGTTGTGATTCCTTCCGAGGTGTCCACACCGATCCGGTGGTTTTCGAGGACCTTGGAGAGAATTCCAAAGAGTTTGCTGCTGTGGTGGCCAATGCTGTAGGTATGGAGGCTCCGGAGGAACAAGACGATGAGATGGTGGACTATGAGCCATCTCCGGAATGAATCAACATAATATATCTATCTTCGGATTATTACATGATTCATCATGATGAGGAAGAGCCGTCAGCAGTGGAGTTGGTGTTTGCAGTGGAGGATGCCGTGTTCAAGAAGCCAAAGACCCGAGTAGACCATCTTCGGCATTTGAACTTGAAGGGATACATCAACAGAACTCCGGTGCACAGCATGCTAGTGGACAGCGGTGCAATTGTCAATGTTATGCCATACACGATGTGCCGCAAGCTCAGGATCAAGGAGGAGGATTTGATCAAGACCAACATGACCATCACAGGAGTTGGCGGAGATGCTTCAATTCCAGCCAAAGGTATTGCTAACATTGAATTAACCATCGGGAGCTAGACTTTGGCTACTTCTTTCTTTGTCGCTGACATCAAGGGAAGCTACAATGCGATTCTTGGGCGCGATTGGATACACGCTAATGAGTGCATGCCTTCCAGTCTTCACCAACATCTCATCCAGTGGAACGGTGATGCTATTGAGATTGTCCATGCAGATTCATCGGCTGAAGTTGCTGTTGCCGATTCATCCGAGCCCGGGGGGCATGGCGCCTTTGGTTGCTTGTCAGGTAGAGATCTTTCTACTTATGATTATGTAGATTACACCAGGGGTGGCTTTGTTTCTGTATCTCTCAAGCCGATTGACAATCGGCTCAATACAATCTTGTAATGGATAATCACGAATGGTTAAAGCGCCGTTTAGAACAATATTGGGCTAAAAAGACCGATGCTTGTGAAGCTATTGACGACTTTGATGAGCTCAATAAGTTGGGCCAAGGTTTCATGTCGGCCGACCCTTTAGAACAAGTTGATATTGGGTATGGTACTATGCCCCGCCGACATTTGTGAATCAAAACTTGAAAGCCGATTATAAAGTTGAATTAATTGCGCTTCTCAAGGAATATGTTGATTGTTTTGCATGGAACTACACTAAAATGCCAGGATTAAGCCGAGATCTTGTTGAGCATCGGCTCCTTATTAAAGATGTATTCAAGCCTGTCAAGCAACATCCAAGGTGCTTTAATTCAGCCATCCATGATCGAATAAAGGAGGAGATCAATAGGTTGTTGGAAGCCAAATTCATACGTCCATGCCAATATGCGGAGTGGGTCTCTAATATTGTGCTGGTTGAGAAGAAGGATACCGGCAAGATTAGAGTTTGTGTTGATTTCAGAGATTTGAATAGAGCCACTCCCAAAGATGAATACCCTATGCCTATAGCCGATATGTTGATCAATGACGCTTCTAGACACAAGATGATAAGCTTTCTTGATGGTAATGCGGGATACAATCAGATTTTCATGGCGGAAGAAGACACATCAAAAACAACTTTCATTTGTCCTGGCTTTGTCGGCTTGTTTGAGTGGATCGTGATGACCTTTGGGTTGAAGAATGCAGGAGCAACCTATCAAAGAGCTATGAATTTGATCTTCCATGATCTAATTGGGGTGATTATGGAAGTATATATTGATGATATTGTGATCAAATCGGCTGCTCATAAATCTCATTTAGCCGATTTGCCTCTTGCTTTTGAAAGGATGCGCCGCTATGGTTTGAAAATGAATCCACTCAAATGCGCTTTTGGAGTATCGGCTGGAAAGTTCTTAGGTTTTATGATCCATGATAAAGGCATAGAGGTTGATCCCAAGAGGATTGAGAAGATCAAGAAAGTTCAGCCGCCTACATGCAAGAAAGACATGCAGAAATTTCTAGGAAAGGTGAACCACTTGAGAAGATTTATTGCTAACTTGTCCTGGAAAATTATTCCTTTTACTCCTATACTCAAGTTGAAGGATGAATCTGAATTCACTTGGGGGCAAGCCAACAAGATGCATTTGATAAGATAAAGGAGTATTTGTCATCACCACCCGTTCTTCGTACACCTAAAAGGGGAGTTCCATTCAAGCTTTATATCGCTGCCGAAGATGAAGTTATTGGGAGTGTCATGACTCAAGAAGATGAAGGGAAGGAGTATGCTTATCTTGGTTGTCGTCTTCTTGATCCTGAGACAAGGTATGCCCATATTAAGAAATTATGCTTATCACTGTACTTTGCATGCCAAAAGATGAGACATTATTTGTTTTCAAGTACATGTGTTGTAGCATGCCAGGCCGATGTTATTAAACACATGTTACATCGCCCAATCCTCAGTGGGAGGTTAGGAAAATGGGCATACTCTTTAATTGAATATGATTTGGTCGTTGAGCCATTACGAGCAATCAAAGGTCAAGTACTTGCTGATTTTATTGTTGATCATAGTATAAATCTTGATGATGAAATCGGTTACATTACTATTACTCCATGGAAATTATACATTGATGGATCGGTTTGTAGCAACGGTCAAGGCGTTGGTATTGTTTTAATTTCTCCTAGTGGCCTTGTGACCGAGATGTCTAGCCGATTGGATTTTTATTGTACTAACAATCAAGTCGAATATCAAACGTTGCTATTCGGATTGATCATGTTAACTTCCATGGAGGTGCAGCATGTTGAGGCTTATGGTGATTCATTGTTAGTAGTGCAACAAGTTAATGGGGAATTCCAATGTCTAGATGGATCACTGCGTTCTTGCCTTGATTCTTGTCTTAATCTTATTTCTAAGCTTGCTGAATTTAAAATTTGACATGTTTCTAGACATGAGAATCAAAAGGCAAACATGCTAGCTCAACAAGCATCGGGCTTTGATGTTAGTAAGCGTAATTTTCACATACAAAATAAGCCGATGCATGAGGATATCAATCTTTGTTGTGCAAGAACAAGTTAATTGGATCAACCGACCGTAATTGTCGAATTAACCAATTCTTCTGAGGCGTATGCCCCTGATAATGTCCTAAATCGGTAGTTCAGATTCTAGTAATCCTAGTGCCGATTTAGAGGATTGGAGAACTCACTTGATGAATTATTTGCAGGATCCTAATGCCAGAGTTGACAAGACCATCCGTCGGCTTGCGTTCAAATTTACATTGCAACATGGTGAACTCTATAGGAGGACAACCGATGGTTTATTGCTAAAGTGCTTAGGGACTGATCAAGCAAGAGTGGCTATGGGAGAAGTCCATGAAGGAGTTTGTGGTATGCATCAATCGGCTTCTAAAATGAAGTGGTTATTGAGAAGAGCTGGTTTCTATTGGCCCACTATGATAGCCGATTGCTTCCGCTACTACAAAGGATATGAAGAATGCCAACGGTTCAGTAATATTCAGATGGTGCCTGCTTCGGAGCTCCATCCTATCATGAAGCCGTGGCCATTCAAAGGTTGGGGGCTTGATTTCATTGGCCAAATACATCCCTCATCTTCAAAGGGGCACATGTTTGTCTTGGTTGCTACGGATTATTTCACTAAGTGGTGTGAGGCAGTCCCTTTGAAGAATATGACACATACGGAGGTGATTGAATTTCTTAGAGAAAACATAATTCATAGATTTGGCATACCTCAATCATTGCATACGGATCAAGGATCATCTTTTATGTCCAAAGAAGTGAGGGCTTTTGTCGAATCCTATAACATTAAGGTTGTTCATTCATCTCCATACTATGCTCAAGCTAATGGCCAAGCTGAAGCTAGCAACAAGACCTTGATCAAGCTCATCAAGAAGAAAATTGAAGAGACCCCAAGGAAGTGGCACGAGGTCTTGTCGGAAGCTTTGTGGGCGTATCGCATATCAAAGCACAAAAGTTACTCCTTTTGAATTGGTTTATGGTCAAGAAGCTATGTTGCCCGTTGAAGTGAACTTGGGTACATTCAGATTTGCTAAGCAAAATGATCTATCCCTAGTGGTGTACCATGATCTCATGATGGACAACATAGATGAAGTGACCGACAAGAGATTATAAGCTCTTAAGGAGATTGAGAAAGACAAGATGCGTGTCGCAAGGGCTTATAACAAGAAGGTGAGAAGCAAATCGTTCCAAGTGGAAGATTTAGTGTGGAAAACCATGCTACCTATTGGATCGAAGAGCAATCAATTTGGCAAGTGGTCTCCTAATTGGGAGGGTCGTTTAAGAGAGATCAAGGTAGTGCCTGAAAATTCCTATGTGCTAGAGACAATGAAAAGGGAGCGTCTTGAAAAGGCAATCAACGGAAGGTATCTCAAGAAATACTTTCCAAGTGTTTGGCAAGAAGCCTAGTGCTCTTTCAAACAATGACCGATACATATATCGCCCTTAGAACAAAAATGGCCGATGAATACATCGCCCTTAGTCACCGGCTAGCCGATGTGATGGGTATCGTTGCTAGTTGGTTACAGGTCAAGAGATGTTTTCAAGTTCATCGATTGATTCACCTGAAAATAGGGGGCATGTGTTGACGCTCAAAATGTGCTAAGAGAGGTCAACACATCGAAGGAAGGCGAGACGGGCGAGTTCGGCCCTGCAACAGGCGCCGGACGCGCAACGGGGACGCGCCGGACGCTCCCCAGAGAAGACCACGTGGGGCTCCAGGCGCCAGACGCGCCACAGGAGGAGCGCCGGACGAGTCTGATTCGTGCCGGACGCTCCCCAGAGGGGTCCGCGCGGGGCTTCGGGCGCCAGACGCTGCGCGCCGGACGCCGCTGTAGCGCCGGACGCGGCATGCGCGCACGCGTGGCCACGCGCCAGACTCGTCCGGCGCACACCGGACGCTACGCAGAGCGCTCCGGGCGCGCGCCAGGGCCCTGGACGCTAGCGCCGGACGCGCGCCAGAGGCGCCGGACGCGTCCGGCGCGTGCTGCGCAGAGACCGACTCCGTTTGGAGTCGAGTTTTCGGAAAGTTTTGACGTGGGAAACTTGTTGTATAAGCTTTGGAGATGTTTCCTACTGGGATAAGACCACCCCCTCTATATATATGAGAGGATCATGGTCGATTGATCCCATCTATCAATGGAATCATCAAACCAACAAATCTATCTCCTTTTGCCCTAATTCTCTCCTCTACCCCTCTAATTGCTGTCCGGCGGCTCTCTCCGCGAGTTCCGTTGGCTTTCTAGGCGCCATCCGCTGGTCTTAGGAGATCCTCCACGTGGTCATCCCTGACAGATCCTTCCGGGAGCGAGCTCGGGAGCTTTACCGGCCATCCACGGGCTCTACATCGGCTTACCGGTCTCTAGATCGGTTTTTGCCGATTACGCTGCGTGGTTGCCATTGTTGCAGGTCGTTTCGGGCTACCTCAAGGCGTCTAAAGCCCACGTGTGGTGTGCTTGACGTCGGATCACTTTCGGTGTCAACACCTATCCTTCGTGTGCGCAAGCTTTCCTACAAAGTATAAAGTCTTCATCTCACCACTACCTGCGAATTGCGACTCGGATTCGGCGCATTTGATCGACTTTGACTGCACAGAGAAAAACTGACTGGGCAACATGTTCGTTCCAAACGACTTAAACTGCAGGTTCATTGCGACACACGGTCGATCTTCGGTCGAAGCCTGCTGGTGTGGTGACTGGTGAGGTTCAGTTCCCTTTTTCTTTGTGAGGTAAAGAGGTTCAGTTCCTGACTAACAAAAACTGAAGAACAGTGTTGCTAGGTTCTACTACTATTGCCCAGTCCAGTAGCGTACGACATTAGAAATGCAACATTACCTATCTTTGCTAATCTGCTTTCAAGATTTCGAGGACTGCAAAGGATCCAAGTTGTGCTTCGTCATTAGATCGTAGTTCATGGATGCTAGCTGAGAGATGTTCTGCACATCACAGAAAAAGAAGGAAAACAAAATTCAGTCACCAAAGACAAGATTGACAAAAAAAAAAAAAGAGCATTGGTCAAAATTCAGATAAGTAAAGAAAACTCGTTTGCAATGCAACAGGGAATTCTTCAGATAATATAATAGTTCACCTTGAATGAGAAGTTGCTGAAAGAATATTTCACTGACAGCGGCGCGCCGAATTCTTCCATGCTGCCACACTCATCACCCTGCTACCAATTAAAGTCAAACTCATGGGGTGAGAGAACCGGGCTCTACAATGGCTTGGACGTCTGAAGCCTCACAAGGAGGGATCAGTTTGTGCTGATACAGGTCAGGACACACACATCTTCCTCGTAGTCACTATGTGGACTGCTGCCGCAGCTCATGCTGCTGGTCTCACTCCGGTCTTCGTAATCGTTGCCGGACGCATTGACTTGCTCGTCAGCGCTGCCCCAGGCGTGTCGGCAGGCGAAGTAGCTCGTGTCATACTCGTCATCGGTGGAAGGGATGAATGCAACCTACAAGAGAAGAACATGGTTTCTGACTTGAGCTGCCTGAACTTTTGTACCACTAGAATTTGTTTTTTCCACTTCATGTGACGCAAACGACCCAGCAGCCCCCGAGGTGACCTTCCGCCGGCACCCCTTCCTCCGGCGCCACCCCCTGGTGACCTTCCGCCGGCATCCTTCCTCCGGCGCCACCCTTGCCATCCCCAGGGCGCTCGGCCACCCAGCCCGCCAGGCGGCGCTCCGGCGGCCCTCAGCCGCGCCGCCCGCCCCGGCATATTTATAATTTGATAAATTTGTGAACAATTTGATAAATTTGAACAATTTGCGTATATTTGTGAACAATTTGATAAACTTGAACGATTTGATAAACTTGTAAATTTGTGAAATTTGAACAATTTGATAAATTTGAACAATTTGCATATATTCCTCTGATATTTGGCTACCATAGAAAAAATTTATAATTTGTTTTTTGAAAATTTGGCATATATTTGTTTGAGATATGCAACTATCTTCAAATTACATCTTTCTATCAAATAAATTATATTGGGAAATCACTGTAATTATAGTAACAAGGTGGTGTAAATTTAGTTGTGAAGCAGTATAAGTGAAAGTATAAAATCCGGCTATTTTTAGGGGCTAAAATAGCCGGATGTTATATAGACAGATCCCAAAATTATATTTAGGAAAGCCAAGATGTTTCGAAATTATGTTTTATAGTTTTCAAACAGGGACTATATTGTAATCGTCTGACGATATTATGGGCCGTGTAACTTTAGTCTAGCGGCCTTTCTCTCCAAAAACGCGCCTGCTCAAAAACCAACAGAGGAGTTCGCCTCTTCAGTTGCAGGCCTCGATCCTGAACCCAATGGGAACTTGACAAGGCGCCTGTCTTGGCAATAACGGCCCATCGCCAGTTTCAGCCCAGTACGGCCCAAAATCAACTTCCACAAAACGAAGTCAACTCGGCCGGTTGTTTTCTTTCGAGTTCCCTCAGATTTTTTTTTGAGTAATCGCAGAGTTTCTCATTCATTCAAGTTTTGATTACAATCCTCGGCTGCTAACAACTCTAGCCAGTCCGGGATGGACTCAATCCAAAAGAAAGAGCACTCGGTGGCCGAGACCATACAGGCACAGACATGGGCCACCGAGTTGGCTGATCTACTCACCCACTCGACACGAAACTCATGAAAGCTTTTCGCTATCTCTGCGATATCGAAACATAACCCGCCAATGGATGATCTACTTGCCTCAGGGGTTTTGAGCAAGTTAACCAACCCCTGGCAATCGACCTCCAGCACCACGCGCTCCAGACCAAGCTCTACAGCAAGTTCGAGGCCTTCTTTTGCACCCAGCGCCTCAGCCGACAAAGCATCTGGGACTCCATCAAACCACCGAGCTACTGCCGCCACCACTCGGTCTGCGTGATCTCTTGCTACCACACCGGTTCTCCCTGTATAAGAATTATTACTGAACCCTGCATCAGTATTAATCTTAACCCATCCCTCCTCCGGTGGCCTCCATAGTTGCACCGTCGCCTGCTTCTTGAGGCGCGCAGGCGACTTCAAAGATCCCAGGTCCTCAAGCAGTTTCGATATGTACCTGGCCATAGCTCCCGGTTCCCAGGTCTTCCGGCCATTCCTATGGCCGTTTCTCCCTGTCCAAAGCGCCCAAGCTCCACAGATGGTATTGGCCGCTATCTCCGATGAGCAGCAGCTTGGTTTCAGGACATCCGTCGCCCATGAGTCCGGGTGCAGGTTTAGCACCCCCACCCCAGACGTCTGCTTGACTTCAGCCCCAAACCTTCTCGCCACCGGGCAACTGAAGAAGACATGGTAGAGCGATTCAGCAGGGTCACCGCACATCTCGCAATGACTCTCTTCATCCACATGCCTTCGTTTCAGTTCACCTTTCGACGGTAGAGAGTTGTGCATCACCCTCCACCAAAATACCCGTACCTTTGGCTGCACATTCATCTTCCACAAGGCCTTCCATGGAGCCGCGTTACTTGATGACGCAGGCTCATTAGTCACTGCCATTGCCGTTGCCGTCTGATCATGTTTCAGCAACCGGTAAGCCGATCTGACCGTGTAGCACCCATGCTTCTCATGTGCCCAGGCCAGAACATCCTCCTCCAGGTGCGCACTCGGTTTTATTTTAAGAACCTCCTCCGCCTCGAGTGCCATGAATGTTTAATATACCTGCTGCTCGTCCCAAGTCCTTGAACCTGGAAGGAACAAATCAGACACCCGCTGTGCTGTCGCCCTCGGCATCCTTGATAGGGGTTTAAGTGATCGCAGCCCAAGAATCCAATTGTCATCCCAAGCATCAATCTCCCCCGGCCCAACTCGTCTGATCAAACCTCTTTGCAGCACATCGCGCCCATGCAATATAGCCCTCCACGTCGCCGAACTACGCTTCTTTTTGGTTGCTGAAAAGAAGTCACTTTGTGGGAAATATTTCCCTTTCAGCACCCGGGCACACAGCGAGTCCGGTCGACTCAGAAGCCTCCAACCTTGCTTCCCAAGCATAGCTTGATTGAAAAGAGAGAAATCCCTGAAACCCAAACCTCCGTCCTCCTTGGTTCACGTTAACTTCTCCCATCTCAGCCAATGTATTTTGTGATTATCAAGAGATCTCCCCCACCAATAATTAGAAACTGCCATTGTCAATTTACGGCATACCACAGGAGATAGCTTGAAAACAGACATGGCATAGGTAGGTACAGATTGTGCATTTGCTTTTATCAATACCTCCCGTGCCGCATAGCTTAAACCTCTCTCGGCCCATCCGCTTATCATGCCCATGACCTTCCCCGGCACATAGTTGAAGGCATCAGCAGCCCCCCTCTCAGCCGCTGTTGGTAGGCCCAAATAGCATTCTCCCAAAGCTTCAGTAAAAATCTGAAGACTATTCTGAACTTTCACTTTGCAATCCTCATCACTGTTTGGACTAAAGAAAACCGCCGATTTGTGTTTATTCACAAGCTGACCCTTTATTATAGTCCTCCAGGATCGTTGCCACTCGATCGGCTCCTCTCTTAGAGGCTTCAATAAAGATAAGACAGTCATCAGCAAAGAGCAAGTGAGATATCCAAGGGGCATGTCTACTCACTCGGACTCCTCTAGAAATATACAGAGGCCCAATATTTCGGAGCATATTTGACAGGCCTTCAGAGCATAATAGGAATAGATATGGTGATATCGGGTCTCCCTGCCTAATGCCCCTAGTTGGCTTGAAACTGTCTGAAAAAACTCCATTAACACGAACCGAGAAAGACACGGTGGAGACACATTTCATAACAAGTGAGATCAACGCTTCTGGAAACGCCAATGCCTGCATAATGGCTTCAAGATATCTCCATTCGACGCGATCATACGCTTTTGCCATGTCTAACTTGACTGCACAACCACCTGTCTTCCCTTTCTTATGCCTCAAATAATGGATGCACTCATATGCAATGAGTACATTGTCGGTGATCAGCTGGCCCGGGACAAAAGCACTTAGCTCCCCGGAAATCACTTCATCCAGAACAGGCCGCATCCTGTTTGCCATAGCTTTTGAACATATTTTGTACAATACATTACAGAGAGAAATCGGGCGGTACTATGACAATTCTTGTGGGTTACTAACCTTTGGGATGAGAACAAGTAAGGTTTTATTCACCTCCTCAGGTAGTGCCCCTCCATTCAGAAAAGATAGCACCGCCTCCACCACACACGTCTTGAGCAAAGGCCAATGAGCCTAGAAGAAACCAGCATTGAATCCATCTACTCCCGGGGCCTTGCACGGTTTCATCTGGAACAATGCTTTTTCTATTTCATTTTCAATGAACGGCCTAACAAGGCTCTCACTCATCTTTGCGGTCACCTTCCTAGGGACAAAATGACACACCAGATCCGGTTGGAGCTCATCCTGTGCTGAGAACAGGTTCTGGTAGAAGTCACAAGCGAGCCGTTCCAAGTCTACCTGTTCTGTGAACACTTGGTCATTTTCATCCCGGAGGACTCGAATGTGATTCGCTCGGTTATGAGCATGGGCCTTTGCCTGAAAAAACGCTGTATTTCGATCCCCATCTTTTAACCACGAGATTCTCGATCTTTGCTTCTCCATTACTTCCTCTCTGGCTAAAACATCATTCCGCTAAGCCATTATCTCCCGCTCCCTGGGCGTAGGCCCCCTGTAGAGGGTACCACCACGTTCCTCCTCAAGCTTTTTCCTTAGTTTAGCAGCTTGTTTTTTCACAGAACCAAACACTTCCCTATCCCACTTCTTCAGTGCTCCCTGCAGCGATGTGAGAGCGTTCGCCACCGTCGACAGGTTGCTTGCTCCAGGGCTGGGATCCCATGCCTGGTGCACGAAGTCATTATATTCTCCGTGATCTCTCCACATATTCTCATATCTGAAAGGTTTAGACCGACGACGGCCTCGACAGTCCGCTGGGGCTCGCTGCCTCACCTCCACCAGGAGGCCATTGTGATCAGATTCAGTAAGTGGAATATGAAACACCTCAGTATCCCCAAGCCTTTCCAGAAACTTTTCATCCCCTAGTGCTCGGTCCAGCCGAGCTTTGACATTGCGACCGTCATCCTGACGATTGTCCCAGGTGTACGGAAGCCCATGAAAGCCGAGGTCTGACAGGTTGCAGTCATTTACCACATCCCGAAAGCCCGCCATCTGCCATTTCTCTCTTTCATTGCCCCCAATCTGCTCCTCCACCCGCAACACCTCATTGAAATCACCTACACACAGCCATGGATCAGCCGACTGTGCACGTAGGAACCTCATGAGATACCAGCTCTCCTTGCGTCGTTCTCTTCTCGGTTCGCCATAAAAGCCCATCAATCGCCAGGGTGATTATGGAAGTATATATTGATGATATTGTGATCAAATTGGCTACCCATAAATCTCATTTAGCCGATTTGCATCTTGCTTTTGAAAGGATGCGCCGCTATGGTTTGAAAATGAATCCACTCAAATGCGCTTTTGGAGTATCGACTGGAAAGTTCTTAGGTTTTATCATCCATGATAAAGGCATAGAGGTTGATCCCAAGAGGATTGAGAAGATCAAGAAAGTTCAGCCGCCTACATGCAAGAAAGACATGCAGAAATTTCTAGGAAAGGTGAACCACTTGAGAAGATTTATTGCTAACTTGTCCGGGAAAATTATTCCTTTTACTCCTATACTCAAGTTGAAGGATGAATCTGAATTCACTTGGGGGCAAGCCAACAAGATGCATTTGATAAGATAAAGGAGTATTTGTCATCACCACCCGTTCTTCGTACACCTAAAAGGGGAGTTCCGTTCAAGCTTTATATCGCTGCCGAAGATAAAGTTATTGGGAGTGTCATGACTCAAGAAGATGAAGGGAAGGAGTATGCTTATCTTGGTTGTCGTCTTCTTGATCCCGAGACAAGGTATGCCCATATTGAGAAATTATGCTTATCACCGTACTTTGCATGCCAAAAGATGAGACATTATTTGTTATCAAGTACATGTGTTGTAGCATGCCAGGCCGATGTTATTAAGCACATGTTACATCGCCCAATCCTCAGTGGGAGGTTAGGCAAATGGGCATACTATTTCATTGCATATGATTTGGTCTTTGAGCCATTACGAGCAATCAAAGGTCAAGTACTTGCTGATTTTATTGTTGATCATAGTATAAATCTTGATGCTCCATGGAAATTATACTTTGATGGATCGGTTTGCAGCAACGGTCAAGGCGTTGGTATTGTTTTAATTTCTCCTAGTGGCCTTGTGACCGAGATGTCTAGATGGATCACTGCGTTCTTGCCTTGATTCTTGTCTTAATCTTATTTCTAAGCTTGCTGAATTTAAAATTCGACATGTTTCTAGACATGAGAATCAAAAGGCAAACATGCTAGCTCAACAAGCATCGGGCTTTGATGTTAGTAAGCGTAATTTTCACATACAAAATAAGCCGATGCATGAGGATATCAATCTTTGTTGTGCAAGAACAAGTTAATTGGATCAACCGACCGTAATTGTCGAATTAACCAATTCTTCCGAGGCGCATGCCGCTGATAATGTCCCAAATCGGTAGGTCAAATTCTAGTAATCCTAGTGCCAATTTAGAGGATTGGAGAACTCACTTGATGACTTATTTGCAGGATCCTAATGCCGAGTTGACAAGACCATCCGTCGGCTTGCGTTCAAATTTACATTGCAACATGGTGAACTCTATAGGAGGACAACCGATGGTTTATTGCTAAAGTGCTTAGGACTGATCAAGCAAGAGTGGCTATGGGAGAAGTCCATGAAGGAGTTTGTGGTACGCATCAATCGGCTTCTAAAATGAAGTGGTTATTGAGAAGGGCTGGTTTCTATTGGCCCACTATGATAGCCGATTGCTTTCGCTACTACAAAGGATGTGAAGAATGCCAACGGTTCGGTAATATTCAGATGGTGCCTGCTTCGGAGCTCCATCCTATCATGAAGCCGTGGCCATTCAGAGGTTGGGGGCTTGATTTCATTGGCCAAATACATCCCTCATCTTCAAAGGGGCACATGTTTGTCTTGGTTGCTATGGATTATTTCACTAAGTGGTGTGAGGCAGTCCCTTTGAAGAATATGACACATGCGGAGGTGATTGAATTTCTTAGAGAAAACTTAATTCATAGATTCGGCATACCTCAATCATTGCATACGGATCATGGATCATCTTTTATGTCCAAAGAAGTGAGGGCTTTTGCTGAATCCTATAACATTAAGGTTGTTCATTCATCTCCATACTATGCTCAAGCTAATGGCCAAGCTGAAGCTAGTAACAGGACCTTGATCAAGCTCATCAAGAAGAAAATTGAAGAGACCCCAAGGAAGTGGCACGAGGTCTTGTCGGAAGCTTTGTGGGCGTATCGCATATCAAAGCACAAAAGTTACTCCTTTTGAATTGGTTTATGGTCAAGAAGCTATGTTGCCCGTTGAAGTGAACTTGGGTACATTCAGAT
Organism: Themeda triandra; assembly: GCA_018135685.1. Taxonomy (NCBI): domain Eukaryota; kingdom Viridiplantae; phylum Streptophyta; class Magnoliopsida; order Poales; family Poaceae; genus Themeda; species Themeda triandra. Next base: position 185,020 of record JAENPR010001122.1, on the reverse strand, counting down.
TTGCTAAGCAAATCCCTAGTGGTGTACCATGATCTCATGATGGACAACATAGATGAAGTGACCGACAAGAGATTACAAGCTCTTAAGGAGATTGAGAAAGACAAGATGCGTGTCGCAAGGGCTTATAACAAGAAGGTGAGAAGCAAATCGTTCCAAGTGGAAGATTTAGTGTGGAAAACCATGCTACCTATTGGATCGAAGAGCAATCAATTTGGCAAGTGGTCTCCTAATTGGGAGGGTCCTTTAAGAGTGATCAAGGTAGTGCCTGAAAATTCCTATGTGCTAGAGACAATGAAAAGGGAGTGTCTCGAAAAGGTAATCAATGGAAGGTATCTCAAGAAATACTTTCCAAGTGTTTGGCAAGAAGCCTAGTGCTCTTTCCAAGGTCACGCTTGAAGCCGAGAGCTTTTTCTTCTCCCATTCTCGTCTCCATTAAAAACACCACCGCGGGCCTCCGTTCCTCCACCAGCTGGCGGAGTTCCTGAACTGCCTCGGGCCGCCCGCAGCCCCGGCAGTTCACACTGAGGAGATTCATGGCTCTTGGCGGGGGCTGTCCACCGCAGCCGCCGCCGATCTCTCAGTGTTGTTTGTGTCCCGCTTCGGTTTCTTCAGTAGCTCGATCATACTACTACCACCACTATCTGCTGTTGCCCCTAGCTGGCTCACCCTGGAACTCACCAAACCCGAAGGCACAATCGCGTTGGATGGCTCCAGAGGAATATTCAGGTCCAGGTTCTGGGTGGCCGGCGAGGAAGCTTTCGATTTCCTCTTCCTTGCTTTCTGCCGGTTCGCCTCTGTCTCACCATCGAGACCAAGGCGCCTAGAAGCCCCAGGCGTGCCCCTTGTCTCATCATTCACGTTATCACCATGATGCACTTCTTTCATGGGTGATTGTACTTCTGGTTCATCTGATTCATCCCCATAACCCTCAGATTGCTAACCCCGTGGGCCGTGGTGTCCTCTAGTTAACAAAGGTGCCACCTTGCGGGACCACAAAAGCTTATTCGCACAAAACAAAACAAAGGTTCCTAGAGAAAAAAAGTTGCAATGTGTCTATAGTATACTCCATTTTGAATGTGTCTATAGTACATAAGACACATACCTTTAATTTCCCGGTCTTCTAATTTTGAATGTGTCTATAATATACTCCCTTCATTTTAAATTGTATAAGACAGGTTTCGCAAAAAAAAAAAAAAATGTATAACACATTATGAATGTGTCTATAGTATTATATAATATACTACCTGCAGAAGCCATGGTGGTTCATACATCGCCATGGTGAATAGGAGACGAGCTCGAGTGATATGTCAATGTCTTTAATCTTGGATTACCATTTGGAGTTTCATTTTGAGTCAGAATCGTTTTCTATATATTTGCTCTCTCCAACTATTTTATTTTTATATTGAAGAGATCCATTCTTGCTCTCTATCTTTGGCTAGCAACAAATTCAAAAGAGATGATGTTTATATTTGGAGATAATTAAAGAGGTTATCCGAGGATATTGCAATTTGGGAATTAAGAATGAGTTTAGTTACTTAAATTCAAAAAGTGAAACAAAGAATTTCGGTATCTAGTTATTATATAGCTAAAATACTTATTATATTAAAATACAAAAAAGATTAAGTAATTTTACTTTCACATTTCCTATATCCCAGTCGCCTGCGACGGGTTCTCGTCTTTTTTGCGACAGTGTTCGATGTTCTGGCCTGCTTCCGGTGATGTTCTGGCCTATGTCTAGCGATGTTCCGACGATGTTCTCGTCTGTTTGTGACAGTGTTCGACGTTCTGGCCTGCTTCCGGCGATGTTCTGGCTTGTGTCCGGCGATGTTCCGACGATGTTCTCGTCTGTTTGCGACAGTGTTCGATGTTTTGGCCCGCTTCCGGTGATGTTCTGGCCAATGTCCGGCGATGTTCCGACGATGTCCTCGTTGCAACAGTGTTCCGGTGGCACAGTGACCCTTGGATCTTCATCCGATGGTGCAGGACGTCGCCTAGGTTTTTCTAAAAAACCCAGGCGACTGGGATATAGCAAGTCCTCTTTTACTTTGCAATCATTTTTGTATCTTTCTGTTAAAATAAAGAGCTATGTTGTTTCATTATTGATTGATTGAATTCCAAAGAAAACCTATGCTTAGTTCATAAAAGGAAATCCTGATGACAAGAATTCTCTAAATTTTGTTCTAAAATATCTTAGTTTGAGAGACTAAGTTTTTTTTTTTTGGAATATAAAGAGTCTCTTTGGATTTATAAGGTCAAACCGAGGTACGTCAACAAATATAACAACATCGACGAACAGCAAGAGGAATTCGATTAATGAATCATAAAATAAATTCATGTTTACTTTCTCATACTCTTATCTCTTCATTCCTTCACACTTTTATTTTGGTTTATTTTCAAATATCTGGCTTTATAATGCTGATCGATCGAGTCTACGTCAGAAAAGTATCAATCCAATCGTTCAACCCCGAAATCAGTAAAACGAACAAGTAGCAATCACGATCAAGAACAAGAAGCAGAGTTCGGCCGTGTGATCTTCCCTTCCCTAATAATCATAATCACGCATGCATGCTTTCTTTCTCCTCCCAATGAACAATGTAGCGGGACACGTCGTCGACGAGTAGAAGGAAGTAGCGCCATCCTCCAGGTGTAGCTGGTGTCATGGGGCCGCAGAGGTCGCCGTGCACGAGCTGCGGCTTCTCCTTGACGTGGAAGCTCGCCTGGCGGGGGAAGGGGAGCCGCCGCTGCTTGGTGAGGACGCAGGTGTTGCAGAACTGCTCCACGTGGTCGACGCACGGCATGCCCTGCACCATCTCCTTCTTGCCGAGCTGCTTCAGGGCCTCAAAGTTGAGGTGCCCAAAGCGCTCGTGCCACCGCCAGGCCTCGTCGTCGCGATGGGCTGCAAGAAAGAGGGGCTGCGCCACCTGCACGTGAAGGACGTAGAGGCGGTTGCCTGCCCTGTTCACCTTGGCGAGAAGTCGGGGACTGGTGTCCCAGATGCGCAGCACACCGTCCTCGATCTCCACACGCGAGCCGTTCTCATCCAGCTGCCCTAAGCTGATGATGGAGTTCCTCAGCGCAGGGATGTAGTAAACGTCGGTGAGTAGCCGGTGCTCGCCGGTCTTGGCGATGAAGATGACGGAGCCCACGCCCTTGATCTCTACGGCAGAGGCGTCGCCGAACTTGACGGAGCCTCGCACGCTGGAGCCGAGCTCGGAGAAGAACTCCCGCCGCCCGGTCATGTGGTGGGTGGCGTACCACCCGTCGATCTTGTCGTCGGTGGGGCCGGTGCCGCGGAAGGCGCGAGCTTGCGGCTCGTCGAGGTGGAGCGCGGCGGAAGTAGAGTGCAGCTCGACGCTCCCGTGGAGAAGGAAGAGAGCCGCATCTTGACCCTCCCGCGCCTGCGCGACGTGTGCCTGACCGTCGCGCCTCGCTCCCCGGCAGTCCTTGGCCCAGTGGCCTCTCTTGCCACAGTTGTTGCAGATGTCGTCGCGGGTCGCCTTGCACTCGCCGTCGGCGCCTCCAGGAGCGCCACCACGCGCCTGGGGAGCCTTGTCCCGCTTGCGCGGCCGACGCTTGCGGGTGGCGCTTGACGAAGCTGAAGACGCCTCCCCCTTCTTCCGCTCTCGCAGGCAGGCGAGCCACTGCTCCTCGGAGAGGAGAAGCTTGGGCTCTGAGGTAGGTGGCTGCTCGCGGTGGTCGACGGCCTTGAGACGGCCCGTCACCTCCTCGATCGTGAGCGCCTGTAAGTCCAACAGCATCTCGATGGCGGCCCAAGCCTCCGGCGACGGGCCTCCGCTCCGCTTCGTCAGAAGCCTGGCCATTATCTTGAAGTGAATTTGGAACAACTCCAACAGGGGGAAGGTAAGGGGAAAAACCCCAGGTAATTAACCCTAAGGCGCTTTGATACCAATTGTTAGACACAATGCTATGATTTGGAGCTGGAATTTCATTTCGTTAGCCTTACCACAAACATGGCAGGTTTGGGTACTTATAGAGTACTTTTCTTACAGCTGAAGGTAGCTAGGCATATTCCAAAGTAAAGATGCTTAAAGGGTAAGATAGATGACAAGGGTGCTGACATAGCAGCCCAACTACTCCTAAGATAAGTATTATAAGAGGATAAGCACAGGACTTATGCTTTCACTGGAAGCTTCCGCGAAACAGACTAGAGATGACCACCACCTCTTTACAATTGTAACACCCGGCCAACACCTTGGCTACCAAGTGTGCGCTAGCCTAGTTCCTGGACACGGCCTTATCCCTCTTCAATTGTTTGAAAGTTTTTTTCACACACACACGCACTCAAGCATTGCACCCGTGTCCTGGCCGCCGTTGCCGCGCTCCCTAGTTCTCCTGCCGCCGTCGGTCATCGACCTCGGCACGCTACCAATCGCACAGCTTGAGGCAACGACAATGGAAGCGAAGCGCGGGACGACGCCCAGCCTGAGTCCGTGTAGGTGCATGGTGAAGGGAGTAGGAGCAGGAGGGAGTGGGGGTGATGAGGCATGGGCTAGGGCAGGAGACGGGAACGGGAGCTGGCGGCGCCTGGAGCGCTGTCGTCGCCAGGCTGCACAAATAGGGTCACTACGCCCTCCCTGGGCACTGCGAAAACAACATCGTGCTCATGGCGCTCTGCGAGGAGCGTGTGTGTGTTTTGTGTGTGTGCAGCCTTGTTTCTCTTCAATTGTTTGAAAGTTTGTTCTTCTTCTATTATGCAGGTACTGCCCAGGTTGTAAAGAGCATCAACAAGCTAGTAAGAAGTTAGACCTTTGGAGATTACCTGAAATACTGATAATACACTTGAAAAGATTTTCGTACAGTCGGTACACCAAAAACAAGTTGGAGACATTTGTGGACTTCCCGATTCATGACCTTGACCTGTCAAAGTATATCGATCACAGATGCCAAGATGTTCCTCACAATTATCGACTATATGCTATTAGGAACCACTATGGAAGCTTGGGAGGTGGTCACTATATACAGCTTATGTTTACGTGAGTTCTCTTGCTCCCCTGCCGTGCCTTTTGGGTACATCTGTTTTCTATATATTGGCAGTTGGCTGTTTTCTATATATTGGCAATTGGCAAGCTCACGCACTGTTCTCATTCGAGAGTACCATTTTGTTCCACGTTTTGGGGCTGTAAGGTATATGCGCTTACAATGTGCTTTCTCTTGTGCAGCATGAAGGGAAAAAGGGGTGGTATGATTTCGATGACCGTCATGTGGGTCCTATAACCGAGGACAGTATAAAGACATCGGCGGCTTATGTTCTTTTTTACCGGCGGATACAGGAGGATAGCTTAGATAATACAGGTACAGACATGGATTCTGATATTCCAACTTGAGGAGGAGGCGGCTGAGGCAAATTTTGAGCCTAGTCCCGGACAGTGTATAGCTCATTGGTTTTGGGGGTCAGTTGTGCAGCAACGCTGCAATGGCATTGAGAGGTAGAAACAGGTGGGAAGAGGTGTGATTTGGGTCCAGATAGTGAGAAGGGCGTGAGTGTTAGGATCAAGATCACAATCACGACACTAGTGAATCAAATTGGCTAGCCTAAGAACACAGGAACGCATGAACTGCATACGAACACGTCGGGAACCGCCAGGGTGACATCGCCCCTTTTCGCTTCTCACAAATCTGAGTACAGCAGTGTTTACAACCAACACATTGCGTTAACACACACATCTAGCATCCGGCCTTTTATTCCAAGGCTTACAACACGATGTTACACAGAGAAAATTAACCAAACATGGGATACAAAGTGGGTACAATGCAACCGCCTGCGCTGGAACGTGCCGTGGGTGTGGTCACCACCACCAGCCAGTGGCAACTGCTGCCGCTCCACCTCAAATTCAAATCTGCCCGCGCTCCCGCCTTGCCAGCTCTGCACAAGCTTCTTCCACGTCACCAAGCAGCAAGCTTACACCAACATTCTCCCCCTTAAGCTTGATGCACCTGCATCACAAGCTCTCTGACACCGAGCATGTGCCTCATCTCTCCCAGCTTGGTCACTGCCATTGCCTTTGTCAGAGAGTCAGCTTTCTGCTCTAATGTCCCAATCACTTCACTGCAATCTCACCTCTCTCCACACATTCTCTAATGTAGTGGAACTTGATGTCTATATGCTTACTCCGACCATGGAACACTGGATTTATCATCAGCTCAATTGCAGATCTGTTGTCAACGAAGATAGTCACACACCTCAGCTTCTTCTTTGTGAGTTCACTCAGCAAACACCTGAGCCACTTAGCCTGCATTGCTGCTGCTGTTGCAGCCATGAATTCTGACTCACAGCTTGACAGTGCAACTGTCTTTTCCTTGTGTGAACACCATGTGATCAGACCACCATTGAGATAAAAAGCCATCCCACCAGTGCTTCTTCTATGCTCCTTGTCTCCAGCTAGATCACTGTCTGAATATCCTGTCAGAGTTTCTTCCTTCTCTTCTGTTGTATACACCAGTCCATAATTCAGTGTCCCTTGCAAATACCTAAGTATCTGCTTCACTGCATTTTGGTGCATAATGGTTGGCCTTTCCATAAACCTGCTGGCCATACCCGCTGAGAAGGCCAAATCTGGCCTAGTGTGCAGCAAATACCTCAAACACCCAACAACCCTCCTGTATTCAGTTGAATCAATAGGTTCTCCACCTTTGTCATCATGTAACACAGCACCAGGGTTGATTGGAACTTTGGTAGGATTGCAATTCTCCATTCCCAACCTTGACAAGACTTTCTTGGCATACCCTGTCTGTTTGATAGTTATGCAGTCTGTTTCTTGCTCAACCTCGATCCCCAAGTAGAATGACAGTTTACCCAAGTCACTCATCTCAAACTCTGAGGTCATCTGCTTCTTGAACACTGCAATCTCTGCTGGATCACTTCCAGTTACTATCAAATCATCAACATAAACACCAAGGATCACTTTGGTCTTGCCATCACCTCTTATGTACACTGCTGCCTCACTAGCACATTTCTTGAAACCCAACTTCTTCAGGCTGCTGTCTAGCTTCACATTCCAAGCTCTAGGAGCTTGTTTGAGCCCATACAAAGCTTTACTAAGCTTGTACACCATCTTCTCTTTTCCCTTTACAGCATAACCATCAGGTTGTGCCACATAGACATCTTCTTTCAAGTCTCCATTCAAGAATGCAGTTTTCACATCTAAATGATGCACTTCCCAGCCCCAATTAGCTGCCATGGCCAACAGCAATCTGACCGTGTCAAGTCTTGCAATAGGTGCAAACACTTCTTCATAGTCGATTCCTTGCTTTTGGACATACCCCTTTGCTACTAACTGTTGGCGCTCCTTATTGCATGCCTTTCACCGCCAACTTGTTATAAAGATAGTCACCAAAACTTAGCAATAGGGTTTTATGCTAACATATCCCACGAGTTTTGGTGATTGTCGCTTACAGGAAGACAACTCCGGAAATGCACACAAATGGGCCAAAGCACACAAGAAAACCATGAATAAGAGGGTGGCCCATTTACCTGACAATTGTGAGTCTTAAACATGGGCCAAAATGCCAAACATAAGCCCAAGAGATGGAAGACCAAAACCCGGTCCAACTCCATCTCGGGTTGGATGAGTGGGCTTCGGTAAACAGGCCATATCTCACTCATACGGACTCCGATTCAGGCAAACAAATATGCGTTGGAAAGCTTGTGACGAGGCCCACGTGCCTGTCAAATTTGGGCCTCAGCCGAGCTTCCCCTGGCGACTGCGCCAGCCAGGAGGCCAAATCAGCCCAGTCTTCTCCAGATGGCCCACGACGACGTGTCAAGGTCGGTTCTGGGGTGCGTCCAGGTTCATTGTACCTAGAACCGACGTTGTGAGGTCGGTTTGGCACTTTGCAAGTGGGGAGAAGCATTTGCAAAGAGCCCCCTCTCCTCCACATATAAAAGGGGACTTTTTCTCCTCACACAACACACATTCTACACAAGAAGAGCTCCACTCCCACATCATATACTTTGTAGTAGTCTCCCTCTAGGTGCTAGTGCCTAGTTGTATACTTTAGAAAAGAGGAAGAGAGAGGAGGGAAGAGTGGAGGCGGAGCCGGCTTGTCGGGTTCTCCTCCGGTTGTACCTCTACGGAGACGACTCCTTGCGAGTAATATCTCGCATACTCTTTCTTTGCAATTCCTTAGTGATCTATTTAATTAAAGTTCAAGTGCTTACTTGCTTGCTTGCGGGATCTCCGCTCGACCGAGTGCTTTAGTCCAGCTAAGAATTCGGACTAGAGTAGTAGCCTCTAGCGTAGACGTGGTGTCTAGGCTAGGGAGTTACCTGAGTTTGCGCCCAACCCCACGGATAGTTTGTGGTAGCCCCGGGGTGACAGGCTCCGATCGTGCCTTTGTATTCCACCACGTTAGGGTTGGTGTTCTCGTAGAGCTTTGGCGGCCTTCCCCCGGTTACGTCTTCCCAGTCTTTTCGAGAACTGGAAAGGTACCGCTGCTCCGAAGTGAGTGAGTATAGTGAGCCGAGACTTTAGTTATCTACTGACCTTGGGTTGAGCCTAGAAAACCCTCTCGTCCTACAAAAACATCCTTCTACCTACTTCCCCTGGACGACCTTGTTTCTCTCTAGTACACTTCCGTTCCCTGTGGAAAATACGATAGCCTGAATACTTCCAGATGAAAGCTACAACGGTACTCCGTACGCTTGCGGATTTATCTGCTTACGCTAAGAAATACCAACAAGCTTTCTGGCGCCGTTGCCGGGGAACGGTAGCTATTCTAGATTCGAACCAAGTCATCCGTGTATCTTTTTATTTATCTTTTTACAAAAATATATGCAACCTACCACCACCATCACCATCACAACCACATGAATTCCACTCCTATCAAAATGTTTTCGGTTCCAAAGGGCGATACATTGGAACCTCCACCATCATCCCATCCTATTCTTACAAATGGCTATGAGATTCGCCCCGCTTTCATAGCCATGGTTCGGGAGCAACCCTTCTCTGGGCAACTAGACGAAAATCCTTATACCCACCTTCGGGAATTCGAGCACTTGTGTTCTTGCCTAATTTTTTCTAGCATGACACAAGAAACCATTAGATGGAAACTATTTCCGTTCTCCCTTTTGGGAAGAGCAAAAGAATGGTACGCTCATACCGTAGGAGGTGTTAATGGAAATTGGGATGAACTTCGAGACAAATTTTGTCTCGCGTTCTTCCCCCTTTCTAGAGTTGCCGCCCTTCGAATAGAAATTCTCACCTTTCGGCAAAAGGAGAAGGAGACTCTAGGAGCAGCTTGGGCTAGGTTCATGAATCTTATCAATACTGGCCCAGACCTTTCTTTGCCGGACCAAGTCCTCCTACTTCACTTCCATCTTGGTCTTAGCAAAGATGATGCTCTCCACCTTGATATATCTTCTGGAGGTTCGTTCACACACATGACCATTAGTGAGGGAAAAGCCGTTTTGGAGAAAATCCTTGAAAACACTCCCTACACTGGTGTTTATGATGAGCTTCCAAAAGATACAATGGAGTCAAGCCCCGACCAACAAGAGGAGGCACCAGCAATTGGATTTGAAATTCCTTCAAATCCCTCTCATAATCCAATTGCTGATGAACCTCCCAATAAGGGGACACATCACAAGGATAATGAATCCTATTCTGATGTATGCCCCTTTGAATTTGAGGATGACCTATTTCTTGATGTCGATTTTGGGAATACCATAGAGTTTCCCACTTCAACATCATCTCATACCTCAAATTCCTATATGAGACATCAACCTCACATAGAGGGAGGATCAAGTCACATAGAAGATAATTCTATGCACTCTCCCTCTATGCCCACACCTAATGTCTCATATATTCCTTCTCGAGGGAGAACTTATGTCAATCTTCGATATATCCATGAGTTATCCAAATCCCGTGAAGGACTTGAACTATCATGGAGAAGAAAGTGCTCCTCTAAAACAAGATTTTATCGATGAGCATGGAAGTTATTTCCTAACTGTCCCATTCATTCCATGCTCATATGAAAATCTCCGGATCGATAAATAACTCGCCATGACTTGCAAGATCTACAACTCCTTCTTGCTCCTTGTTCATAAAATTTTTAAGAAGGTTGTTGTAGATGATTTTGTCTATCATAAGTTTTGCAAGTCTCGAAATGTTTTGGCATGAGTTTTTACAGATCTGCCCACAAAGGTTGGTGATGGAGGGGAAACCACATCACCAACATTGGACTAGTTTCAAAAGGTTTCCCATGGACGAGCTTTGTCCTAAAACAAGCACCGCCGAGATACCCCGGACTATCTTGAAAAAAAAATATATTTTGTCTTTATTATAAAAAAAGTCTTTTCTTTTCAAATAAATACAAGTCATGTTGTCGTTAGTGTGCACCTTCGGGTATCCTTGTCACTAACCATTTCGGGTCATACGACACTTGAGAACATGGAGCGACATCAACCACAATCAAGATGCCCTTGAGAGGTGGAACACACTCACAAGGAGACTTCGACCCAACACACACTTTGACTTTTACACAAAAGTCCAAGTGTGGGGGAGGATGGTGATAATCTTGAATCCCACTCACACCAAGAGGCATCCAAAAATATTTTGATGATGGATGATGTTAGCTTTGCCTTGGTAAAAAAAAAAAAAGAAGAAGAAAAGAAAAGAAAAGAAAAGAAAAGAAAAGAAAAAAAAAGGAGTTAAAAAAAGATGAAAAAAAATATATGCTTATGATATATATAAAAAAAAAGAAGAAGAAGAAGGGAGCACCGTACCAAAGCACATCACGAACTGGTGGAGGAGCCTGCACACAACTCGGTTTGATCACTTTCCTCCCACCCGTTTATTTTTATGCTCCCGATTTAATCATGTCCATTCCCGCAAATCAATTTTTCCACACTTAGAGTTATTTTTTGAAAGTAAATATGAGTATAGCTTTTTGAGTATGGACCGCATAATTGTTAGACCTTATATATCCTTCATGCTTATGGGAAAAATATCTAGGAAAAACATTTTGACTAAGTTGTTGAGAAGTGAGATATGGTTTTGGCATGGCTATCTCACCTTTTCTATCAAAGTACTTGGAGAATTTTATTTAAAAAAATACCAAAATCATAGTTTCACATACTCCTCAATGGCAAAAATACGTACCAAGGCCAAATACGACATGCTTATCAAACAAGTTTACAAAACCTTTTTGTCGTATGCTTCTTACCGATTGTTGGGCCTTGTCACGGTTTGAACCTAACCTAGATTTGGGTCTTACACATATGGTTGAGATTCACTTGCACCCACCAAATAATTGCCAACTCTCACATTGAGAGTCGCGCACAACATGCACCCCTTTCGCCCAGAATGCCAATTCTTACATCGAGAATTGCGCATCATTCCACCAAATAAAAGTGCCGACCCTTACCCTGAGGATCGCGCACCCCTCTTTTAGATTGCCAAAAATTCTCCATGCATTCCATCATGACATCTCTCTCCCCTTCATCCTTTTCCGGCAATAAGTTATGAGCCATGTTCTTAGTTGAAAAAAGAGAGAGAAAGAAAAAAAAAAAAGAAGAAATAAGTTTTAGATATTCCAATCTTGTAGACAAACGGAAAATCTTAGATCCCCGTTCAAAGAAAAAAAAAAAAGAAAAAAAGGAAAGAAGAAGAAAAAAGAGAGAAAAAAAAAAGTGAGAAAAAAAAAAGAAAGAGAAAGAAAAAAAAACACAATTTCAGTTACTCTTTGATAGCCCATATTTCTTCATCTCTTCATCCACCAATAAAAGGGAGTTAGTCATGATGCATGGAGACCCAAAAATACCACCAAAATTAGAAATCACTCTTCATCCATCCCACACACTTGCACATCTCAACCTAGTGTATGGCCTTTACCTTAACATGGTTTGGACTTTGACTCGGCTATCCACAAGCGGTAAGTAAGCCATTCCTTGTATGCCTACCCAGAACTCCACTCAAAAATACTAGAGGTAGGATACAAAGGCAAAATATCAAAAGCCTTCGGTGAGGTTACCATACACTCTGAGCGATTCGAGAGTGCCATTTGAGGAGTACATGTGAACTATGCTTTATTTGAAAAATCTCATAAAAACTCCAAGTCACTAAGATATGAAAATGGGATGAGATGGCTATGTTTTAGAGCTGTTCCACTTTTCAACCGCTCAAGGAGATTTGTTAGCCACTCCACATATCTCACAGGTATGAGGTATGTTTTGGAATGACCTTTATGCCGGTTTCATATCTTGAAATTCTATGTTCATGTTTACTTTATCCTAGCCTTTGCTCGGGACGAGCAAAGAATAAGTGTGGGGGAACTTGTTGGCGCTCCTTATTGCATTCCTTTCACCACCAACTTGTTATAAAGATAGTCACCAAAACTTAGCAATAGGGTTTTACGCTAACATATTCCACGGGTTTTGGTGATTGTCGCCATGTGAAGACAACTCCGGAAATGCACACAAATGGGCCAAAGCACACAAGAAAACCATGAATAAGAGGGTGGCCCATTTGTCTGACAATTGTGAGTCTTAAACATGGGCCAAAATGCCAAACATAAGCCCAAGAGATGGAAGACCAAAACCCGGTCCAACTCCATCTCGGGTTGGATGAGTGGGCTTCGGTAAACAGGCCATATCTCACTCATACGGACTCCGATTCAGGCAAACGAATATGCGTTGGAAAGCTTGTGACGAGGCCCACGTGCCTGTAAAATTTGAGCCTCAGCCGAGCTTCCCCTGGCGCGCTCGGTTCAGGGGCACGACCGCGCCAGCCAGGAGGCCAAATCGGCCAGTCTTCTCCAGATGGCCCACGACGACGTGTCAAGGTCAGTTCTGGGGTGCGTCCAGGTTCATTGTACCTGGAACCGACGTTGTGAGGTCGGTTTGGCACTTTCCAAGTGGGGAGAAGCATTTGCAAAGAGCCCCCTCTCCTCCACATATAAAAGGGGACTTTTTCTCCTCACACAACACACATGCTACACAAGAAGAGCTCCACTCCCACATCATATACTTTGTAGTAGTGTCCCTCTAGGTGCTAGTGCCTAGTTGTATACTTTAGAAAAGAGGAAGAGAGAGGAGGGAAGAGTGGAGGCGGAGCCGGCTTGTCGGGTTCTCCTCCAGTTTGTACCTCTACGGAGACGACTCCTTGCGAGTAATATCTGCATACTCTTTCTTTGCAATTCCTTAGTGATCTATTTAATTAAAGTTCAAGTGCTTACTTGCTTGCTTGCGGGATCTCCGCTCGACCGAGTGCTTTAGTCCAGCTAAGAATTCGGACTAGAGTAGTAGCCTCTAGCGTAGACGTGGTGTCTAGGCTAGGGAGTTACCTGAGTTTGCGCCCAACCCCACGGATAGTTTGTGGTAGCCCCGGGGATGACAGCTCCGATCAGGCCTTTGTATTCCACCACGTTCGGGTTGGTGTTCTCGTAGAGCTTTGGCGGCCTTCCCCCGATTACGTCTTCCCAGTCTTTTCGAGAACTGGAAAGGTACCGCTGCTCCAAAGTGAGTGAGTATAGTGCGCCGAGACTTTAGTTATCTAGTGACATTGGGTTGAACCTAGAGAACCCTCTCGTCCTACAAAAACATCCTTCTACCTACTTCCCCTGGACGACCTTGTTTCTCTCTAGTACACTTCCGTTCCCTGTGGAAAATACGATACCCTGAATACTTCCGGGTGAAAGCTACAACGGTACTCCGTGCGCTTGCGGATTTATCTGCTTACGCTAAGAAATACCAACACTAACCTTGCTTTGTGCTTCACTACCTCCCCTTCTGTATTTCTTTTTAATTTGAACACCCATTTTAACCCAATGGGTTTGTGGCCTGCTGGTAGCTTGACTAATTCCCAAGTCTTGTTCTAAATTGATGGACTGAATCTCACTTTCCATGGCTGATTTCCAGTCATCACTGCCAGCAGCCTCCTGATAGCATGATGGTTCCTCCATGACTGCCAACAAAGCATTTGTCTCAGAGTCAGCATCTAAAATTAGCTCCACCTTATCTGCATCTTCATACACCTCATAGATGCTTCTGAATCTAACTGGTGCATCATCGTGGTCCACAACCATGTTATCATCTTCATCCATATCATGTGCCTATCTTGAATTCTCTTCATGATTCACTGAATTCTCACCCACTGTTCCCTGACTGTCTACAGTTAAGGATGGCAACGGGTCGGGTTCGGATCGGGTGGAGTCTCCGTGCACCCAAACCCAAAACCCGAAGTAAAAACCCGAACCCGAACCCGAAAGTGATTCGGGTGGAATTTCATAACCAAACCCAAACCCGCGGGTACCCAAAACCCGAACGGATACCCGAAACCCAAATAAATACCCGAAACCCGCAGAAATATATACACATATTCACACATATATATACACATATTCACATATTCATATATATACACACACATATTCACATACATATACATATTTCGGATATCCATTGGATATCCACGGGTGAAAAACCAAACCCGAACCCGAACCCGATAGGTTTCGGGTACCCAAACCTGAAAACCGTGGGTGAAAAACTAGCCCCAAACCCGAACCCACCAGACCCGAAACCCGCGGATACCCGCCCCAAACCCGACCCGCTGCCATCTTTATCTACAGTGTCTGACAGAGCACCAATATCTGAATGTCCAGAGTTATTTCCACCCTGCACATCATTTTCATATCCATGCTGAAATGGATTGCCTCCACTAGCATGATCACTGACATTTTCAGGTACTCCCCCTGAAACTTCATGTGGTAGTTCATTATGGTTATCACCACCATATCCATTATCAATATATTGTTGTCCCTGCTCTTCTGCAATTTCTTCAACAATGAACTTTGAATTTTCCCCAAATTCAGTACTCCACTTCCATGTCACATTTTCTTCAAAAAATCACATCCCTACTCACAATTATCCTCTTAGTCTGAGGATTATAGAGCCTGTGTGCTTTGCTCCCATCTTACACCCCAAAATACACCATAGGAACACTCCTGTCATCCAGCTTTTTCAAGTTTGGACTTGCTGTTCTAACATGTGCCTTACATCCAAACACCCTCATGTGTCCCAACTGAGGTTTTCTACCATTCCATGCCTCATATGGTGTCCTATTTCCCATAGGTCTGGTTGGAAGTCTATTCAAAAGATGAACAGAATGCCTCACTGCCTCACCCCAAAATATCCCTGGTACTTTCATGCTTTTCAAGATTGATCTTGACATTTCCATGACTGTCCTATTCCTCCTTTCAACTACTCCATTTTGTTGAGGAGTATAGGGTGCTGTTAGCTACCTTCTAATGCCTACTTTCTCACAAATCTCCTTGAATGCAGCTACTAAAAATTCCCCTCCCCTATCTGACCACACACACTTTATTTTCTATCCTAAAGTGTTTTCTACTTCTGCCTTGAATTTTGCAAAAGCATCACTAGCCTGGCCCTTAGTTTTCAGGATAGACACACTCATCCACCTAGTACAGTCATGAACTATTAGCATAAAGTATCTACCGCCACCTGCAGTCATTGGAGTGATTGGTCCACATAAATCTATGTGTAACAATTCTAGAGGCTCATCTGCTCTCCATCTACTCATTTGTGGAAAAGAGCATCTTGTTTGTTTTGCTGCTAGACATGAGTCACACACCTGATCAGGATGATCTATCAAAGGTACCCCCGCCATCTCCTTCTGATTCAGCATTTTCAAAGACTGAAAATTCACATGTCCAAGTCTACCATGCCAAAGCCATGATGAGTCATTCACATTTGCTAACAAACAGATTGGTTCGACTGGTTTCAGTTCAATTTTGTAAAGTCTGTTTGCAGATCTCTGAACTTATCATTCTGTCAGAAACCTTTTTTGCTACTTCAATTAGGTCATCATCCATTACAATCCTATACCCTATCTCAGTCAATTGTCCAAGACTAACCAGGTTACTCTTTAACTTAGGAATGTAATAAACATCATGCAAGATCCATTGATCACCTAACACCCCTTGAAATAGAATAGATCCCCTCTGTTGGTATTTCTTAGCGTAAGCAGATAAATCCGCAAGCGCACGGAGTACCGTTGTAGCTTTCACCCGGAAGTATTCTGGGTATCGTATTTTCCACAGGGAACGGAAGTGTACTAGAGTGAAACATGAACGTCTAGGAGAACAAGGTAGAAGGGTATTTTTGTAGGACGAGAGGGTTTTCTAGGCTCAACCCAAGGTCACTAGTTAACTAAAGTCTCGGCTTACTATACTCACTCACTTCGAGCGGCGGTACCTTTCCGCCTCGAAAAGACTGGGAAGACGTAACCGGGGAAGGCCGCCAAAGCTCTACGAGAACACCAACCCGAACGTGGTGGAATACAAAGGCCTGATCGGAGCTGTCACCCCCGGGGCTACCACAAACTATCCGTGGGGTTGGGCGCAAACTCAGGTAACCCCCTAGCCCAGACACCACGTCTACGCTAGAGGCTACTACTCTAGTCCGAATTCTTAGCTAGACTAAAGCACTCGGTCGAGCGGAGATCCCGCAAGCAAGCAAGTAAGCACTTGAACTTTAATTAAATAGATCACTAAGGAATTGCAAAGAAAGAGTATGCGGATATTACTCGCGAAGGAGTCGTCTCCGTAGAGGAGGTAAAACCGGAGGAGAACCCGACAAGCCGGCTCCGCCTCCACTCTTCCCTCCTCTCTCTTCCTCTTTTCTAAAGTATACAACTAGGCACTAGCACCTAGAGGGACACTACTACCAAGTGTATGATGTGGGAATGGAACTCTTCTTGTGTAGAATGTGTGTCCTCCAATGGAGAAAAATGTCCCTATTTATACTAGAGAGGTGCCTTGGGAGAGTGGAGATGCTCCTCCCCATTTGGAAAGTGCCAAACCGACCTCACAACATCAGTTCTAGGTACAATGAACCTGGACGCACCCCAGAACCGACCTTCACACGTCGTTGTGGGCCATCTCGGAGGAGACCGGGCCGGTTTGGCCTCCTGGCGGGCGCGGTCGCGCCCCGGCGCGAGCGCTAGGGAAGCTCTCGGCTGAGGCTCAAATTTTACAGGCACGTGGGCCTCATCACAAGCTTTCCAAAGCATATTCGTTTGCCCAAATCGGACTCCGTATGAGTGAGTTATGGCCTGTTTACTGAGGCCTACTCATGTAGTCCAAGATAAAGTTGGTCCGGGTTTTGGGCTTTCTCCATTTTTGATCCGAATTGGTCTATTTTTATATTTAGTTCTACAAAACAAGGAAATCACCAAAACTCGTGGAAATGATTAGTTCAAAACCTTATTACTAAGTTTTGGTGACTATTTTCATAACAAGTTGGCGGTGAAAAGCATGCAATAAGGAGCGCCAACAAGTTCCCCCACACTTATTCTTTGCTCGTCCCGAGCAAAGGCTAGGAAAAAGAAAACAAGAACATAGCTATTCAAGATATGAAACCGGCATAAAGGTCATTCCAAAACATACCTCATACCTATGGGATATGTGGAGTGTCTAACAAATCTCCTTGAGTGGTTGAGAAGTGGAACAGCTCTGAAACATAGCCATCTCATCCCATTTTCATATCTTAGTGACTTGGAGTTTTTTATGAGATTTTTCAAATAAAGCATAGTTCACAAGTACTCCTCAAATGGCACTCTCGAATCGCTCAGAGTGTATGGTAACCTCACCGAAGGCTTTTGATGTTTTGCCTTTGTATCCTACCTCTAGTATTTTTGAGTGGAGCTCTGGGTAGGCATACAAGGAATGGCTTACTTACCGCTTGTGGATAGCCGAGTCAAAGTCCAAACCATGTTAAGGTAAAGGCCATACACTAGGTTGAGATGTGCAAGTGTGTGGGATGGAGGAGGAATGATTCCTAATTTTTGTGGTATTTTTGGGTCTCCATGCATCATGACTAACTCCCTTTTATTGGTGGATGAAGAGATGAAGAAATATGGGCTATCAAAGAGTAACTGAAATTGTGTTTTTTTTTCTCTTTCTCTTTTTTTTTCACTTTTTTCTCTCTTTTTTTCTCTCTTTTTTTTTTCTTCTTCTTCTTCTTCTTTTTTTTGAACGGGATTTAAGATTTCCGTTTGTCGACTAGATTGGAAAATCTAAAACTTATTTCTCTCTTCTTTTTTTTTCTTTTCTTTCTCTTTTTTTCAACTAAGAACATGGCCCATAACTTATTGCGTGGAAAAGGATGAAGGAGAGAGAGATGTCATGATGGAATGCATGGAGAATTTTTGGCAATCTAAAAGAGGGGTGCGCTATCCTCAGGGTAAGGGTCGGCACTTTTATTTGGTGGAATGATGCGCAATTCTCGGTGTAAGAATTGGCATTCTGGGCGAAAAGGGTGCATGTTGTGCGCGACTGTCAGTGTGAGAGTCGGCAATTATTTGCTGGGTGCAAGTGAATCTCAACCATATGTGTAAGACCCAAACCTAGGTTAGGTTCAAACCATGACAAGGCCCAACAATCGGTAAGAAACATACGACAAAAAGGTTTTGTAAACTTGTTGATAAGCATCTCGTATTTGGCCTTGGTAGGAATTTCAACCATTGAGGAGTATGTGAAACTATGATTTTTGGCATTGTATCAAAAAGAAAACTCTCCAAGTACTTCGATAGAAAAGGTAGGACAACTATGCCAAAACTATATCTCACTTCACAACAACTTAGTCAAAATGTTTTTCCTATGAGATATTTTCCCACAAGCATGAAGGATATGTAAGGTCTAACAATTATGCAGTCCAATCTCAAAAAGCTATCTTCATATTTACTTTTCAAAAATTGAATCTAGGTGGGAAACTTGACTTGCAGGAAGGAACAGGATTAAATCAGGAGCATGAAAATAAACAGGTGGGAGGAAAGTGATCAAACAGAGTTGTGTGCAGGCTCCTCCACTAGTTCATGATGTGCTTTGGTACGGTGCTCCCCTTTTTTTCTTTGATGGGGGTGGTGACACCCCACACTTCTTTGGAGCTATATCGGCTCTTTATTCAAAGATAGAAAAAATGGTGAAAATAACATGGACTCTTCTCGGTGAGGAACACTAGAGAGTCAAAAGTTTATTTATCATTATTGAAAACTTGTTCACCCAACTTTTTATTAGAGCTCAAGCAAGGCTAAGATAAAATTGCAATATGAAACTAGCCTTAACTTATCTCCAAACATGAATTACTTCTATGCTTATGACAACAACTCAATGATCATTAACCACAATTCAACACCATGTCAAATTATGATTAAAGAAGGCTATTTTAACCCAAGCACCATGCTTAATTTGAAAACAACCTATGGATGTTACTTGCAAGAAAACATCCAAACAAGAGCATATGACATGAACAGAGAAGCAAGAATTTAAACGATCATATGGAGACAAGAATGAGCAAAAGGAGTTGGTGAACATTTAATACATTGCATACCCGAGTGTCCTTATCGGCAAAGATATGTAAATTCAGCTTTGAAGATGATGCACCGATGACGTGTTTGTACAGGCTCCAACTCAGGTAAACCATAAGGCCAAATCATACACACAACTAGTGTATATGGATGTTGGGCCTTAGTGGTAGCAAAGGTAGGAAGAGGCTCTCCTTAATTTTTTTTTCTCATATGCATATATTTTTTCCATCTTTTTTTTTTTTTCACTCCTTTTTCTTTTCTTTTCTTTTCTTTTCTTTTTTTTACCAAGGCAAAGCTAACATCATCCATTCATCAATTTTTTTTTTGGATGCCTCTTGGTGTGAGTGGGACTCAAGATTATCACCATCCTCCCCCACACTTGGACTTTTGTGTAAAAGTCAAGGTGTGTGTTGGGTCAGAGTCTCCTTGTGAGTGTGTTCCACCTCTCAAGAGCATCTTGATTGTAGTTGATGTCGCTCCATGTTCTCAAGTGTCGCATGACCTGAAATGGTTAGTGACAAGGATACCCGAAGGTGCACACTAACCTGACAACATGACCTTGCTTTTATTTGAAAAGAAAAGATTTTTTTTATGATAACAAGACAAAATATATTTTTTTTTCAAGATAATCTGGGGTATCTCCCGACAAAGTGCTTGTTTAAGGACAAAGCTCATCCCCGGGAAACCTTTTTGAAACTAGTCCAATGTTGGTGATGTGGTTTCCCTCCATCACCAACCTTTGTGGGCGGATCCGTAAAAACTCATGCCAAAACATTTCGAGACTTGCAAAACTTATGATAGACAAAAGCATCTACAACAACCTTCTTAAAAATTTTATGAACAAGGAGTAAGAAGGGGTTGTAGATCTTGCAAGTCATGGCGAGTTATAAACTGATCCGGAGATTTTTCATATGAGCATGGAATGAATGGGACAGTTAGGAAATAACTTCCATGCCCATTGATAAAATCTTCTTTCTAGGGGAGCACTATCCTTTTCATGATATTCCATATCCTTCACGACTTGGATAGGTTATGGATATATCAGAGATTGACATAAGTTGCCCCCTAAGATCAGGAATAGATGAGACATTGGGTGTTGGCATAGAGGGGGAAGGAATAGAAGGGTCTTCTATATGAACTGATCCTCCCTCTATGTCTTGAAAGTGTTGTTGATGTCTCAAATGGGAATTCGAGGCAGACGATGATGTTGAAGTGGGAAACCCTATGGTATTCCCAAAATCAGCATCAAGAAAATTGTCGTCCTCGAATTCAAAGGGGCACACAAAAGGATGAGATTCATCATCCCTGTGATGTGTTCCCTCATTGGGAGGTCTGTCAGCAATCAGGTTATGTTAACACCAGAATTTGGTCAGGAATATGACAGGTGGACCCGCAGGCGGCAGAGAGAGAGATTCGGCAAATGCATATGCGGTCGGCTAATTTCCATGTGTTCGGCAAATGGCCAAGCGGTCGGCAACCGTTTCGTTTGAAGGCGGAAAAAGGAAAGGGAAGTTGATCGAGAAGGGAAGGAGTCGTGATGGTCAAGGGCTCCGATTATGGATAGAGTTAGCGTGTTTTTGTCTTTCCAATTTTGTTTAGATAGTTCGTAAGTGCCTAGGACTCATGTTCGTCATCCCGGGTATAAATATAAACCCTCGACCATTGTAATAAGGGTTCACAACCAATTCAATACAACCGCTACGCGCCACCCTTCGAGTCCTTTAGTCATGTCGTCGAGTTCTTCGAGAGGGCCAATCGATCCGTCGACCTCCGTAAGTCCCGGCAACCTTGCTATCATGTCTAGTATCGTGCGGCGGATTTAGATTATGATGCAAGTAGTCTCATCCGTTTTGCTTAGTATCGTGCGGCGGATTTAAGCTTAATGATGGGAAGTTTTTGCTTGTGCCTTGTATCGTGCGGCGGATTAAGACATGAGTAAAGATAGTTATCGGCTCTCTTAGATTTGGCAAGATCTAATAGATTCATTAAGTTATCACGTGTTGCATGCTTTTATATCTATTTTATATGTTTGCACACACTCTTTTGCCCAATCTAGATCGATACGGTTCGGCTCTTTATAGATAGATCACATGCTTGTATAGCCGAATTAGATGGATCGATCTAGATTGTCACGTGTTGCGGGTTCATTCACGTTAGATGTAGATAAGCCTTGACAGGACAGGGTATCGTGCGGCAGATGCAGGTCTTTGGGTTATTCTAGAGCTAGTCATCCGGTGGACTAGAGATCGGTTTAATCTGATAGGTTCCTTTTACATGTTACTTGTTTGTTCCTTCTTCATGGACCCCGATTCGGCAATCTTGCCGATACGGTTATGCTTACACATGTAGCGAGTATTTATAGATCTGTTAGGTAATTGCATGCTTTTAGCTCTTTATTGTTAGATTGTATCATGCGGTGGATTGATCTAGTAGTAAGGAGTGGTGTAAATTCATAGTGAGTGGTATCATGCGGTGGATTAGCTTGCTTGGGTTTATGCTCGACGGGTTTATGAAGGCTAGACGTGCGGCAGACTAGTTGGAGTAGCCTATGCATGTGTTATTTAGTAGATTTACATTTATAAGTTACTTATCTTTAGTTATTAGTGCTTGATGATGCTTTAAATCTGAGATATAGTTTGATATGCTTTAATGATTTAATCTTATTCAAATATGTCTTCGTTTACACGCATTCGGCGGTTCAGCTTTATTCATGTCACTATATCATATTAGCCGAATGAACCGCAACTGCTGCGATAGCTTCTATAGCTATGTGTCGTCGTAAGTGGCTTCGGGCCGTAAAGATGGAACTGCCGTCTCGTCTCACCCAAAGACGTTCGATTATGATCTTACCATTTTATCCCTTGTCGACTTTCGTGTCAAATCGACCGGCACGCTTCGGATTCGACGCCGGGCACCCGATTGAAGCTAGGCTTTCCGGCTTGCTCAGTGTGTGAGACACATTGCGCCACATTTTGTGTCAACACACTTTTTGGCACGCCCAGGTGGGACAACTTCTCGCCTAGCATGGGATCGGAAATTGACAACGTCCGTTCTAAACGTGACCATGGACGAGCCGCGCCGAGCAACGCCGATGGTAGAGCAAGCAATGGAACAATATCGCCGAAATGTCGATGTCTTTTTCCAAGAACAAGAGTGGCGAGTGATCGTCAAGCAATCACCGCCACGAGTTCTTCTTGCCGGGGCGATCCGATATTACGACGAGGAGGAAATGCAGAGGGTAGTTGGAGCCATTTACAAAGCCATGGGAGACACTATGTTGAATCACAACACAGGTTTTCGGGCACCTTCCGCAAAATCATGGCCGATACTTTTGGTCCAAAGAGTTGACAAGCGCTTTGAAGAAAGATTTGGAGAGCTTGCTGGACCAGTCTACTTTAACACTCAGCAATCTTCAGGGAAGCCAACTGGGAGGAGAGATGATCGGTACAAGCAAGGATGGAGCTGTTCATGATGAAAAAGAGAAGCCTCCCCGTGACCGAGCAAGCAAACTCATGGCCAGTAGCTTTTGGTGCAACAACGAGATATACCCGCATCTCGCTTACGGATTTCTCCAATGGCAAACAGATTGCAGAAGAGTGTTTATGGAGATGAGTACAATGAGTTTACCGATTACAGTGCCCTTAATGCTTTGCCGAATCCAGGGTATATGAGTGCGTCAGGAGTACCTTCTGGAAGGCAGGGGGCACAAGATGCCATTGATGTTCTCGCTGCGAGTGGCCGATATGATGCGAATCGTTCGGCCTTAAACCAAAGAATCAAACATATGCATACAAATCTCCCTTTCCGAGTGGTACAATAGAGTAGCTCTTCCACCAAGAGTAAAGCCACCGAAGCATTTGACTAAATTCTCTGGTCAAGATGACACTAGTGTACTTGATGCAACTTGGAGAAGTCGCTAGTGATGAAGCTTGGAGAATCGATATTTTCCTATGTCTCCGATAGGCCGGCTTTCACATGGTTTGCTTCACAAATAGGCCAATTCCATTAGAACATGGGCGTAATTGGAGCAAAAGTTCCATTCATACTTTTATACAGAACCAATGAAAAGAAGATGGTTGATCTTTGGGCTATGAGGATGAAGACTACGAGACACCAATGGAGTATCTTCGTAGATTCGAGAGAAGCGAAGAATATGTGCTATTCTCTCGACTATTCCCGATGATCAACTCGCACAATTGGTCATTGCGGGCATGCCGCCACATATCGTAGACAAGCTATTCGGCATGGAGTTTGAAGACCTTGGACAACTTGCACAAAAATTAACAAGCAATGAGCAATCAAGCCCAAGGGTTCAGGAGAGATGCTCGTTTTCAGAAGAACAGTGCAACTGTTGACATGTATCAGGGATTTCTAGAAGAAGCATCTGAATATGAAGATGAAGATGAAGTAGCTGCTGCAGAGTTGAACTGGACAAAAGAGCCTACTTTGGTCAGTCATCGATGGGTGAAGCAGCAAAAGGGATCTTATGATTTTGATGTCAGTAAGGCAGATAAGCTCTTTTTGTATCTGATTCAGGAGGGACGCGTCAAACTGCCAGAAGGACATCCTATGCTGCGCCCTGAAGGGGTAAAGGATAAGAAGTACTGTGGGTTTCATGATACAAGTTCTCATCATATCAATGATTGCCGAGTGTTCAGAGTAAAGATTCGTAAAGCTATTCAAGATGGACACTTGAGATTTGATGGCAAGATGAAAGTAGACAAAAACCCATTCCCTCGTAACATGGTCTCTTTCTCTATAGGCATGGTTGATGCCGGTGAGTCCAAGGAAAAGGGAAAGATGAAGGTTCGACCTCCGAAAGAGCCAAGGAGAGTGGTGCCGTTGATCCTAATCGGCAAGTTACCAAAGAGGAAGTGCAACAAGTACGGTTCGGAAATAGCCGAACAGAGAAGGGTCAAACTTCGAGATGCGGCTAAGGGAAATTGCCGAATACACGCCGAGCCAAAGCGCGAGTTACAAGACAACACTTGTTGAATAAGTGGCAAGAGGGAAAAGGAGATGGAGTATGATGAGGAGCGCGAAGACATTGAAGAGGAACGCAGATTCATGGTAGAGCGTCAAAGATATGAGGCGAGGTGCGCCAAAGAGAACAAGAAGAGTACAGGAGAGAACAAGAGCGATCGCATTGAACCGTTCCTTCTTCGCACACCGTTGGAATGAAGGCTTGAAGTTGCCTCGCCGGAACAATTGCCCCGAATGCGGTGATCAATATTCGCAGAGTACAGGAGCAATCTCGAGTCAACCGTCCCGTTCATGATAGACTTGGGATGAAAGTTCCGGAGAACGATCGGCACCTAAAAATAAACAAGCTTTTGATGGACATCGAGGAAAAGATTTGCGAGACCAAGCTTGGGCTCACAGCGAACCCATAATGCGGAAGAGAGCTCATACAATGTGGCAAAGAGGTCAATGGTGCCCTCCGGTTTGAGGAAAAGCCGAAGAGAAGAGTTCGAGCGTTTGAGGAATCAAGAGCCGAAGGGAATTAGCCGAAAAGAAACCAAAGGTGGCGTCCTAAGAAAAAGGATGATGGACAGGTCCTTCGGGGCTGATACTAACATGGTGTTCTTTATCCCATTGGAGTTTAGAGCCCACGAAGATCAAGAAGTTCAAGATGAAGTGTACTCGAGACTTTGATGAAACCGAATGCCGAGACCCGATGGCTCAACTTGTGTTGACTCCGGCAAGCGCTTTGACAAGCCGGTTAAAACCGTCATCTCGAAACCATTATACCCGAAGGGATATGTCAATGGCAAGCCTTTAACCAAGATGCTTGTTGATGGAGGGGCTGCTATCAATATTATGCCCTATGCTACTTTCGAAAGCTTGGTATGACAAGTGAGGATTTGTTGCGTACCGACATGATCCTTAGAGATTTTGGTCTGGCAATGCTTCGATACTCGTGGGAGCAAGACATGGGAACTGATGATTGGATCCAAGACTTTAATCACTACTTTCTTTGTCATTGATGGCAAGGGGGCATATAGCATGCTTCTTGGAAGGGACCTGGATCCATGCTAATTGCTGTGTACCCTCAACTATGCATCAAATTCTTATTCAGTGGATAGGAGATGATGTAGAGATTGTTCAAGCCGATGATTCAAGAGTGTTGCAACTTCCGAGCCTCGCTTATTGGGAGTACGATGGACAAGATTGCCTTTCGGGTAAGAAATGGAAAGAAGGTCCCGTCAATGTGTTCGATAGAGATCAACACCCGATCCAAGCAATGGCTCACGACGAAAGAACTTTTAATGGGCAATCCAATCGATGGCAACAAAGGCAAGCTGGGTCGTGGTTTCATGTCGGCCGACAAGTTAGAAGAGATCAATGTTGGTGATAATACAAAGTCAAGGCCGATGTATATCGTGCAAATTTAGACCTTAATATAAATTGAAATTAATAGAGTTCTTGAAGGAGTTCAAAGATTGTTTTGCTTGGGATTACACAACAAATGCCTGGATTGGATCGATCAATTATTGAACATAAGTTGCCTATAAAACCTGGATTTCGCCCTTTCAAACAACCTCCACGGAAAATCTATAAAGAGGAGGTATTGGCCGATGTAAAGAAAGAAGTTGAAAGACCGATTGAAGCAAACTTTATTTGGCCATGCGGTATGCAAGAGTGGATTTCAAAAATAGTACTGTCTACAAAAAGAATGGGAAGATGAGAGTATGCATAGATTTCGAGATCTCAACAAAGCTACTCCCATGGATGGTTACCCAATGCCGGTGGCCGATTTATTAGTGGATGCGAAAGTTGGGTATGAAGTCATCGGCTTTATGGATGGCAATGTCGGCTACAATCGATTTTCATGGCAAGTTGAAGATATTGCAAAGACTCGCATTGATGTCCTGGCCACATTGGGTTATTTGAATGGATAGTAATGACATTTGGATTAAAGAATGCCGGTGCAACTTATCGAGAGCCATGAATTATATCTTTCATGAGTTGATCGGCAAAATTGTGGAAATTTACATTGATGATGTGGTAGTCAAATCCAAGACCATGAAGGACATTTAGCCGATTTAAGGAAGACTTTGGAGTGCACAAGGAAACATGGTTCAAAGATGAATCCAAATAAGTGTGCTTTTGGAGTCTCTACTGGTGAATTCTTGGGGTTCTTGATTCACAAAGGAGGGATAGAAGTTGGGAAAAGAGCATGGAAGCAATAGACAAAGTTGTGCCCCCAACTAACCTTACGAGTTGCAATCATTGCTGGGCAAGATCAATTTCGTGAGAAGATTCATATCCAATTTATCGAAAGAGTATTGCCTTTCTCTCCATTGTTGAAGCTCAAGAAGGATCAAAAATTTGTCTCGGGTGACATACGGCAAAAGGCTTTTGATGAGATCAAGCAATATATGAAGGCACCACCGGTGTTGGTACCTCCACAACTTGAAAAGCCTTTCAAGTCAGTATGTGGCGGCCGATAGCCTAACAATAGGATCGGCCCTTATGCAAGAGTTTGATGGAAAAGAAAGGGTAATAGCTTACCTTAGCCGAAAACTCGCTAGATCCCGAAACAAGGTATTCGGCTATAGAAAAGCTCGTTTGTGTGTTTATTACTCATGCACCAAATTTCGGCACTATTTGTTAAATGCCGAATGTGTGGTGATATCTAGTTTTGATGTAATTAAACACATGTTGTCAATGCCGATTTTGAATGGAAGAATCGCAAATGGGTATTAGCACTCGTCGAGTTTAATTTAAAGTATGAGTCGGCAAAAGCGGTGAAAGGACAGGCAATTGCCGATTTTATTACTCAACATCGTGATTTAACTTGATATGATTGACATTGCCCCATGGGCATTATTTTTTGATGGATCATCATGTGACAAAGGTGGTGGTGCTTGGTATTCTTTTGGTATCCCCACGTGGAAAGACATTTGAGTTTGCTTTTTCAATTGAATATCCTGTCACTAACAATCAAGCGAGTATGAGGCTTTTCTTAGAGGGCTTCTACATTAATAGAAGTGAAGGTCATTCCGTTGAAGTATTTGGTGACTCGAATTGGTGATCAACCAATTGACGGGGCAATATGAATGCAAGAACGATATATTGCAAGAATATCATGAGCAATGTCGGGAACTTTTGAAGAGCTTTTCGAGTGACTTTGCATCATATACCCGAGAGCACAATGGAGGAGCAAATAGATTAGCTCAAGCCGCTTTCCGGATATCGGGAAAATCATGAAGTCTATGCGTAAGAAGGTGTTTTCAATTTTGATCGATAAATGATGAGGAGAAGTGACATTATCGGTTATCGAAAACCCATCTCAAAAAGTTTCCCCGAAGGCTCGGGTATAAGGCCCTTAAATTCGTACTTCTTGATGATCAATTGTACCACAAGTCTATAGATGGAGTGTTGCTCAAGTGCTTGAGTCAAGAAGAGGCTAAGAAGATTATGTTTGAAGTTCATGAAGGAGCTTGTGGTGCACATCGATCGCCTACCGAATGAAGTGGATAATCGGAAGGACAGGGTACTTTTGGCCGACTATGTTGGAGGATTGCTTTGAATATTACAAAGGGTGTCGAGATTGTCGATA
Source organism: Themeda triandra (assembly GCA_018135685.1). NCBI lineage: Eukaryota > Viridiplantae > Streptophyta > Magnoliopsida > Poales > Poaceae > Themeda > Themeda triandra. Next base: position 157,111 of record JAENPR010001122.1, on the reverse strand, counting down.
TTTGGTAATGTTCAAAGAGCACATCTGCTCCGAACCCAATAATCAAACCATGGCCGTTTAGAGGATGGGGTATAGATTTAATTGGATGATCAATCCTCCATCTAGCAAAGGACACAAGTTTGTATTATTAGCTACTGATTATTTCACAAAGTGGGTTGAAGCTATCCCTTTAAAAAAGTCACATCAGAAAACATGATCAGTTTTGTCAAAGAACATATAATTCATAGGTATGGGATCCCACAGACCATTACAACTGATCAGGGGACTCAGTTCACTTCTTCAGAGTTTTGTGACTTTGCCGAAAGTATGGGGATAAGGTTATATAATTCTTCTCCTTATTATGCACAAGCCAATGGCCAAGCAGAGGCGTCAAATAAGATCATGATCAAGATTATCCGAGAAGAAGATCGATGAGAAGCCAAGGAGATGGCACTTGGTCCTTAATGAAGCATTGTGGGCTTACCGAATGGCTTGCCATGGATCCACGCAAGCATCTCCATATGAGTTGGTTTATGGACATAATGCTATAATGCCTTGGGAATTGCAATCAGGATCAAGGAGAGTTGAGTTACAAAAGGACCTGACAGAAAAAGATTATAAGGATTTGATGATGGATGAATTGGAAGATTTGCATTTGATTCATCTTAAAGCTTTGGAAAACATTGAGAAAAATAAAATGCGTGTTGCCAAGTACTATAACAAGAAAGTTAAAGTTAAGCAATTTACGTAAGGAGAATTGGTTTGGAAAACGATATTGCCAATTGGCACAAAAGACAAGACATTTGGCAAATGGTCACCAAATTGGGAAGGACCTTTTCGGGTTGTCAGTTGTGCACCTGGTAATGCGTATATATTGAAAACGCTATTTGGAGAAGAACTTACTAGAGCCATCAATGGCAGATACCTTAAGAAGTTTTATCCAAGTGTCGAAGTTGGATCTTAATTGTGACTATGACGTAAATGTGGTATAGCCGATTGAATAAAATCGCCTTCAGAACAAAGGGAAGAAGTTGGAGAAAAATAGCCGATATTATTGTATCGCCTCTAGTGCAAAAAATAGCCGATATCGTGTGTATCGTCTTCAGAACAGAAATAGCCGATACAGTTGTATCGCCTTTAGCCAATTTTTAAAGTATAAGTGAACAGTTTTATCTCTCAGCTGATAGGTTTATCGGGAGAAGATAAAGTGAATTGAAGTACTACGCTACGAACCGTCAAGTCGTGGAACAGGACCGAGATCTAATCGGCTGAGGTGATGTCATGCGATTCGGGAGATTTCGTTCGGGAAGAGTGTTGCAGTCAAGTTCTAGCTAAGGAAAGATTTGAAAAAAGCAAATGCGACGAGATGAATACCATCACGGACAAGCAAGAACAAGAAGAAGACCAACATTCTTCATTAAAATTTTTATTTACAACCCGCGCCGGTCCTAGTACAAGCTACTCCTCTTCCTCGGTGAAGAGCTTGTTGAGGACGGACTCGGGTTGGTGGCGTTAACCATGGCGTTGGCGTGGTCGTCGTACGCCACCGGGAGGCCCTCGATGCCGTCGACCTCGTGGGGAAGCCCGCCCGGAAGCCGGTCGGCATCGGAGCGTAGTGTTCCCCGGTCCAGGACGACATCCCCGCGGACCGAGCGCGGTGCCGAGGCGCACGCCGTGAAGGGCAACCTCGTCGATCCGACCGAGGCACCGCCTCGAGCGATGCGCAAGGTCGCCCCCTCGCGTTCACATGGTTGGCCGCCGCCGTCCGCCGCCAACCTCGGGCGGTCCGGCTCCGCGTTGAGGTCTCGCAAAGGAAAAACAAGACGGGACGGTGAGTAAGCGGATCAAGAAGAACGGAAATCAAGCAATGGTAGAAGAACAAGTGCGGTGATGGTCTCGGTCATCATCCGGCAAGTGTCCTCCCACTCCAAGCAGGCGATCCCGAACTTCTTGGTTTCTTCACCAAGAAGCTCCATCGCCTCGTCCTCTCGCGGCGGTACGCGGCGGCGTCGTAGGGGCTGTACGGCGGGATCTCCTCATCGTTCCTGTCCCATATAGGGCGGTACGAAGAAGCGGGCTCCCCGCCGCCGAAGCCGAGGCGTAGCCGGCGCGGAAAGCAGAGGCAGGAGCCGGGCTTGAGGAAGAGCCGCGAGGCAGGTGCATCGAACGCCGCGGCAGGCGCCAGGAAACGCCATTGGCCGATGCTGATCCTCGCCGTCCTGCAAACGGGGTGCAATCAAAATCGGCTAAATAAGAGGAAACCGCAAACAAGATGGAGAAGTTGTCTCCTTCGCGAGCGACGGCCGCCGCGGTTGCTTCCCTCCGCCACGTCCGCGGGAGCGGAGCGAGGCGAAGCCGAGATCGGAGCGCGAGCCGGGGCGGCGTGCCTCCGGAAGTGGCGACATAGTCGCCGGTGTTCCCCGACGGCCCCGAAACGGATCAAGAAGATAGACAACCGCAAGAGGCGAGACTCGAGATCGGGTAAAAACTATCAATCGACAACTCAAGGGGTTGAAGATCTCACCGCCGGCACCGGTTGCTGCTTCCCTCCGCCTCGTCCTGGGCAGGACGCTTGTTACGGTCGCCGCCGCTTGCCATCGGTGATGGTGAGGGTTTTTTGAGATCGGGGTGGAAGAGGAAGTGGAAGAGATGATAGCAACTGTTTGTGCTTGGATGTGATGATGGTGGGAGCCGACTGGTCTTATTTATGAACGTGGGAGCCGTGGCGAGACTGCGGGAAAACCAAGCGACAAGATAGGGTTTCCACACCTATGGGCCGATGTTGAGTTGGGCCGAGCCCATTACTACTGGCGATTCAGTTGCCATGCGTTCGGTCGGCTAAGTAACTGATGAGGGCCATTCGGCTAAAGTATAATACTTGGGACAGCAACAGTTACGTTCGGCTAATATATACATCTATTAGTGCAGTCGTAATTGGAAGAGCCGAATAGCAACAGAAGCAGAGAAGAAAGAGAAAAAATGAGGATTATCTATTTTTCCAGAGAAAGGGAATTGTTTTCAAGTATGACAGGGTCAAGCCTAAGTGTCTACATCTTCAAGTACAAACCAAGCATCTATACATTTAGAAAAGAGTTGATGACAGCAAGAGCATCAATCTTGATTCGGTTGACTTCATCAAGAGCTTTTTGGTCTTCTTCTTCAGAGTCTTGGATGTTGGACAGTTTGCTTTTAATTTGCCGCGTCTCCTTGATGACTGATTGTATTTTGGACTTAGCCGAATTGAGAGATGGCAGATTTGCGAGCTTGGTTTCATGGGACTGAATGTTAGCATTCAGTTGAGCTAGTCGAGCTTCAAGTTTGGTTCTTTCTTCTCTCATGACCTGCAGCTCGGTTCTAAGGTGCTCAAGAGGTGCTCGAGTTGACTTGATGCCGAGTAGAGCTCCTTGGCACCTTGTTCCTTGGCCACCTTTCTTTTCTCTAGATCAACTTTGGTGGACATATTCTTGTGTGCTCTCTTGATAGCAAAGTGATCATCAAGGTGTGATAAGGCATCTATGGCGGCTTTGAGATTAGAGGGAAGCTCTTGATCAATAAGCTCGCTATTTCCCTTATTTTGTCCGAATCTTGGGTCAAAGCAACAATATCCTTTTTCGAAATAAGATTATATCCTTTAGCTTGGCTTGACTCTCACGATGATAACTGCTGGTTGGAAGAAACTTCATCATCTTTATCCCCAGCAAACTCTTCAGCGATAAGGGAAAAACTGGCTTGAGGATGAGCAGTATCCTGTTGGTGAACAAGGAAGGTAGTTTAGCCAAATGATTCGGTCTGAATGGAAAAATAGCCGAGTGGAGTAAGAATAATACCTCTTCGGCAATTACTTGATCGATTGCCTCCTGAGTAACATCAATATGTTGGGTGGTTGATGCCACAGTCACTTCAGGATTGACAATATCATGGCTTGGTACATCCTGAATTATCAGAGTTGTTGAAACTTGAAGCTCTTGGAGAAGGGGTTCTCCTTGTTCATTTGTCTGATGGAGAGGAATTTCTTCTGTTTCTCTTTGTTCATCTGAGTCGAAGCATAAAATGAGACTGGTATGCAAATGGAAGAACAAGAAAGAACTCTAGTACAGATACGCAACAGGATGACCGACAGATTCATTGACATCTGCTTGGCTAGCAGAATGTTCAGGAGAATCTTCCAAATTTACCACTCGGTCAGGGCTTTGAGGGTGAGCCTGTATCTATTGAAAGAGAATGATGAATACAGACACATTTGCAGATGATAGATAAGGGATCAAAAGCATTCATACCTGAGGGAGTGGCTTAGCTTTCTTTGATCTTGTTTTCTTGGGAATTGCAGTGTCCTTGATAGGGGAAGAAGGAGTTTTTCTTTTAAGGTCCTTCAGAGCACCGCACCCTCGCGAGTATCTTGTTAAATGTCGGACTTGGAGCATCATGTCCCGGAGCAGCTTTGGGGCCGGGTTGCCAATATAAAATTTTTGGAGGGCTTGGAGGAGCATTATCCTGCTCACAAAGATATTTAAGCACGAGGAAGATGTATAAAGCGGAAGGAGCTATAAAGAAAATTACCTCATCGCGAAGTAAATGAAGGCATTAGAACTTGGCACAAAGGATGAACTTGTGCTCGAAGATGTGAGAGTGCCATTCTTTCCACCAAAGGTCAAATGAAGAGTGAGTTATTTCGATTATCACCAAGAGTTTGGGTTCATATGTTGGGAGATTAGACCCAAGATTAAAAACTTTATTGGCCTCGGTGATATCTCGTTAATGACTCTCTGGGCATGATGATGTCGAAAAGTATGGCCTTGGGGGCGGTTGACCAAGTCCGAGTTGCTGCGACCATATTAGGATTGTAAAATTCATAGGTTGAATTTATCAACCGGCCATGATGAAATTCTGCCGGTAAAGCACGGGGCTTGATGAAAGAATTGTAGATGTCCTTAGAGTCATCATCTATGCGGCTGATTCATAACCGAATCGCAAGGAAGAGTTAGATCTTCATTTTCCCGAAAGGGAACCAAACCATGTGGTGGAAGCCCTTGTAGAAGATCTTGAAAAGGTGGCCCGAGTCCAAATCAATGATGATTGAAGATGCAGCCTCTCCATATGTCTGACAAGACTTGTATCTGGGATCTTCACCTTCAGCGTAGTTGATTGAAGGAAAATTCAGGTTGTGGAGATCAACAGAGACAATCTGATGCATATATAGTTGCAACCACATCCGAAGAAGCCACCATGGTCCATTGACACGGGAGATTTCACCCCGATTCCTCATCGAACAGTGATTTGATGCATCATGTGGTAAAATGCTCCCACAGATATTTCCCCAAAGGAATCGGCTTGCTGACCAATTCTTCAGCCATCACTATGTGATTCGAGTAGGCTCATTGGACTTGCCACGAGAAGATAAATCTGCATAACCACATGTTCATGAAAGCTTTGTATTCCTTATCGATACGGTGCCGGTTGAAGCATAGGCTGAATATACTTGGTCCAACCTCCTCCTGGCTTGACTGCATACGTGAGCTGGTGTTTTTGTATTTGAAGGGATAGGTTGGTTTGGTGATATTGAGACCGTCATCATGAAAATGTCGACAAAGTGATTGACATTGGGCCATGGTCGAAGATGAACGCATTAATGGCGTCGAGACCAAAAATGAGAAGCGGCTATGAGGAGGGAGTCGTTTCTAGGCATTTCGGCTAAAGAAAGCTCCAAACAAAGTCTTGAATATCTTGAGATTCCCAAAAGTCACTATTCCTGGACCGCATCTGCGATACCGATTACGCCATCCCGCAATTGAAGGAAGCGGCCATGTTTTGAAGGTGCTTGGCCATCTGTTTGGGAGCGATCCTAGATTTGAAGGGGATTCTCGGGGTTTCTTTTTCAATGAACTCCCTTGGATTAGGATTTCCCCGTGGACCAAGAAAGAATGAACCGGGATGAGCAAGATTGGGAATCAAAATCTCGTTCTTCATTTCCTTTATAAAAGTAAAGCGGATGAATCAAGAACACATCGGGAAAATAATTCAAGAAAATTGCCGAATGGGTGAAAGCGAGGTAGGGTTACCTCTAGAAGCTCCTCTTGAGTTCCGTTGCCATGATGGAGCTGGTTGAAGTCTCCGTCGCCATTGAAGACAGCAGCCGAGCGCAGATCTCAAGTGGCGGCTGCGGGGCGTTGGCGGTGGCTTGACCTAGGCGAAAGCGGCCCGACAGTCAATTTCGAAATAAAACCCTTTTATCTCGAAATTGAGGGCAAGTGTTAACACCGAATTTGGTCGAATATGACGGGTGGACCCGCAGCGGGAGAGAGATTCGGCAAATGCATATGCGGTCGGCTAATTTCCATGTGTTCGGCAAATGGCCAAGCGGTCGGCAACCGTTTCGTTTGAAGGTGGAAAAGGAAAGGGAAGGCGATCGAGAAGGGAAGGAGTCGTGATGGTCAAGGGCTCCGATTATGGATAGAGTTAGCGTGTTTTTGTCTTTCCAATTTTGTTTAGATAGTTCATAAGTGCCTAGGACTCATGTTCTCCGGGGTATAAATATAAACCCTCGACCATTGTAATAAGGGTTCACAACCAATTCAATACAACCGGCTACGCGCCACCCTTCGAGTCCTTTAGTCGTGTCGTCGAGTTCTTCGAGAGGGCCAATCGATCCATCGACCTCCGTAAGTCCCGGCAACCTTGCTATCATGTCTAGTATCGTGCGGCGGATTTAGATTATGATGCAAGTAGTCTCATCCGTTTTGCTTAGTATCGTGCGGCGGATTTAAGCTTAATGATGGGAAGTTTTTGCTTGTGCCTTGTATCGTGCGGATTAAGACATGAGTAAAGATAGTTATCGGCTCTCTTAGATTTGGCAAGATCTAATAGATTCATTAAGTTATCACGTGTTGCATGTTTTTATATCTATTTTATATGTTTGCACACTCTTTTGCCCAATCTAGATCGATACGGTTCGGCTCTTTATAGATAGATCACATGCTTGTATAGCCGAATTAGATGGATCGATCTAGATTGTCACGTGTTGCGGGTTCATTCACGTTAGATGTAGATAAGCCTTGACAGACGGGTATCGTGCGCGGATGCGAGTCTTTGGGTTATTCTAGAGCTAGTCATCCGGTGGACTAGAGATCGGTTTAATCTGATAGGTTCCTTTTACATGTTACTTGTTTGTTCCTTCTTCATGGACCCCGATTCGGCAATCTTGCCGATACGGTTATGCTTACACATGTAGCGAGTATTTATAGATCTGTTAGGTAATTGCATGCTTTTAGCTCTTTATTGTTAGATTGTATCATGCGGTGGATTGATCTAGTAGTAAGGAGTGGTGTAAATTCATAGTGAGTGGTATCATGCGGTGGATTAGCTTGCTTGGGTTTATGCTCGACGGGTTTATGAAGGCTAGACGTGCGGACTAGTTGGAGTAGCCTATGCATGTGTTATTTAGTAGATTTACATTTATAAGTTACTTATCTTTAGTTATTAGTGCTTGATGATGCTTTAAATCTGAGATATAGTTTGATATGCTTTAATGATTTAATCTTATTCAAATATGTCTTCGTTTACACGCATTCGGCAGTTCAGCTTTATTCATGTCAGTCATATCATATTAGCCGAATGAACTGCAATCTGTTGGCAGATAGCTTCTATAGCTATGTGTCGTCGTAAGTGGCTTCGGGGCCGTAAGATGGAACCTGCGGTCTCACCCAAAGACGTTCCAGTTATGATCTTACCGTTTTATCCCTTGTCAACTTTCGGGTCAAATCGGGATCGGCACGCTTCCATTCGGGCGCCCGGGCACCCGATTGAAGCTAGGCTTTCCGGCTTGCTGTGTGTGAGACACATTGCGCCACATTTTGTGTCAACAGGTTATGAGAGGGATTTGAAGGAATTTCAAATCCGATTGCTGGTGCCTCCTCTTGTTGGTCGGGGCTTGACTCCATTGTATCTTCTGGAAGCTCATCATAAACACCGGTGTAGGGAGTGTTTTCAAGGATTTTCTCCAAAACGGTTTTTCCTCACTAATGGTCATATGTGTGAATGAGCCTCTAGAAGATATATCAAGCTGAGAGCAAGATCTTTGCTAAGACCAAGATGGAAGTGAAGTAGGAGGACTTGGTCGTGCAAAGAAAGGTCTGGGCCAGTATTGATAAGATTCGTGAACCTAGCCCAAGCTGTTCCTAGAGTCTCCCTCTCCTTTTGCCGAAAGGTGAGAATTTCTATTCGAAGGGCGACAACTCTAGAAAGGGGGAAGAACGTAAGACAAAATTTGTCTCGAAGTTCATCCCAATTTCCATGAACACTACCTACGGTATGAGCGTACCATTCTTTCACTCTTCCCAAAAGGGAGAATGGAAATAGTTTCCATCTAATGGTTTCTTGTGTCATGCCAGAAAAAATTAGGCAAGAACACAAGTGCTCGAATTCCCGAAGGTGGGTATAGGGATTTTCGTCTAGTTGCCCAGAGAAGGGTTGCTCCCGAACCATGGCTATGAAAGCGGGGCGAATCTCATAGCCATTTTTAAGAATGGGATGGGATGATGGTGGAGGTTCCAATGAATCGCCCTTTGGAACCGAAAATTTATGGATAGGAGTGGAATCCATGTGGTAGTGATGGTGGTGGTGATAGGTTGCATATAATTTTTGGTCAAAATAAAATAAAAAGGATACACGGACGACTTGGTTCGAATCTAGAACAGCTACCGTTCCCCGGCAATGGCACCAGAAAGCTTGTTGGTATTTCTTAGCGTAAGCAGATAAATCCGCAAGCGCACGGAGTACCGTTGTAGCTTTCACCCAGAAGTATTCTGGGTATCGTATTTTCCACAGGGAATGGAAGTGTACTAGAGTGAAACAAGAACATCCAGGAGAACAAGGTAGAAGGGTATTTTTGTAGGACGAGAGGGTTTTCTAGGCTCAACCCAAGGTCACTAGTTAACTAAAGTCTCGGCTTACTATACTCACTCACTTCGGAGCAGCGGTACCTTTCCAGTTCTCGAAAAGACTGGGAAGACGTAACCGGGGGAAGGCCGCCAAAGCTCTACGAGAACACCAACCCGAACGTGGTGGAATACAAAGGCCTGATCGGAGCTGTCACCCCGGGCTACCACAAACTATCCGTGGGGTTGGGCGCAAACTCGGGTAACTCCCAGCCCGGACACCACGTCTACGCTAGAGGCTACTACTCTAGTCCGAATTCTTAGCTGGACTAAAGCACTCGATCGAGCGGAGATCCCGCAAGCAAGCAAGTAAGCACTTGAACTTTAATTAAATAGATCACTAAGGAATTGCAAAGAAAGAGTATGCGGATATTACTCGTGAAGGAGTCGTCTCCGTAGAGGTACAAACTGGAGGAGAACCCGACAAGCCGGCTCCGCCTCCGCTCTTCCCTCCTCTCTCTTCCTCTTTTCTAAAGTATACAACTAGGCACTAGCACCTAGAGGGACACTACTACCAAGTGTATGATGTGGGAATGGAACTCTTCTTGTGTAGAATTTGTGTCCTCCAATGGAGAAAAATGTCCCTATTTATACTAGAGAGGTGCCTTGGGAGAGTGGAGATGCTCCTCCCCATTTGGAAAGTGCCAAACCGACCTCACAACGTCGGTTCTAGGTACAATGAACCTGGACACACCCCAGAACCGACCTTCACACGTCGTTGTGGGCCATCTGGAGGAGACTGGGCCGGTTTGGCCTCCTGGCTGGCGCGGTCGCGCCCCTGGCGCGAGCGCGCTAGGGGAAGCTCGGCTGAGGCCCAAATTTTGCAGGCACGTGGGCCTCGTCACAAGCTTTCCAACGCATATTTGTTTGCCCAAATCGGACTCCGTATGAGTGAGTTATGGCCTGTTTACTGAGGCCTACTCATGTAGTCCAAGATAAAGTTGGTCCGGGTTTTGCGCTTTCTCCATTTTTGATCCGAATTGGTCTATTTTTATATTTAGTCCTACAAAACAAGGGAATCACCAAAACTCATGGAAATGATTAGTTCAAAACCTTATTACTAAGTTTTGGTGACTATTTTCATAACAAGTTGGCGGTGAAAAGCATGCAATAAAGAGCGCCAACACCCTCCCCAGAATTTCAACAGTAGAACCATCACCAAAAGTCACCTTACCACCCACTGTAGAACCATCACCAAATGTCCCTGAATTTGTGCCTGTCTCCTATCATGTGGTTGCTTGCCCCATTATCCAGGTACCAAACGTCACCAGAGGTTACACCGGTGTCAGTGTAATGCAGTTCAGGAAACACCTGCTTCTCCAACAGAGACACCTGATAGCCGTCCGAAACAGCCTGTTTTCAGACAGATGTTGCTTCTCCTGCACAACCAATTCAGCAAGCAACACAGCTGGCTCATACTCTACTGCCCGAGCATGGTGAGCTTCTTCTTTCTTCTTCTCATCCTTCTTCTCTTCACCTGGACACCTGTTTGCATAGTGTCCATAAGTATGACACCTGAAACATTTGATGTGGCTCTTGTCTTTTCTGACAGACCCATCACCTTGTCCACCGCGTCCTCCTCGGCCTCCTCCACGGCCTCGCCGCCGACCTCGGCAAGCACCACTGCTCTCCTGTGAACGACCCTTCCCCGAGCCTTCACCAGATGCACGCTTCTGCCTTGCTTCCCACTCAGCCTACGTTAGTAGTGTTTGGGGTTCAGACTTGGATGCTGAGCCTGAAACCCGTTTGGTCCTCTCCTCAAATGCTTTCAACTGACCCACAGCATCATCAAATGCCAACTTCTTCAAATCATAGAATTGCTCTATCCCGGCAATAACATGAATGAAACGCTCAGGCACAGTATCGAACAACTTCTTTACCAGTGCTCTTGTCGTCGAGCGTCCCACCGAGGTTGGAGTATCGGACTGACATGCCTGTCAACCGTCCGCTGTACTGGTCGATGTTCTCCCCATCCTTCATCGTCATGGCATTGAACTCGCTCATTAGAGTCTGTAACTGCGCCTCCTTGACGCGCTCTTCTCCGACATGCCTCGCTTTCAATGAATCCCACACCTCCTAGCCTGTTTTCTTCCTAGCTGAAAGGTCCCGTGTTTGGATTTGATAATTGAGTGACAACTTAGGTGGACTAATGGTGTGATTATGAGAATACACAGGAGTTTAGTCCACAGGTGAATTTGCAATGAAGGAGCTTAATTGCATATGTGACATTACATGGAGTCATGTGACCAAATGGTGAAGATCAAGATGAGGCTTGGCTCGAGACCGGAGGGTGTGTGAAGGACAAGTCGAGGCAGTGGAGCGATGGACCTAGATATGGTGAAGCTCGGGCAAGACTTGGTTCCGATGGACCATGAGGCGGTGAAGAGCAAGTGAGATCAAGATCGATGGACCGAGAGGGTTGCATGATGATATGAAGTGGATCATATCAACTTGAGATCGTGTCGGTGCATGTGTTGCATTGGCACGTCGGTGGAAGATGGTGGAAACGGAAATGCGCAAGACAAAGGTATGACTTAGGGCATTTCATTTCACCGGTCATGAGGAGTGTAGAGAAGTTGATGACCGGATTTAGGATTGATAGCCGTACTATCAAGAGGGGCAAACTTGTTTGCATATCGGTCATCTAGTGCTACTTGAGCGATCTAACATTGCGACATGCTAGGATCGAGTGGCGTTGTGAGAACAAGAGAAAATCCTTTGAGAATGTTTGTGAAATTGCTAACACACATGCACATGGTGATGTACACTTGGTGGTGTTGGCACATTTGCAAAGGTGGTGGTGTTTGCAGGGTTGAGATGGATTTGGGTCCTTCTCTCTCTCTCGCCGAGATTGCGAGGCGGGATTCGGCGGTTTCAAGAAAATTAGAGGCATATTTTCTATTGCGTCGGATGCAAAATCTTGGAGAAAACATGCTATCTCTGGTGATCAAGTAGGTATACTTGTTGGGTAGCATGGTGGAGAAGTTGGATCGAAGACAGCGTGAAGAAACGATGAAGGAGTCCTCTTCTGCACGCGTCGGACACGGCCATCGGAGAGCGTCGGACGCTGGCTTGGCGCGTCCAGCAGGTTCGGACACCCGCGCAGTTCGACCAGGTCAACAGCGTCGGACACGTCCGTAGGTGGAGCGTCGGACGCGTGTCCGAACCTGTACGGTGTCCGGTGCCGTGCTGAAGAGGAGCTACGCTGATGGCTGTGTCAACGGCGACGGACGCGGGCCGGACGCGTCCGACGGGCCATCGGACGTGGACCAGTGGCTCTGTTTGCTTGCGTGGCCGACGGACGCCGCGTCGGACGCTCGGTGGAGCAGCGACGGACGCGTCTGATGCATTGAAGACTGGCGCGACTGGGAGCTAGCCATTGGCGCGCAACGGCTATATTCAAACGCCAGTGACACGTGGCAGAAGATGGGGCGTCGGACGCTGAGTGCCGCGTCCGACGGGTGGCGTTGGACGACTTGGGCTGTTCAAGTGCCTAACGGCTAGTTGGCCCATGGGGGCTATAAATACTTGCCTTGGTCGGCCTTGGCCGGGCACTGAGCACACTAGGGCCGTAGTGGCTTGTGTTGTAGTGCTTGGGAGCCCTCTAACTCATCCATGCTTGAGAGTGTTCATCCATTTGAGTTAGAGATCGATTCTAGTGCGTTGCATTGAGAGATTTGCATCGAGTGGCACTAGGTGATCGTGTTGCAAGCTGGTGTGCTTGTTACTCTTGGAGGTCGCCACCTCCTAGACGGCTTGGTGGCAAGAGACTCCGTCGAAGCACGCAAGGAGATTGTGCGGTGCTCCGGAGGAGGATTTGTGAGGGGTTCTTGAGCCTTTCCCGCGTGTGCGCGAATTGGCTACTCTAGTTGAGCGTGGCTTGGAGGATCTCGGTCTTGTGTTGATTGGAGTTGGGGCTCCCCGGTGGGGTTTTTGGCAGTGAGCCAAATTGAGCGGCCATCTCATCACCAAGTCGGTGCATCGCCACAACTAGACGTAGCTTGGTGGCGACCAAGTGAACCAGGGGAAAAATCGCGTGTCGATTTGTGATTGCCGAGGCTTCGACCTCCTTGTGCTTGTTTGTAGGTGGTTGGTCTCTACGCCCGGCGATTGGCCATCATCTTCTTGTGTCCACTCTTCGCGGTGGCTTGCATCCCCTATCGCTCAAGCTTGTATTTACATTCCTACATTCTTACTTAGCTTGAGTTGTTGCTCTTGTGATCTTTTGCTTGTGTAGCTAGTTGAGCACCTTCTTGCTTGTGTAGCTAGAAGTAGAGTAAGTGCTTCGCTTAGCTTGTGTAGTTAAGTGAATTACGCTCTTAGGTTCGGCTTGTGTAGCCTTGTCCTTGAGCATCTAGTGAGTTTAGGTTGGCTTTGTGCTTTTGCTCATTAGAATTGTGTAGGTGCTCCTCGGTGTGTGAAAGTACTAGTTGCTTAGGTTTGTATGACCTTGCAAGCTAGAATTGTTTACGAGAGCACTAGCTAGATTGGCACCTTGATTACTTGTGTAGGATCTTTTACAAGGTGCATCTAGAGTTATAGTTAGAGGGGTAAAGTCTTGGCTAGGCCGATAGTTTTAATTCCGCACTTGTTTTGGCTAGCCGGTGCGTTAAGTTTTAGAAAGGACTATTCACCCCCTCTAGTCCATCTCGACCCTTCACGTGGTATCAGAGCTTGGTTTCTCTTTTTAGTGGTCTTCACCAACCCGAGAGGATGGCAACTAGAGGGATAGATGTTGAGTGCTCTTGTGACACGCATACTTTTGATGGCACGAACTTTGCTCGGTGGAAACACCATATGCTTGATCACTTTCGTGCCTCGGGACCTAAGGTGTGGTGGGTGATCACAAGTGGGATTAATGTCACCATGGATCACAAGAACCTCACCAAAGCTCAAAAGGCTCTATTTGATCTTGATTCGAGTGCTTTATTGTACTTATATGATGCTTTGAGCTTTGATGTGTATGAGAAGGTGGATTCTAGTGTTTCCGCTCATGTGATGTGGGAATCCATTAAGCACACCTATGGTGATGCCTCCACATGGGATGATGGGAAGTACAAGGTGGAGGAGACCAAGGTGATGCTACTTGAGGATGTTGAGCATGACCACAACAAGGTTGTTGTGGAGGATTGCTCCACCTCAAGCTCACTTGATGATGGCTATGAGAGTGATGACACTACCACAAGCTCACCTACTTCATCACATTGCTACATGTCACATGGTGACCGCAAGGTAAAGATTGGAAATGTGATCTTTGATTGTGATGATCCAAGTCTTGAGCTTGTGTTTAAGTTGTCAAGAGCTTTAGAAAAGGAGTTTGCTAAAACAAGCAAATTGGAAAAAAAATCTTTTCTAAAGAACACATGTGAACAACAAGAGCATCTACTTTATGTTACTACTTGTTCACATGATGTCCTAAAATTGGCTCATGAGGAACTTAGTGTTGCTCATGATAACTTGGTTCAAGAACATGCTCTTCTGTGCTAAGAAGTTTTCCAATGAAGAAACTAAAACTAGTGAGAGCTCATCACTTGGGTCAAATGATCAATCACATGTTACTAACCCTTGTGATGTAGGCAAGAAGCATGTATCCACCTCTTGTCATGATTTATTGTCTATGCCATGTTCTTCACATATAGATGCTTGTTCTACTTCTATGTCTTGTGAGACTAACCTTTTGAAGGAGAACGATGAGCTCAAAAATGAAGTGAAGAATTTGAGCAACAAGCTAGAGAGGTAGACCAACTCTCATGTCGCTCTTGATCATATGTTGAAGAGCAAGAGAAGATTTGGTGACATGAGTGGTCTTGGCTACAACAAGAAGAATGTTGGGTTGGGTGGATTGCCAAAGGTCTCACACTCTCAACTCTTGGAGAGTTACACGAAGTATGGCAATTTGAATGGCATCAACTACAACAACACCAATATCAAAGGCAAAAGATGGGGCAAGAAGAAATTTGAGAGAAGCATGAAGAAGCTAGAAGAAGAGAAGCTATCTCATTTCATGTGCTTCCAATGCCGTGAGATGGGACATCTAGCCAAAGATTGCCCCACCAAGAAGCCTCAAGTTGAGCCAAGATCAACACCCCAAGCTCAAGTCAAGATCAACCATGAAGCTAATGTTGATGACTTGAAGAAGATGAAGAAGAAGACAAGGGGTGGAAGAGCAAGGCATCCAACTCAAATCCAAGATGCCAAGATGATGATGAGCAAGATTCAAGAGAAGAAAGCTTATGCTCACATCAAGTGCTTCAAGTGTGGTGACATGGGACACTTTGCCTCGAAGTGTTTCAACAAGCTTGAGAAGAAGGCTCAAGCAACTCATGAGAGGCAAGGTAATGAAGAGCATCACATGAGCAATGAAGAAAAGGCTCAAGCAAAGAGAAGATGCTATTCATGCCGAGAAAGGGGACACATGGCTCATTCATGTCCCCTAGGTAAAACCTCTAAGCCCATTTCAATTGATGAAAATGATATGCTTAGAAAGGATGGTAATGGTACCTTTTCGGTTGCTATTGCAAAACATCCCGCTACTCATACTAAGGCTTTTTCTAAGTATGTTGCTCCTAACTTGAGAGGACCCAAACTAGTTTGGGTACCATCAAAAAGTGGATGATCGTTTGTAGGTACCATGGCATTGGAGGCTTGATCCAATTGAGTTCATACTCTTCATCTTGTGATTGAATCAAGTATTGAAGCCTAGTGCTATTCTCATCCCAATGCCAAGTCATGACAAGTGAAGTCCAAGTGCTACAACATACAAGTGCATGATTCAAGTTGTGGTGATCAATTGTCATATGTGATGGCTTGCAATTGTATTGAGTGGAAGCTTGCTATTGAATGATCATGTGCTACCAAGGTATATCTGTTGTTGATCATATTCTTTTGGATGCATATGAGTAGATTGAATTGGATATATATGCTTTGGTTGCTTGCTATGAGATGTTTGAATGGATTCAATGTTGAGTATTCATATTTGAGTTAGTTTGGATGAATATGATCACAAGATGACTTTTAGTGAGTGGTTTGACTGGATATATGTCTTGTGTTGATGTTCAAACAAGTTGACATCAAGGTTGAGTCATTTTGAAGAAGCATAGCTAAATTGCTTAAATCTGTCCAAATTCTGAAATCTGAGCTAGCTGTGATCAAGCCTGAGTTTGATGGATAAAATTTTATTGAATTGGCTTGAAATTTGGTATGCATGCTCTATGCTTATGAGTCAATATGCTGTGCAAATATCATAAGAATTGGATAAGGATTGCTACAGTTTTGGAGTAGTCTTTGTCAGCTATAGTGCAGTAGTCTTCAGCATGTAGCAGTGTGGGAAGATATGAAATCTGGCAGCAATCTAGAAGGCCAATAAAGCTCAAATTTTTACAGCTGCAAGAAAACTTGATGATACTCATCTCGACCAAATTTCATGGCATTTGGTGCTGTACATTGGGAGATATGAGTTAATCTTTGAAGGTTGCAGAATCTGCCGGAAAAGTGACAAACATTGGATATCTCAAGTGTCACTCACATTGAAAGGTCCTCAAGTTGGAATCATGATTATAAGTGTTTGAGGAACCTTTGTTTCGTTTATTGAAGATCAAGACCAAGCTCAAGACCAAGAAAGAAAAGGACTTAAAGAAGAACTCAAGATACTTCATCATATCAAGTCCAAGGGTCAATAAAATGAATGGCAATTCAAATAAGTGTCAAAGATGGTTCTTCGAAGAGATCACTTCCCCCTGCTAAGGGACTTGCCGCCCATGGGTGGGTAAACCAAGCTAGAGAGTCTTAGAAGGCTAACATGGAAGTGATGATCCAAGAAACATTAGAGATGCTTAGTTGAAGATATCAAGAAGATTGATCAAGAAAGCAAGCAACATCCAAATAGAGAGTAATACTTGACAAATCATGAGACTTTCACAAGTGGTATTCTCTCAAGCAAGCAAAGATCAAAAGAAGAAGCAAGCCAACCACAACAAGAAAGTGCATTTGATCATAAGTGGTTCTCATCTCATATGGGTGAAGCATGACATTCATCATTGGTATCTATTGGCTTCATCAAGCTTATCAATGGACTTCACATTGCTATTGGAGTAATGAAATTGGAATCTATGTGACTATCCTCTACTCCAAGATAGCAAAGGTGACATTGATTGACATATGCATACATATATTGCTAAGGACTGGTTGAGTGCATATAGTCATGATATCTAGGAGCATTCATGAAAAATCAAAAGGTTTTGATGTTTATATGGTGCCACTATTGTTTCTATTCCTTACTTGTTCTAGTGGTAACATATAACATGTTCATGAGCTAGTGAACCCATGTACTTGACCTACTTTGGATTGCACATTAGCTACAAGTACAACATTGGCAAGATAACCCTTCTAGTGAGGTGTGAAGAAGCTTGTCATTGGTTCAAACCGGGCTTGGAAGCTCATGTGCAAATCAAGTTAGCTCAAGCTCAAGAGAAAGAAGCTCATGAAAACAATCTAGTTCAAGAATGTGGTATTCATGCAAATTCCAACAAGGTGGTTCCACAAGTGATTCTCAACTTTAAGTGATCAAATCAAGATTTTCTCAAGATTGTCATTTGGTTTGACCCATGCTTTGTCATAGGGGGAGGAGCCCCAGGCAAAGATCTTACAAGTGACCTACATGTGGTACCTTTGGTGCTATGACAAAGGGGGAGGGCCCAATGCATAGTGACAAGTGGTTTTCATGCAACTACATGTGGAGTTTACAAGTGGTGTCATTGCAACATATGGTGTGTCCATCAAAAGGAAGATTCAAGGATCAACCATCAATCCCTAGTTCCACTCCTATGCATGAAGAAGTTTGTCTCACATGAAGTATCATACAAGTGGTCTTGGACCCTTTATGGTCTTTGATGACAAAGGGGGAGAGAATGGTACAAAGATATGCAAGATGCATACAAAGGGGAGAAGAAGATGGACATAGACCAAGAAGAGCAACATTGAAGAACTAAAGAGGATCAAAGTTCTTGGACAAGAGAAGCACACAAGTAGGGGGAGCAAGCTCATGAACTTGATTGATTGCATTTGATATGTGCATATTCATGTGCTTGCTTGCATTTGCATTGTTTTAAATTCAATATGCAATGCTTGTGTGGTGTATGCTAGTCATAGGATTTCATTGATGATTTGATAACTAGCATGCATAGGATGGTTTAGCTAGACACTTGTGTTCCTTTCACGTGGTACTAGAACCTTGCTTATAATGTTGATCTCACGAGGTATCTAGTGTTATTTCAAGTGATTTCTAGCTAACCATGATGATGCTGAGGATGAACTTCAATGTGCAACTCCGATTGGTATCACGCTTCAAAGGTTTATCCTATATACCTTAGCATCACTTAGTAGTGATAACTCTCCCAAGAATTTCCATATCTATGCATGTGTGCAAGCTTGAAACCAAACCATTTGAGCACACATGTAGGAGGAGCTATCACTACCAAGTTGACTTTGTGGCACTTATCAAAATCCTAACTTTGAGCTTAAATGTTGGATAAGTGACATAAAGTCCTTTATGAACTTTATTTCCATATCTTTGTAGAGTTGTCATCAATTACCAAAAACGGGGAGATTGAAAGGTCCCGTGTTTGGTTTTGATAATCGAGTGACAACTTAGGTGGACTAATGGTGTGATTATGAGAATACACATGAGTTTAGTCCACAGGTGAATTTGCAATGAAGGAGCTTAATTGCATATGTGACATGACATGGAGTCATGTGACCAAATGGTGAAGATCGAGATGAGGCTTGGCTCGAGACCGGAGGGTGTGTGAAGGACAAGTCGAGGCAGTGGAGCGACGGACCTAGAGATAGTGAAGCTCGGGCAAGACTTGGTTCCGATGGACCATGAGGCGGTGAAGAGCAAGTGAGATCAAGATCGATGGACTGAGAGGGTTGCATGATGATATGAAGTGGATCATATCAACTTGAGATCGTGTCGGTGCATGTGTTGCATTGGCACGTCGGTGGAAGATGGTGGAAATGGAAATGCGCAAGACAAAGGTATGACTTAGGGCATTTCATTTCACCGGTCATGAGGAGTGTAGAGAAGTTGAGGACCGGATTTAGGATTGATAGCCATACTATCAAGAGGGGCAAACTTGTTTGCATATCGGTCATCTAGTGCCACTTGAGCGATCTAACATTGCGACATGCTAGGATCGAGTGGCGTTGTGAGAACAAGAGAAAATCCTTTGAAAATGTTTGTGAAATTGCTAACACACATGCACATGGTGATGTACACTTGGTGGTGTTGGCACATTCGGCGCTTTCGAGAAAATTAAAGGCATATTTTCTATTGCGTCGGATGCAAAATCTTGGAGAAAACATGCTATCTCTGGTGATCAAGTTGGTATACTTGTTGGGTAGCATGGTGGAGAAGTTGGATCGAAGACGGCACGAAGAAACGACGAAGAAGTCCTCTTCTGCACGCGTCGGACGCGACCATCGGAGAGCATCGGACGCTGGCTTGGCGCGTCCAGCGGGTTCAGACACCCGCGCGGTTGACCAGGTCAACAGCGTCGGATGCGTCCATAGGTGGAGCGTCGGACGCGTGTCCGAACCTGTATGGCGTCCGACGCCGTGCTGAAGAGGAGCTACGCTGATGGCTGTGTCAATGGCGACGGACGCGGGCCGGACGCGTCCGACGGGCCGTCGGACGTGGACCAGTGGCTCTGTTGGCTTGCGTGGCCGACGGACGCCGCGTCGGACGCTCGGTGGAGCAGCGACAGATGCGTCTGATGCGTTGAAGACTGGCGCGACTGGGAGCTAGCCGTTGGCGTGCAACGGCTATATTCAAACGTCAGTGACACGTGGCAGAAGATGGGGCGTCGGACGCTGAGTGCCGCGTCCGACGGGTGGCGTCGGACGACTTGGGCTGTTCGAGTGCCTAACGGCTAGTTGGCCCATTTGGGCTATAAATACTTGCCTTGGTCGGCATTGGCCGGGCGCTGAGCACACTAGGGCCTTAGTGGCTTGTGTTGTAGTGCTTGGGAGCCCTCTAACTCATCCATGCTTGAGAGTGTTCATCCATTTGAGTTAGAGATCAATTCTAGTGCATTGCATTGAGAGATTTGCATCGAGTGGCACTAGGTGATCATGTTGCAAGCCGGTGTGCTTATTACTCTTGGAGGTCGCCACCTCCTAGACGGCTTGGTGGCAAGAGACTCCGTCGAAGCACGCAAGGAGATTGTGCGGTGCTCCGGAGGAGGATTTGTGAGGGGTTCTTGAGCCTTTCCTGCGTGTGCGTGAATTGGCTACTCTAGTTGAGCGTGGCTTGGAGGATCCCGGTCTTGTGTTGATTGGAGTTGGGGCTCCCCGGTGGGGTTTTTGGCAGTGAGCCAAATTGAGCGGCCATCTCATCACCAAGTCGGTGCATCACCACAACTGGACGTAGCTTGGTGGCGACCAAGTGAACTAGGGGAAAAATCGCGTGTCGATTTGTGATTGCCGAGGCTTCGACCTCCTTGTGCTTGTTTGTAGGTGGTTGGTCTCTACGCCCGGCGATTGGCCATCATCTTCTTGTGTCCACTCTTCGCGGTGGTTTGCATCCCCTATCGCTCAAGCTTGTATTTACATTCCTACATTCTTACTTAGCTTGAGTTGTTGCTCTTGTGATCTTTTGCTTGTGTAGCTAGTTGAGCACCTTCTTGCTTGTGTAGCTAGAAGTAGAGTAAGTGCTTCACTTAGCTTGTGTAGTTAAGTGAATTGCGCTCTTGGGTTCGGCTTGTGTAGCCTTGTCCTTGAGCATCTAGTGAGCTTAGGTTGGCTTTGTGCTTTTGCTCATTAGAATTGTGTAGGTGCTCCCCGGTGTGTGAAAGTACTAGTTGCTTAGGTTTGTGTGACCTTGCAAGCTAGAATTGTTTACGAGAGCACTAGCTAGATTGGCACCTTGATTACTTGTGTAGGATCTTTTACAAGGTGTATCTAGAGTTATAGTTAGAGGGGTAAAGTCTTGGCTAGGCCGATAGTTTTAATTCCGCACTTGTTTTGGCTAGCCGGTGCGTTAAGTTTTCGAAAGGACTATTCACCCTCCTCTAGTCCATCTCGACCCTTCACGTGGTATCAGAGCTTGGTTTCTATTTTTAGTGGTCTTCACCAACCCGAGAGGATGGCAACTAGATGGATAGATGTTGAGTGCTCTTGTGACACGCACACTTTTGATGGCACGAACTTTGCTCGGTGGAAACACCATATGCTTGATCACTTTCGTGCCTCGGGACCTAAGGTGTGGTGGGTGATCACAAGTGGTATTAATATCACAATGGATCACAAGAACCTCACCAAAGCTCAAAAGGCTCTATTTGATCTTGATTCGAGTGCTTTATTGTACTTATATGATGCTTTGAGCTTTGATGTGTATGAGAAGGTGGATTCTAGTGTTTCCGCTCATGTGATGTGGGAATCCATTAAGCACACCTATGGTGATGCCTCCACATGGGATGATGGGAAGTACAAGGTGGAGGAGACCAAGGTGATGCTACTTGAGGATGTTTTGCATGACCACAACAAGGTTGTTGTGGAGGATTGCTCCACCTCAAGGTCAAGTGAAGCAAATGAAGATTCTACCTCAAGCTCACTTGATGATGGCTATGAGAGTGATGACACTACCACAAGCTCACCTACTTCATCACATTGCTACATGTCACATGGTGACCGCAAGGTAAAGATTGGAAATGTGATCTTTGATTGTGATGATCCAAGTCTTGAGTTTGTGTTTAAGTTGTCAAGGGCTTTAGAAAAGGAGTTTGCTAAAACAAGCAAATTGCAAAAAAAACTCTTTTCTAAAGAACACATGTGAACAACTGTTGGCATTTCTTAACGCAATCACTAGAATTGTTACATCCTAGTGGTCACACCAAGAAACGCCAGGGTTGATAGTCGTGTTCTAAAGATAATATCCGCAAGCGCATGGATCTATCATTGTAGCATTTCACCCGGAAGTATTTCAGGGTATCGTGATTTATATTTTCCCAAAGGAAGGCATGGTGTAAAATAGCTCTAGCACATGGATGTGGTACTTCACATCATCGAAATAAGCCGTAATGCTATGCGGGGTAAGATAAACGGTAATTTGAGGATAGTGGACACACACACGGTCTTCACTCAAGGATAAAGAGAAATAAGGAATAAAAGAAACGAAAGAATAAAGAATAAATCTCTGGAGCTGGTTGGTCGTATCTTTGCTAAGCGTAGGTTAGCTAACTCACATGTTCTATAGGGTTAGAGGCAAGTCGAGCCTAAGGTAACGGGGAGACCCCAGGTAGTCGGCCGGCCGATAGAGGCATTTACGAACTCCTACACGACATACGGACATGGGGGATTACAAAGGACGGACGGGTGTCACCACCTGCCGCCTACCCCTCAACCGTGGCATGCCGTCATATTCGAAAGGCCCCCGTATCCGGACACCACGCCCGCATACTAAGGGACTACCTATGCTCCCCAGGACTCCCACCTGCGGATGGACGAGCTAGAACACGGGGAAAACCCGAAAGAACATCGAACCGTTACCCCACTCTCCTCCGAGACTCTAATTCTATAGAACATATGAACGATGAAGAACAGGGATGAACAAGCTATGAACTGATCATATGAACTAGGCTCTAGTTCATATGTATCAACATGAACATGATCATGACTATGCTCTAGTTCATACACTAAGCAACATGTAAGGAATAAGAACTTGAACAAGGAAGAACACTCCGTAGAGATTTACCAAGATGTATCTTCTTCCTAGGAGACAAGCTCTCCTTGGTAGCTTTCCTAGCTCCAACTACTAGCTCTAAGCTAAGAACAAGTGGAGGTGAGGGAGAGAGAGACCAAATGAATGTGTGTGTAGAATGGATTTTCATCTCCCCTTTTATATGTGTGAGGAGGTCGGTTTGAGCCTGAAATGGAAGGAACACCGCGCACCGACCTCCCTGAGCATTGATTGCACCGCCTCCAGCCGGCCGGTCCCACAGGTCAGTGGGGGCGCGACGCGCCCAGCGCGACGCGCAGTGCCACCTCACGACCGACCTTGGCCGGTGGGCCTCCCCAGGTGAGTGGGCTTCGGTGTTGGGGTGTTTTGGCCCATTTGGGGTCCCGAGGTAGCCCATCTCCATTTGGGGTGGTTTGGCGCTTTCTAGAAAGCGCCTTTTCGATGTTTAATCCCTGCACTTTTATATGATTCCTGCAATGACAGTATATTTCCTAGTGCACGTGGATTTGGGTTAGTTGCACATGTATATGCATATAGGAATATATAATTCACCCTTTTTCATGTCTAATTGGCGGTATAAAATCGTCGACCGGCCAACAAGATCCCCCCAAGCTTACCCTTTGCTCGTCCGAGCAAAGCTCGGCTAGGTTGTTGATCGGGGAGTTGCTACTATGCCGACCATGAGTCAAGTGTACCAAGCGTATAAGCAAGATTTCTACCGGAATTTGAATAAATCGGCATGACTGCTCACCTTGTTATTATCTCAAGACGAATGGGGCTTTCCGGCTTTCTCGCGTCTTGGGAAATTGCAAGCGAGCAGGTCACCCGGCGTTGCTTATCATCTCCCCAAGATCAACCAAGTCTCCGGAGGTTTTGAAAGTTTTGCAAAAGAAACTCAAGTTCCTCGAATGATTCTCTCAATCGCTCAAAAGTGTTTGTACCTCACCAAAGGCATTGCTGTTGCCTTTCTATCTAACCTACTACTATGGCTAAGAGTGGAGTTTTGGGTAGGTATGAAAGGTGGCTATGCTTTGATCACAAAGATTTGGTAAGTCAAGGAATGAACCGTCCGAAGATTAAGACCATACACTTTGATTGAGATTTGTGTAGGTGTGTGAGGGTGAATGATTCCTATCTCTAAATGTTTTTGGTACTCCCGGCATCATGACTCCTTTTTATTGGTGGAAGGGAATTTTGAGAGAGTATGGGCTTGATTCGAAAAACTAAGATCTTTCTTTTCTTTCTTTCTTTTTCTTTTTTTTCTTTTTCTTTTCTTTTCTTCTCTCTTTTTTTTGAACAAGAGATGCTAATGCCCAATACTCTCTTTCAGATACGATGAAGATTTTTGGCGGGAAGGAGTCATGATGAAAGTCAAGGAGTAGTTTTTGATGGATGATGAATAAAGGATGCGCGATCCTCAGTGTAAGGGTCGGCATGCTTTTGTTTTTTCAGAAGGTGCGCAACTCTAGGGTCAAGAGTTGGCGTTTTTGGTGGATTGGATGAAAAGTTAGGTTGCGCGACTCGCGGTGTATGGGTCGGCAAAATTATTTGGTAGGTGCAAGTGAATCTCAATCGTGAGTGTAAGACCATAATCTTGCGGAGGTTCTGAGACTTCTAGTGATCAAGCATCATATGACAACTGGGTTTTGAAAGAGTATTGACAGCTACGTCATATGGCCTTGGTAGGTATTTCAAAATCATCGAGGAACTTTTTGTTTTGATAATTTTGAAAAATAAAACTCCGAAAGTCGGAGTTTTTACTCGGGACGAGTCATAGCGTTGCCGTGGCACTATATCACACACGGCAATAACTTAGACGGGATCTAGCCTATGCAACCCACTAAGCTCAAGTTTTCAAGGATGAGACATTTTAGCCAATAAACTCAAACTTAGGAGGAAGCCTGATTATAAACAAGGTACAAGCGAGTCATGAGACAAGCAACTTTTCATCATTTCAACAAGGGTTGAATTAAATATTTCTAACACGCATATGTATAGGAGATGATGAAGCATTTTTTTTATATGCGTAAGTGTTAGTATGGTACATACCTCTTATTGGGGTCCTCCCCAAGCTTGCTTGAAGCGGGGCCCATAAAAAAATTATTTTGAGGTAACAACTTATTTTATTTTATTTGGAGTACGTCATCGGGATTTCCTTATGATTGAGGATCATCTGCGAGGTTAGCTCATAGCACACTACCAATATCCTTACTAGTAATCTGCCTCAAAGATCGATAAGTCGACCAAGGTAAACTAGCAACCTAAGCACCATGCTCAAGCTACAAGTTTATGGAACATGCTAAGCTTGAACATGTTCCAAAGCATCAAACTAAGCAAGAACAGGGGGCAAGCAAGATAGAACTTTATTTTTTTTGACGGACTAATTGAGCATAAATGGAATGGAATACTTATAAAAAGATAACTTACCGATTATCACATCGGTCGGGGCTCACCGTTTATAGTCCGTGAAGCGAGACTTTCTCCTGCTCAATTTGAGCTTGATGATGAGGCGTCCGTCGCAGGAGAGATAGACGGGGACGCCTGCTTGGGTCTCCACACCATTTTCGGTGGTGTGGTGACAATAGGTGAGGTTGGTGGAGGGTCGACTTCCCTTGGAGGTGCTTGCATTTTCTCCACCTTCAACACCTTTGTCTCCTCTTTAGGGACCGGCTTTGGTACCCCAGAGGTTTTGAGTGGAATTGGTTTTGCTTTTGTTTCCACTCTTTCTTGGGCCGGAGCCTTGCCCTTGTTCTTCTTCTCTTCGGGTTGCGCAGGAACGGTCTTTGATTTTGTTTCTTTTGTAGGAGCCTTCTTTCTACCCTTTTTAGGAGCTCTTTGCTCCTTCTTTTTCTTTTGGCTCCTGTTCTTTCTTTTTCTTTTGTTTTTGTTCCTGGGCACCCTTTGCTTTCTGCGGCTCTGGCCTTTGTTCCCAGATGATATTGGGAATTCGATTCGCACCAAGAGGTCGGATTTCAACCTCCGTGACCTCTCTTGTAGTTGGCTCATACTTGATGCGAATCATATTGCACTCCTCCGTCTTCCGTGGCCGGAAGTGGAACTTCTCCTCACTTCCATTGATGTTGAACCGGTTTCTCCGGCTCCAACATCAATCGTGCTCAGTCTTGAGGAATGGTCGCCCCAATATGAGTGGTGATTCTTTGGTGGCCTCCATGTCGAGTACCACGAAATCCACCGGGATGAAGTATCCTCGATCTTCACGGGAATATCTTCGGCTATACCCGCTGGGTAGCGTAAGGAGGAGTCCGCTAGTTGGGGTGTGATCGTTGTGGGTGACAACCTTGTATAATTTAGCTTGTCAAACACCGTCTTGGGCATGACACTGACGCTGGCACCAAGATCACAGAGTGCGTGGTCAAACTGTTGTCCTCCAATGGAGCAAGTGATAGTGGGGCATCCTGGGTCCTTCTTCTTCTCTGGTAAATCGTCTAGGATTACCGCACTACACTCTTCTGTGAGTTTGACCACAGCTGTGGATGGCAGTGGTCGCTTGTTGTTGATAATGTCTTTGATGTACTTGGCGTAAGAAGGTACATGCAAGACGTCCATGAGCGGAACGCTCACATGTACTTTCTCGACCATTTCAACAAATCGAGTGAACCGATCATCCACGGCTTGCTTTCTTGTTCTTGTGGCGAATGGCGAGATGTGTTGTATCTGGATAATCCGGGGTTGTCCCGATTACGCCTCGCCTTGTGGCTCGAGAAGATGAAGGTTCTTCGTCTTTGTGGTGTTGCTTGTTTCTGGCTGCTTGTTTAGGATATGGTGGATCACGAGTGGCTCGACCGCCTCTCGTGGTCACGAGTTCACATTCTCAAAAGTACTAGCAGCTTGATCCGATGTTTTACCGGTTGGATCAACAGGAACATCCGAAGCAATGCGAGCTAGCTTTGTCTTTCTATCATTTTGTTAAAGCTCAACTAATTCTTGACAGCAGAAGTTAAACCTTCTATCCTTGTACTGATGCTTTCTAGGACTTTGTCATTGGCCAGCATCTTTTTGGTGAGATTTTCGTTGATCTTTGCTTGGCCAAGGACTAAATCCTTGAGAGTGGGCTGATTCGAATTGTAATTTGCGGAGTAGTTCGAATTACCCTGATAATGTGGACGGGACTGATTGTTCCATCCATTATTACCTCCTTCTTTGTTGACGATACCCGTTATTGATATAAGATGCTTCCTCACGGGTTTCGGGGCAATCATTCCCCGAATGTCCATCATTGCCACGACCTCGCACGTCATGCGAGATTCTATGGCTTTGACGGTGCGGATGTATCTCCGGCTCTTTCATCAAACTTTGCGGGAGCAAGTCTATTTTTGCGGCTAGCGCCTCCGTCTCCTTCACGGGGTGCGAGCCTTTTTGTTGCTTAGGTGGGGTTCTTTCTTCCCCCCAAGCTTGATTTTCTACCATTTTGTTGATTAACGCCGTAGCGTTATCAATGGTGAGTGATAGAAATGCGCCTCCAGCTGCAGCGTCGAGGTGCCCTTTTGACATGGGCGTAAGCCCATTGTAAAAGTTTTGGAGCACCAGCCATTCCTCCATCCCATGATGAGGACAGTCCAAGATGAAGCTCTGGAGCCTTTCCCAAGCTTCAGGAATGGGTTCCATCTGCGTTTGCTGGAAATTGGCAATTCTTCCCCTTAGAGCATTTGTTTTGCCCATGGGGAAGAACTTTGCAAGGAATGCCGTGGAGCATTTGCCCCACGTGCTCACAGCCTCTTTGTCCTTATAGAACCACTGCTTCGCCTTCCCTACGAGGGAGAAGGGAAACA
Source organism: Themeda triandra (assembly GCA_018135685.1). Classification (NCBI taxonomy): domain Eukaryota; kingdom Viridiplantae; phylum Streptophyta; class Magnoliopsida; order Poales; family Poaceae; genus Themeda; species Themeda triandra. The sequence goes on along the minus strand of JAENPR010001122.1, from coordinate 129,677 downwards.
ACCGGAGCCTGATGACGTCAGCTTCAATGTCCTTGATGACGACAATGTCACAGAGCTCCAAGAAACGCTGCAAGTGAGCATTGGCATCCTCATTGGGGAGTCCGCAAAATGGAATCCCCTGCACCATGGTGATCAGGCCAGTCCTTAGCTCAGAGTTCTTATCCGCCACGTTGACAACGGGCCCAGTGGGCACGTTGGCAACAGCGGGGACGGAGAATTCGCGAAGAGTCTTCTGAGCCATTGGGATGGTTGCTGAAGGTGCGGAAATGACCGGTTCAGCTGCCAACGGAGTAGCAGAAGGAGTAGCTCTAGGCTTCTTCTTCCTTAGGAGTGCCTCCGGATTTGGATGGAAATTGTCTGGCAGGGAGAAACCGGACATACACTATCCTGTTTTCACCCACAACAGGAGAAAACATAAAAGTTAGCCTGCATAGACCTCGGACTATTTCTAATGAAGTTATATCCATGCCATGCTAGATTATTTTAACCAATGCCTTCCCCGACAACGGCGCCGAAATGCTTGTTGGCATTTCTTAATGCAATCACTAGAATTGTTACATCCCGTGGTCACGCCAAGAAACGCCAGGGTTGATAGTCGTGTTCTAAAGATAATATCCGCAAGCGCACGGATCTATCATTGTAGCATTTCACCCGGAAGTATTTCAGGGTATCGTGATTTATATTTTCCCAAAGGAAGGCATGATTGTAAAATAGCTCTAGCACAAGGATATGGTACTTCACATCATCGAAATAAGCCGTAATGCTATGCAGGGGTAAGATAAACGGTAATTTGAGGATAGTGGACACACACCTGGTCTTCACTCAAGGATAAAGAGAAATAAGGAATAAAAGAAATGGAAAGAATAAAGAATAAATCTACTGGAGCTGGTTGGTCGTATGCTGCTAAGCGTAGGTTAGCTAACTCACATGTTCTATAGGGTTAGAGGCAAGTCAGAGCCTAAGGTAACAGGGAGACCCCCGCAGCTGGTCGGCCAGCCGATAGAGGCATTTACGAACTCCTACACGACATACGAATGTGGGGGATTACAAAGGACGGACAGGGCTGTCACCACCTGCCGCCTACCCCTCAACCGTGGCATGCCGTCATATTTGAAGGCCCCCTCGTATCCGGACACCACGCCCGCATACTAAGGGACTACCTATGCTCCCCCAGGACTCCCACCCTGCGGATGGACGAGCTAGAACACAGGCAAACCTGAAAGAACATCGAACCATTACCCCACTCTCCTCCGAGACTCTAATTCTATAGAACATATGAACGATGAAGAACGGGGATGAACAAGCTATGGGCGATCATATGAACTAGGCTCTAGTTCATATGTATCAACATGAACATGATCATGACTATGCTCTAGTTCATACACTAAGCAACATATAAGGAATAAGAACTTGAACAAGGAAGAACACTCCATAGAGATTTACCAAGATGTATCTTCTTCCTAGGAGACAAGCTCTCCTTGGTAGCTTTCCTAGCTCCAACTACTAGCTCTAAGCTAAGAACAAGTGGAGGTGAGGGAGAGAGAGACCAAATGAATGTGTGTGTAGAATGGATTTTCATCTCCCCTTTTATATGTGTGAGGAGGTCGGTTTGAGCCTGAAATGGAAGGAACACCGCGCACCGACCTCCTGAGCATTGATTGCACCGCCTCCCGGTAGGCCGGTCCCACGAGGTCGGTGGGGGGGGGCGCGAGCGCGCCAGGGTGCCACCTCCCCACGACCGACCTTGGCCGGTGGGCCTCCCCAGTGAGTGGGCTTCGGTGTTGGGGTGTTTTGGCCCATTTGGGGTCCCGAGGTAGCCCATCTCCATTTGGGGTGGTTTGGCGCTTTCCAGAAAGCGCCTTTTCAATGTTTAATCCCTGCACTTTTATATGATTCCTGCAATGATAGTATATTTTCTAGTGCACGTGGATTTGGGTTAGTTGCACATGTATATGCATATAGGAATATATAATTCACCCTTTTTCATGTCTAATTGGCGGTATAAAATCGTCGATAAGGACCGCCAACAACAACAAGAGCATCTACTTTATGTTACTACTTGTTCACATGATGTGCTAAAATTGGCTCATGAGGAACTTAGTGTTGCTCATGATAACTTGGTTCAAGAACATGCTCTTACATGCTAAGAAGTTTTCCAATGAAGAAACTAAAACTAGTGAGAGCTCATCACTTGGGTCAAATGATCAATCACATGTTACTAACCCTTGTGATGTAGGCAAGAAGCATGTATCCACCTCTTGTCATGATTTATTGTCTATGCCATGTTCTTCACATATAGATGCTTGTTCTACTTCTATGTCTTGTGAGACTAACCTTTTGAAGGAGAACGATGAGCTCAAAAATGAAGTGAAGAATTTGAGCAACAAGCTAGAGAGGTAGACCAACTCTCATGTCGCTCTTGATCATATGTTGAAGAGCAAGAGAAGATTTGGTGACATGAGTGGTCTTGGCTACAACAAGAAGAATGTTGGGTTGGGTGGATTGCCAAAGGTCTCACACTCTCAACTCTTGGAGAGTTACAAGAAGTATGGCAATTTGAATGGCATCAACTACAACAACACCAATATCAAAGGCAAAAGATGGGGCAAGAAGAAATTTGAGAGAAGCATGAAGAAGCTAGAAGAAGAGAAGCTATCTCATTTCATGTGCTTCCAATGCCGTGAGATGGGACATCTAGCCAAAGATTGCCCCACCAAGAAGCCTCAAGTTGAGCCAAGATCAACACCCCAAGCTCAAGTCAAGATCAACCATGAAGCTAATGTTGATGACTTGAAGAAGATGAAGAAGAAGACAAGAAGGGGTGGAAGAGCAAGGCATCCAACTCAAATCCAAGATGCCAAGATGATGATGAGCAAGATTCAAGAGAAGAAAGCTTATGCTCACATCAAGTGCTTCAAGTGTGGTGACATGGGACACTTTGCCTCGAAGTGTTTCAACAAGCTTGAGAAGAAGGCTCAAGCAACTCATGAGAGGCAAGGTAATGAAGAGCATCACATGAGCAATGAAGAAAAGGCTCAAGCAAAGAGAAGATGCTATTCATGCCGGGAAAGGGGACACATGGCTCATTCATGTCCCCTAGGTAAAACCTCTAAGCCCATTTCAATTGATGAAAATGATATGCTTAGAAAGGATGGTAATGGTACCTTTTCGATTGCTATTACAAAACATCCTGCTACTCATACTAAGGCTTTTTCTAAGTATGTTGCTCCTAACTTGAGAGGACCCAAACTAGTTTGGGTACCATCAAAAAGTGGATGATCGTTTGTAGGTACCATGGCATTAGAGGCTTGATCCAATTGAGTTCATACTCTTCATCTTGTGATTGAATCAAGTATTGAAGCCTAGTGCTATTCTCATCCCAATGCCAAGTCATGACAAGTGAAGACCAAGTGCTACAACATACAAGTGCATGATTCAAGTTGTGGTGATCAATTGTCATATGTGATGGCATGCAATTGTATTGAGTGGAAGCTGTTGGTATTTCTTAGCGAAAGCAGTAAATTCCGCAAGCGCACGGAAAGACCGTTGTAGCACTTCACCCGGTGATAGACTGGGTATCATAAACTTCACGAAGAACGGTATGGTCAGGTTTAGGTCTTAGCTAGGTTGCCCGGAGGAGAGAGTAGGAAACGGGAAAGTGAGGTTTTCTATAAGACGAATCCTAAGAGAAAGATAACTCTACCGAAATGCTTGCTTCGGGCACCGGATCGCACTGCAGCGACGGTGATGCCGGCTGTAGCTCTACGCCGTACACGGACGTGGGGATTACAAAGGACGGACGGGCTGTCACCACCCGCCGCCTACCACCTCAACCGTGAGTACGAGGCAAACGAAGGTAACTAATTAGCTTAGACACCACGTCTACGCCAACGTTACGGTTCTAGCGTCGGCCGGGAACATCCGTCTTTATCGAGTCCTCTACTAGAACTACCGCCACAAGGACGGTCGACAAACCCGCAAGCAAACAACGATAAAGATAACTTGCTAGAAGGAGCGTACGAATAGATAAACACAAACCTCTTACTTCAAGCGTAAGAAGCCACAGAGGTACAAGTGAGGAGGGAGCCGACGAATCTGGCACTCCACCTCGTGGAAGACTAGCCTCTGGGAGCACTCGAAAAGAGTTACTCCGCCCTTGACCTCTCTCACTCTCCTACTTCTATTCTAGCTAGAAGCTAGGTATAATGGCTCTACTCTTCCTCTAGTGTAGGCTTGTGGAAGTGGAGAGGGAGGAATGAAGAATGAAAATTGGATGTGTGAAATGAAAGAGAGAAGGGCTTTTATATGTGGACATGGTCGGTTTCCGCACGCCCAAATGACCAAAACACCCCCGCACTGCCCTCTGGAGCATTAATTGTACCGCCTCCAGCTGGCCTGGCCCTCCTGTCAGAGGGGAGGGCGCGGGCGCGCCCCTGGCACGAGCGCGCCAGGGTGCCGCCTCCCCCTGACCGACCTTGTCTGGCGGGCTGGATCTTGGGTCTAGAGTTGGCCCATGTGGTGTTTCGTCACGTTGGTACGTCGGTTTTGGCCTTTCTCTTCTTTTCTTCTTGTCTTGCCTTTGGGCCAATTTTATAATTCAAATATTTATTCTCTTTTCTCTAGCTTTTGGCCCAACATACATGTTTTCCATGAATGCTCTGCAAAACAAGTGTTCACCAAAACTATGGAATTTCGTTAGTATAAACCTCCTATCTAGGTGGTTTTTGGTGAACTATGAACCTAAGTTGGCGGGGTTAGATATGCAATAAGGACCGCCAACAAGCTCCCCCACACTTAGCGCTTTGCTCGTCCTCGAGTGAAGCAAAAGACACTAAGGTGGCTTTGTTTTTCCCGAGATTTTAACACCGCATACTGATTATTCCAAGCCTCACTGGTTATCTGTGAGCATTCACAGTGTCTACCAAGTAATCTTTGTGCTTATTGAGGGATGGAACAGCCTGGATTTCAAGTCCACTCACGTCTCCCTGCTTTCAAGACTTGAGGTTTTTAAATTTTTATAAGAAAAGATAGCAATGAATTCCTCAAGTGATGCTCTCGAGTCACTCTTTTTGTGGGTGTTGATCCTCACCAGAGAGTTTTTGTTGCCTTGCTTCTCATCCTACCTCTAATGGCTGATATCTGGAGTTCATGGGTATGGATGAGGTGCATGCTTTCCTTGCGAGTGTTTGTTGTGTCGAAAAGGTGGATCAATGGAGGGAAGGACATAGCCTTAGATCGAATTGTGCAAGTGTGTGGAATATGAGTGTGGATGGAACTCCTTTTTGCCATGTTTCTCTCTCTCTTTTTAATTGGAGGTAAATATATGGGCTTCCCTATAAAAGGATATTTCTTTCTATTATTCTCCCCTTCTTTCTTCTCTTTTTTTTTTTTTTGAATAGTATGGGGGAGATCTTTTTTTCTTTCTATCTTTCTTTTTCTTTTCTCTTTTTCTCTTTTTTTTATAGGGGTAATAATTCTAATGAAGCCCATATTTACGTAGGTGAAGGATAACTTGAGAGGGAGAACCATGAGCGTAGTGGATGGAGTTTTTATTTGTGGTGATGATGACTTGCGTAACTCTCGGTGTAAGAGTCAGCATTTTTATGGTGGATGGATGAGAGGATGATGTGCGCGACTTTCGGGGTAAAAGTCGGCAATTTTATTTGGTGGGTGTGTGTGAAATTCGATCTTGGGGATATGAAACTTCTCTCGCAACGATCCAAAAGAGTGGGACACAACTTTTGGTACAAGGATAAGCAGCTATGTGGCAAGGTGTCATAAGTATAGCACTAATATTTGGCTCGGTAGGAATTTAACCATCACTTGAGGATCATGCTATAAATTTTATAATTTTCGCAAGGAAAAACCCAAGTCTACTGCAAGAGATAAACAAGTTTCATATCGTCCTACTATCTTTCATCCCACAATAACTTAGATATTCAAGGGGTCCCTAAAAATTAGTTGCTCACAGAAAGATAGATTTTTGGCGAGGAATAAAAAGTATGCGAGTTGCAATTGATCAGCGAACACAAAGGTAGAGCAGCCAATTTTTAGTTTTATAATCCAATTATTCCTAGGAAGAATAAAAGTACTTGTGGAGAGTGAGAAGATGCGCAAACCGATGACTTTGAGGTGTGAATTTTTGCGCATCGCTTTTGAGAGGTTGGGGTAGCCCTCCCCCACACTTGTTTTTGTACCTGTCTCTTGAATTTTTGTGCAACACATAGGACAAAAACAAGTGTGTACGAGATAGAAAAAATATATAATTATTCAATTATAAAATTGAAAATTACAAGTAGGCGCATGGTTACAAAGTAAAAAAATGAGAAGGGAAATGCGACAAGCTGAAATTTAAGTGCGTGCGCCTAATTATTTAGATGGAGCGGAAGGATCTAGAAAGGAAGCTCGAGGACGTCGGCAACTCCTAATTTCGTTGCGGCTCCCTCTAACTCTTCATACATTTCTACATGAAGGGAGTCGATTTCTTGCTCTAGCATGAATTCAGCCGAGCTCCTTTCGGCGAGCCTACCTCTAAGATAGCGAATGTAACTAGAGAGCTCTTTGATCTTTTTGTGCAGCCCCTCTTTTGTTGGACCCTTAGGTAAGGGCAAAGCATCACCAAAGAAACCAGTGGGCTGCCCTTGGATAGGAGGATGGCAAAGGAGACGAGGAGTGTAAACACCTCCTTTTCTTCCCGCAAGCCCTTTTCCACGCCCACCATCGGACCGATCAATTCCTTGAACGGTGTATGAAAGATCCGGGGCTTTGAAGGAAGAGGTTTGGGGAGACAAAATCCTAGGGCGCTTGCTTGGTTGGTGATCCAACGAGGATGCTCTTGCTGCTCTTGCTAGTGGTGCCATGGGAGGCCCTTCGATGGCGAGCGGTGCCGCCATTTGGTTGCTTCTTTCTCTCTTTTCTAAGTAGTCTTTGGCGAAAGAAAGAGCCTTTTCTCTATCAAAAGGAACAAGGGCCATGGCTAGAGAAGGAACTTGCTGGTGTATGGGTATCGGCAAGAGAGAAAGAGATGAATGGCTTGAGCTTTTGTGAAAAGAGGAGAGGAGAAGATGGCTCAATTTATAGGTGAAGGTGACATCTCTGTTCCCGCGAATGCGCGGATCAAACTCCATAAGGTGAGCATCGAGAAAAGCGAGGATCGGGGACGAAATTTGGGGAGCAACGGCTCGTTCCTCGGCGCGGCGCGCGAGAGGCGCGAGCGCCGCCGCCGCGGCACGGCTCGACCCCCTGTTTCGTCCTGTCAGCCCCCAACGGTCTATTTGTTTCCAAAATGTGGTGTTTCGATCCGTTGGGTATTCGAGGCTCACGGTTCACTCTAGTTTTTGAAGGGATTTTCAAGGAATATTTTGTAAAAGATTTATTTGAAATATCCGGCACTTGTAAAAAGGTGGGAAACCCAAGGATAAATGCTGGAGTATTTCTATAAAGGAAAATATTTTTGAAAATATTTTTGATAAGGAAGAATAGACTAACTAGCCTAATCAAACAAGTGAGGCTATTCAAAAACTAGGCATAATTAAATCTATTCGATCTAATTCTTCACCAAAATTTAAGTTGCGGGGAGACTCAAGGAAAGGTTTGAGACGTTGACCGTTAACTTTGAAGATGTTACCGTCATCATCTTGAATTGTGATAGCCCCATGAGTCGATGTGTCGATGATGGTGTACGGTCCTTTCCATTTACTCCGCAACTTCCCTTCACCGAATAGTTTCACCTTTGAGTTGAAGAGCAAGACCTTCTCGCCTTGCTTGAAGGTTTTGAACTTGATTCGGTGATCGTGCCATCTCTTAGTTCGTTCCTTGTAGAGCTTGGCACTGTGATAAGCCTTCTCCCGCCATTCTTCTAGTTCAGAAATCTGCTGCTGTCGATTTCTGCCGACTAATTTTAGATCCATATTCCAGCTCTTGATTGCCCAATAAGCTCGATGTTCGAGTTCTACGGGTAAGTGGCAAGTTTTCCCGTACACGAGCTGGAATGGTGACATGCCGATAGGGGTTTTGTAAGTGGTCCTGTATGCCCAGAGTGCATCAGGAAGCTTACTTTTCTAGCTTTTCCCCATATCGTTGACCGTCTTACTCGGGATGTTCTTGATCTGTTTGTTCGAGGTCTCTGCTTGACCGCTGGTTTGAGGATGATATGGGGTAGCTATGTTGTGCTTGGCTCCAAGCTCTTTTAGGAATGCTCTGAATGTTTTGTCAATGAAGTGGGATCCTTCATCGCTTATCACCATGCGTGGTGTTCCAAAGCGAGGAAAGATCACTTCATGAAACATTTTCTTGGCGTGCTTGGCGTCGGTACCGCGCAAGGCATAGCTTCTACCCACTTGGATACGTAGTCCACAGCCACTAGGATGTACTCGCAATCTTGGGACTTCTGGAATGGCCCCATGTAGTCAATGCCCCACACATCAAATATTTCTATTTGAAGGTTGTAATGTAGTGGCATGGCATTGCGAGCCGTGATGCCTCCTTGGAATTGACACTTGCGACACCTCCGAATAAATTCTTTGGTGTCCTCGTACATCGTTGGCCAAAAGAATCCGTAATGCCAGATTTTTGCTTGTGTGCGGAATACTCCATAATGACCTCCGTACGGTGCAGAGTGACATTTTTCAATGATTTGTAGGCCTTCTGTTGCTGGTACGCATCTCCTCAACAGACCATCCAAACATACCCGATATAGGTATGGGTCATCCCAAAGGTGACGTCTGCTTTCAACTTGCAACTTTTTCTTGTTCTCCCCTGGCGGTATATATCCGGCAACCATATAGTTGACGATGTTCGCGTACCAAGGGTTGTTATCTGTCACCTTTAGTAGCATGTCGTCGCGTAGGAAGTCATTTATAGGTAGTTCCTGCATGTTAGTGACCTGCATACGCGACAAATGATCCGCTACGGTATTTTCTACCCCTTTTTATCTTTTATTTCTAGATCAAACTCCTGGAGTAGAAGAATCCAGCGAATCAAACGAGGTTTTGCGTCTTTCTTAGTGAGCAAATATTTCAAAGCTGCATGATCTGTGTAGACTATGACTTTTGCTCCCACTAAGTAAGAACGGAACTTATCGATAGCATAAACGACTGCTAGGAGCTCCTTCTCTGTGGTGGCATAGTTGAGCTGAGCTCCTGTTAGCATTTTGCTAGCGTAAGCGATCGCATGATGCTTCTTATCTTTGGTTTGGCCAAGGACCGCACCAACAGCATAGTCACTAGCATCACACATGATCTCAAATGGTAGTGTCCAATCAGGAGGTTGAATGATCGGAGCTGAGATGAGTGCATTCTTAAGGGTATTGAAAGCGTGCAAGCACTCATCTGTGAATTCGAAAGGTACGTCCTTGGCTAGTAGGCTTGTGAGGGGTCTAGAGATTTGAGAAAAGTCCTTGATAAATCTCCTATAGAACCCCGCATGGCCTAGAAAGTCTGCGGATTCCCTTTACATTCACCGGGGAGGTAGCTGCTCGATAACTTCTATCTTAGCCTTGTCTACCTCTATCCCTCGCTCCGATACTAGGTGGCCTAGGACAATGCCCTCACGGACCATGAAATGGCACTTTTCCCAATTGAGTACCAAATCCTTTTCCGGCACCTTTGCAAGACTCTATCTAAATTTTCAAGACAATGATTGAAAGTTTTTCCATAGACTGAAAAGTCGTCCATGAAGACTTCCATAATCTCTTCAATCATGTCTAAAAAGATAGACATCATACACCGTTGGAAGGATGCGGGTGCGTTGCACAACCCAAACGACATCCTCCTATAGGCATATGTTCCATATGGACAAGTAAATGTCGTCTTGCTTTGATCATCGGGGTGGATAGGTATTTGATGATAACCCGAATACCCATCTAGGAAACAGAAGAAAGAGTGTTTCGCTAACCGCTCCAACATTTCATCAATGAAGGGGAGCGGAAAGTGATCTTTCTTTGTTGCCGTGTTGAGTTTCCGGTAATCGATACACATTCTCCATCCTGTGACGGTTCTTTGCGGGATAAGCTCATTTTTATCATTTTTGACTACCGTCATACCTCCTTTCTTGGGAACCACCAGACGGGGCTAACCCAGTCACTATGTGGTACGGGATAGATGATCCCGGCGTGAAAAAGTTTCAAAACTTCCTTTTTCACGACTTCACGCATCGCATTATTCAGCCTTCGCTGAGGTTCTCGAGTTGGTGTACTCGAGGGATCAATAGGAATGCGATGTGTGCATAAGGTTGGGCTTATTCCCTTGAGATCATCCAAGGAATACCCGAAGACCGTTCTATGCTTTTCTAACATAGTGATGAGTTCGGCCGTCTCCTTGTCGCTAAGCTTATCGCTTATGATGACAGGAGTTTGCGAGTCGCCATGTAAGAAAGCATAGCGCAGCCCCGCAGGCAAGGGTTTAAGCTCGATGGGAGGTCATGTCGGTCTCTCCTCTTTGGGTAAATCTATGGTTTCTCCCAGTTCGTCTTCCTCTTCTATAAAGTGAGGAGCATCGTTTTCTAAAGACATCTCTGGGGTTTCGAAAGGAATTACCGACATGACCTCTATAGGTCTACTAGGGGAAGTTCAGCCACTGAGTTTTTAGCTCGCGTGACTTGAATAGAGAAACGTTCTCTCCTAGTTTGACTCCTAATTCCCCTGTTTTTGATGAACTTGTAACGAGTGTTTCCAGGGGATGACCGATTAGAATGTCGAAATCCTGGATGTCAAAGACATAAAAGTCCAAGGCCATTTTGACTTCTTGATGATGGAGAGTTATGTTGTGTAAAATCCCAAGTCCGCTAAGAGCAGACCGTGGTCCTACTCTAAAGGACTTGACTGTTGGAGTACGTGGTTTTTCTCCCAAGCACATGAATTCGTAGGATTTTGACATGATGTTTGTTCCAACAGTGGGATTATACAGAACATCCATCCAATCTCCTTGGATTTTGCATCGAAGGGTTGAGGAAGGGGCATGAATCTGAATTTCTTCAGGTGAAAGCTCTCCTTCTGCTACCCATTCTGAGCTCATGATAGCGGTCAACTCCTTAATGGATTCTCTGAGAAATAATTCATCAAGAGGATCGCTAGGATTGACAGGGATTGGTGGTCTCCTATGGCATTTGTATTTCGAGGTGTTTCCGAAATCTTGAAAAGTTCGTCCTCGAATACGGGAAGTTCCAATTGATTTGGAAACTTCCTCTATGGCCTCTGGTTCAGGAGAGGTAGTCTCTATCACGGTTCGGCAATAGCCGAAGAGGCTTCCTCTAAAATCAGCGGCTCGGGCTCGAACCGGATAGGTTCTAGCGGGGAGTGTTCTCTAGAATACGATTTAGGAGAGCTTCTCCTTCCGCTGTGGTCTTATGTATAAAAGATCCACCGGCAGATGCATCGAGCAACAGGGCAGACTCTCTACTTAATCCTAGCCAAAAGTGTTGTAACAACACATGGCTTGGAATAGATAGGTCAGGACCTGACCTGGTCAGGGTCAGAAATCGATCCCAAGCTGCTCCTGTAGTTTCATTTTCTAATTGTCGGAAGTTGAGAATCTCAGATCGTAGGGAAGCAATTCGAGATATAGGGAAGAATGCAACGCAAAACCTATTACGAAGTTCTTCCCAATCTCCATTTACCAACCCTACGGTTTGGTCGTACCATTGTCTCGCCCTCTCAATGAGTGAGAAAGGAAACAACTTCCAACGCAAAGTTTCTTGTGATAAGCCATAAATGTTTAGGCATTCACGAGTTGCTCGAACTCCCTTAGGTGATGATAAGGATTTTCATAATCCAAGCCTAAAAAGACTTGGTTCTGAACCATGGCTATGAGGCCGGGGCGAAGCTCGTAACTAGAAGCTGTGATTGGCTTCGAAGATTGTGGCTTTTTAATGAGCTCGCCCTTAGGAGCTGATAGTTTGGCAATGGTTGGTAGCTCCATTTTGTAAGATGAAAAGAAATAAAAAATAGAAGAAAGGTAGAACAAGGAACATGGGCAACTAGGTTCGGAGATAAACTTGACAACCGTTCCCCGGCAACGGCGCCAGAAATGCTTGTTGGTATTTCTTAGCGAAAGCAGTAAATTCCGCAAGCGCACGGAAAGACCGTTGTAGCACTTCACCCGGTGATAGACTGGGTATCGTAAACTTCACGAAGAACGGTATGGTCAGGTTTAGGTCTTAGCTAGGTTGCCCAGAGGAGAGAGTAGGAAACTGGGAAAGTGAGGTTTTCTATAAGACGAATCCTAAGAGAAAGATAACTCTACCGCTGAAATGCTTAATTCGGGCACCGGATCGCACCCGGCGACGCAGGTGATGCCGGCTGTAGCTCTACGCCGTACCGGACGTGGGGGATTACAAAGGACGGACGGGCTGTCACCACCGCCGCCTACCACCTCAACCGTGGAGTACGAGGCAAACGAAGGTAACTAATTAGCTTAGACACCACGTCTACGCCAACGTTACGCGTTCTAGCGTCGGCCGGGAACATCCGTCTTTATCGAGTCCTCTACTAGAACTACCGCCACAAGGACGGTCGACGAACCCGCAAGCAAACAACGATAAAGATAACTTGCTAGAAGGAGCGTACGAATAGATAAACACGAACCTCTTACTTCAAGCGTAAGAAGCCGCAGAGGTACAAGTGAGGAGGGAGCCGACAAATCCGGCACTCCACCTCGTGGAAGACTAGCCTCCGGGAGCACTCGAAAAGAGTTACTCCGCCCTTGACCTCTCTCACTCTCCTACTTCTATTCTAGCTAGAAGCTAGGTATAATGGCTCTACTCTTCCTCTAGTGTAGGCTTGTGGAAGTGGAGAGGGAGGAATGAAGAATGAAGAATGAAAATTGGATGTGTGAAATGAAAGAGAGAAGGGCTTTTATATGTGGACATGGTCGGTTTCCGCACGCCCAAATGACCAAAACACCCCCGCACCGCCCTCTGGAGCATTAATTGTACCGCCTCCAGCTGGCCTGGCCCTCCTGTCAGAGGGGAGGGCGCGGGCGCGCCCCTGGCGCGAGCGCGCCAGGGTGCCGCCTCCCCCTGACCGACCTTGTCTGGCGGGCTGGATCTTGGGTCTAGAGTTGGCCCATGTGGTGTTTCGTCACGTTGGTACGTCGGTTTTGGCCTTTCTCTTCTTTTCTTCTTGTCTTGCCTTTGGGCCAATTTTATAATTCAAATATTTATTCTCTTTTCTCTAGCTTTTGGCCCAATATACATGTTTTCCATGAATGCTCCTGCAAAACAAGTGTTCACCAAAACTATGGAATTTCGTTAGTATAAACCTCCTATCTAGGTGGTTTTTGGTGAACTATGAACCTAAGTTGGCGGGGTTAGATATGCAATAAGGACCGCCAACAGAAGCTTGCTATTGAATGATCATGTGCTACCAAGATATATTTGTTGTTGATCATATTCTTTTGGATGCATATGAGTAGATTGAATTGAATATATATGCTTTGGTTGCTTGCTATGAGATGTTTGAATGGATTCAATGTTGAGTATTCATATTTGAGTTAGTTTGGATGAATATGATCACAAGATGACTTTTAGTGAGTGGTTTGACTGGATATATGTCTTGTGTTGATGTTAAAACAAGTTGACATCAAGGTTGAGTCATTTTTGAAGAAGCATAGCTAAATTGCTTAAATCTGTCCAAATTCTGAAATCTGAGCTAGCTGTGATCAAGTCTGAGTTTGATGGATAAAATTTTATTGAATTGGCTTGAAATTTGGTATGCATGCTCTATGCTTATGAGTCAATATGCTGTGCAAATATAATGAGAATTGGGTAAGGATTGCTACAGTTTTGGAGTAGTCTTTGTCAGCTATAGTGCAGTAGTCTTTAGCATGTAGCAGTGTGGGAAGATATGAAATCTGGCAGCAATCTAGAAGGCCAATAAAGCTCAAATTTTTACAGCTGCAAGAAAACTTGATGATACTCATCTCGACCAAATTTCATGGCATTTGGTGCTATACATTGGGAGATATGAGTTAATCTTTGAAGGTTGCAGAATCTGCCAGAAAAGTGATAAACATTGGATATCTCAAGTGTCACTCACATTGAAAGGTCCTCAAGTTGGAATCATGATTATAAGTGTTTGAGGAACCTTTGTTTGGTTTATTGAAGGTCAAGACCAAGCTCAAGACCAAGAAAGAAAAGGAATTAAAGAAGAACTCAAGATACTTCATCATATCAAGTCCTGTTGGCGGTCCTTATCGACGATTTTATACCGCCAATTAGACATGAAAAAGGGTGAATTATCTATTCCTATATGCATATACATGTGCAACTAACCCAAATCCACGTGCACTAGGAATTATACTGTCATCGCAGGAATCATATAAAAGTGCAGGGATTAAATAATGAAAAGGCGCTTTCTGGAAAGCGCCAAAACCACCCCAAAGGGAGAAAGGCTACCTCGGGACCAGAAATGGGCCAAAACACATCAACACCGAAGCCCACTTACCTGAGGAGGCCCACTAGCCAAGGTCGGTCGGAGGGAGGTGGCATCCTGGCGCGCTCGCGCCCCCCCGCCATGTGGGGCCAGCCAGTGGAGGTCGGTTCATTCAATGCTGAGGAGGGCGGTGCGCTGGTGTACCTTCCATCTTGGCGCCCGAACCGACCTGAGCAACATATAAAAGGGGAGAAGAAATGGTTTTACACACACACATTCATTTGGTCTCTCTCTCCCTCACCAACACTTGTTCTTTAGCCTAGAGCTAGTAGTAGTTGGAGCTAGGAAAGCTACCAAGGAGAGCTTGTCTCCTAGGAAGAAGAGATTCAACTTGGTAAATCTCTATGGAGTCTTCTTCCTTGTTCAAGCTCTTATACTCTATATGTTGCTTAGTGTATGAACTAGAGCATAGTCATGATCATGTTCATGTTGATGCATATGAACTAGAGCCTAGTTCATATGATCAGTTCATAGCTTGTTCATCCCTGTTCTTCATCGTTCATATGTTCTATAGAATTAGAGTCTCGGAGGAGAGTGGGGTAACGGTTCAATGTTCTTTCGGGTTTGCCTGTGTTCTAGCTCGTCCATCCGCAGGGTGGGAGTCCTGGGGGAGCATAGGTAGTCCCTTAGTATGCGGGCGTGGTGTCCGGATACGAGGGGCCTTCGAATATGACGGCATGCCACGGTTGAGGGGTAGGCGGCGGTGGTGACGGCCCCGTCCGTCCTTTGTAATCCCCACGTCCGTATGTCGTGTAGGAGTTCGTAAATGCCTCTATCGGGCCGGCCGACCAGCTGCGGGGTTCTCCCGTTATCTTAGGCTCGACTTGCCTCTAACCCCGTATAACATGTGAGTTAGCTAACCTACGCTTAGCGATACGACCAACCAGCTCCGTAGATTTATTCTTTATTCTTTCCGTTTCTTTTATTCCTTATTTCTCTTTATCCTTGAGTGAAGACCAAGTGTGTGTCCACTATCCTCAAATTACCGTTTATCTTACCCCTGCATAGCATTACGGCTTATTTCGATGATGTGAAGTACCATATCCATGTGCTAGAGCTATTTTACACCATGCCTTCCTTTGGGAAAATATAAATCACGATACCCTGAAATACTTCCGGGTGAAATGCTACAATGATAGATCCGTGCGCTTGCGGATATTATCTTTAGAACACGACTATCAACCCTGGCGTTTCTTGGCGTGACCACTAGGATGTAACAATTCTAGTGATTGCGTTAAGAAATGCCAACAAGCATTTCGGCGCCGTTCTTGGGAAGGCATTGGTTAAAATAATCTAGCATGGCATGGATATAACTTCATTAGAAATAGTCCGAGGTCTATGCGAGCTAACTTTTATGTTTTCTCCTGTTGAGGGTGAAAACAGGATAGTGTATGTCCGGTTTCTCCCTGCCAGACAATTTCCATCCAAATCCGGAGGCACTCCTAAGGAAGAAGAAGCCTAGAGCTACTCCTTCTTCTGCTACTCCGTTGGCAGCTGAACCGGTCATTTCCGCACCTTCAGCAACCATCCCAATGGCTCAGAAGACTCTTCACGAATTCTCCGTCCCCGCTGTTGCCAACGTGCCCACTGGGCCCGTTGTCAACGTGGCGGATAAGAACTTTGAGCTAAGGACTGGCCTGATCACCATGGTGCAGGGGATTCCGTTTTGCGGACTCCCCAATGAGGATGCCAACGCTCACTTGCAGCGTTTCTTGGAGCTCGTGACACTCTTTGTCGTCATCAAGGACATCGAAGGCGACGTCATCGGAGCTCATTTGTTTCCCTTCTCCCTTGTGGGGAAGGCGAAGACGGGTTTTATAAGGACAAAGAAGCCGTGAGCAGGTTGGGGCAAATGCTCCACGGCATTCCTCGCAAAGTTCTTCCCCATGGGCAAAACTAATGCTCGAGGGGAAGAATTGCCAATTTCCGGAACGCGAGATGGAACCCATTCCCGAAGCTTGGGAAAGGCTCCGAGCTTCATCTTGGACTGTCCTCATCATGGGATGGAGGAATGGCTGGTGCTCCAAAACTTTTACAATGGGCTTACACCCATGTCAAAAGGGCACCTCGACGCTAGCACGGAGGCGCATTTCTATCACTCACTGTTGATAACGCTACGGCGTTAATCAATAAAATGGTAGAAAATCAAGCTTGGGGGGAAGAAAGAACCCCACCTAAGCAACAAAAAGGCTCGCACCCCGTGAAGGAGACGGAGGCGCTAGCCACAAAAAAAGACTTGCTCCTGCAAAAGTTTGACGAAAGAGCCGCCGGAGATACATCCGGCACTGTCAAAGCCATAGAATCTCGCATGACGTGCGAGGTCTGTGGCAATGATGGACATTCAGGGAATGATTGCCCTGAAACCCATGAGGAAGCATCTTATATCAATAACGGGTATCGTCAACAAAGCAAGGAGGTAATAATGGATGAAACGATCGGTCCCGTCCACATTATCGGGGTAATTCGAACTACTCCGCAAATTACAATTCGAATCAGCCCACTTTCAAGGATTTAGTCCTTGGCCAAGCAAAGATCAACGAAAATCTCACCAAAAAGATGCTGGCCAATGACAAAGTCCTAGAGAGCATCAGTACAAGGATAGAAGGTTTAACTTCTGCTGTTAAGAATCAGTTGAGCTTTAACAAAATGATAGAAAGACAAACTAGCTCGGATTGCTTTGGATGTTCTGTTGATCCAACTGGTAAAACATCGGATCAAGCCGCTAGTACTTTTGAGAATGTGAACTCGTGACCACGAGAGGCGGTAAGGCCACTCGTGATCCACCATATCCTAAACAAGCAGCCGGGAAACAAGCAACACCACAAAGAAGAAGAACCTTCATCTTCTCGAGCCACAAGGCGAGGCGAAATCGGGACAACCTCGGATTATCCAGATACAACACATCTGCCATTCGCCACAAGAACAAGAAAGCAAGCTGTGGATGATTAGTTCACTCGATTTGTTGAAATGGTCTAGAAAGTACATGTGAGCATTCCGCTCATGGACGTCTTGCATGTACCTTCTTACGCCAAGTACATCAAAGACATTATCAACAACAAGCGACCACTGCCATCCACACTTGTTGTCAAACTCACGTAAGAGTGTAGTGCGGCAATCCTAGATGATTTACCGAGAGAAGAAGAAGGACCCCGGGATGCCCCACTATCACTTGCTCCATTGGAGGACAGCGGTTTGACCACGCACTCGTGATCTTGGTGCCGGCGTCGGTGTCATGCCCAAGACGGTGTTTGACAAGCTAAATTATACAAGGTCTGTCACCAACAACGATCACACTCCAACTAGCGGACTCCTCCTTACGCTACCCGGCGGGTATAGCTGAAGATATTCCTGTGAAGATCGAGAGATACTTCGTCCCCGTGGATTTCATGGTACTCGACATGGAGGCCACCAAAGAATCACCACTCATATTGGGGCGACCATTCCTCGGCCCTTTGGCTGATACGTTGATGTTGGAGCCGGAGAAATCCGGTTCAACATCAATGGAAGTGAGGAGAAGTTCTACTTCCGGCCACGGAAGACGGAGGAGTGCAATATGATTCGCATCAAGTATGAGCCAACTACAAGAGAGGTCACGGAAGTTGAAATCCGACCTCTTGGTGCGAATCGAATTCCCAATATCATCTGGGAACAAAGGCCAGAGCCGCAGAAAGCAAAGGGTGCCCAGGAACAAAAACAAAAGAAAAAGAAAGAACAGGAGCCAAAAGAAAAGAAGGAGCAAAGAGCTCCTAAAAAGGGTAGAAAGAAGGCTCCTACAAAAGAAACAAAATCAAAGACCGTTCCTGCGCAACCCAAAGAGAAGAAGAACAAGGGCAAGGCTCCGGCCCAAGAAAGAGTGGAAACAAAAGCAAAACCAATTCCACTCAAAACCTCTGGGGTACCAAAGCCGGTCCCTAAAGAGGAGACAAAGGTGTTGAAGGTGGAGAAAATGCAAGCACCTCCAAGGGAAGTCGACCCTCCACCAACCTCACCTATTGTCACCACACCACCGAAAATGGTGTGGAGACCCAAGCAGGCGTCCCCGTCTATCTCTCCTGCGACGGACGCCTCATCATCAAGCTCAAATTGAGCAGGAGAAAGTCTCGCTTCACGGACTATAAACGGTGAGCCCCGACCAGACGGATAATCGGTAAGTTATCTTTTTATAAGTATTCCATTCCATTTATGCTCAATTAGTCTCGTCAAAAAAAAAAAAATAAAGTTCTATCTTGCTGCCTTGTTCTTGCTTAGTTTGATGCTTTGGAACATGTTCAAGCTTAGCATGTTCCATAAACTTGTAGCTTGAGCATGGTGCTTAGGTTGCTAGTTTACCTTGGTCGACTTATCGATCTTTGAGGCAGATTACTAGTAAGGATATTGGTAGTGTGCTATGAGCTAACCCTGCAGGATGATCCTCAGTCATAAGGAAATCCTGATGACAGACTCCAAATAAAATAAAATAAGTTGTTACCTCAAAATAATTTTTTTAAGGGCCCCGCTTCCAAGCAAGCTTGGGGGAGGACCCCCAATAAGAGGTATGTACCATACTAACACTTACGCATATAAAAAAAAATGCTTCATCATCTCCTATACATATGCGTGTTAGAAATATTTAATTCAACCCTTGTTGAAATGATGAAAAGTTGCTCTGTCTCATGACTCGCTTGTACCTTGTTTATAATCAGGCTTCCTCCTAAGTTTGAGTTTATTGGCTAAAATGTCTCACCCTTGAAAACTTGAGCTTAGTGGGTTGCATAGGCTAGATCCCGTCTAAGTTATTGCCGTGTGTGATATAGTGCCACGGGCAACGCTATGGCTCTGTCCTGAGTAAAAACCTGACTTTCGGAGTTTTATTTTCAAAATTATCAAAACAAAAAGTTCCTCGATGATTTTGAAATACCTACCAAGGCCATATGACGTAGATGTCAAACTCCTTCAAAAACCAGTAGTCATATGATGCTTGATCACTAGAAGTCCGTAACCTCCGCAAGATTATGGTCTTACACTCACGATTGAGATTCACTTGCACCCACCAAATAAATTTGCCGACCCGTACACTGCGAGTCGCGCAACCTAACTTTTCATCTAATCCACCAAAAACGCCAACTCTTGATCCTAGAGTTGTGCACCTTCTTCAAAATAAAGCATGCCGACCCTTACACTGAGGATCGCGCATCCCTTATTCATCATCCATCAAAAACTACTCCTCGACTTTCATCATGACTCCTTCCCGCCAAAAATCTTCATCGTATCTGAAAGAGAGTATTGGGCATTAGCATCTCTTGATCAAAAAAAAAATAAAAAAAATAAAAGCTTCGAAGTAGACAAAAACGGAATCCCGGTTAGTCTCCCGTTCAAAAAAAAAAAAAAAGAAGAAGAGAAAAGAAAAAGGAAAAGAAAAGAAAGATCATAGTTTTTCAAATCAAGCCCTTACTCTCTCAAATTTCCTTTCCACCAATAAAAAGAAGTCATGATGCCTGGAGTACCAAAACCATTTAGAAATAGGAATCATTCACCCCCACACACTTGCACAAATCTTAATCAAAGTGTATGGTCTTAATCTTCGGACGGTTCGTTCCCTGACTTCACCAACTCTATGAGATCCAAGCATAGCCACCTTTCATACCTACCCAAAACTCCACTCTCAGCCATAGTAGTAGGTTAGAAGAAAGGCAAAAGCACAATGCCTTTTGGTGAGGTATAAACACTTCTGAGCGATTGAGAGAATCATTCGAGGAACTTGAGTTTCTTTTACAAAAACTTTCAAAACCTCCGGAGACTTGGTTGAACTTGGGTAGATGATAAGCAACGCTTGTGAATCTGTTCTACTTTGCAATTTCCCAAGACGCGAGAAAGCTGGAAGGCCCCATTTTGTCTTGAGATAATAACAGGGTGAGCAGTCATGCCGATTTATTCAAATTCTGGTAGAAATCTTGCTTATACACTTGGTACACTTGACTCATGATCGGCATAGTAGCAACTCCTGATCAACAACCTAAGGTTGAGCTTTGCTCGGGACGAGCAAAGGGTAAGCTTGGGGGATCTTGTTGGCGGTCCTTATCGACGATTTTATACCGCCAATTAGACATGAAAAAGGGTGAATTATCTATTCCTATATGCATATACATGTGCAACTAACCCAAATCCACGTGCACTAGGAATTATACTTGTCATCGCGGGAATCATATAAAAGTGCAGGGATTAAATAACGAAAAGGCGCTTTCTGGAAAGCGCCAAAACCACCCCAAAGGGAGAAAGGCTACCTCGGGTCCAGAAATGGGCCAAAACACATCAACACCGAAGCCCACTTACCTGAGGAGGGCCACTGGCCAAGGTCGGTCGGAGGGAGGTGGCACCCTGGCGCGCTCGCGCCAGGGGCGCGATCGCGCCCCCCCTCTGCCATGTGGGGCCAGCCAGTGGAGGTCGGTTCATTCAATGCTGAGGAGGGCGGTGCGCTGGTGTACCTTTCATCTTGGCGCCCGAACCGACTTGAGCAACATATAAAAGGGGAGAAGAAATGGTTTTACACACACACATTCATTTGGTCTCTCTCTCCCTCACCTCCACTTGTTCTTTAGCCTAGAGCTAGTAGTAGTTGGAGCTAGGAAAGCTACCAAGGAGAGCTTGTCTCCTAGGAAGAAGAGATTCAACTTGGTAAATCTCTATGGAGTCTTCTTCCTTGTTCAAGCTCTTATACTCTATATGTTGCTTAGTGTATGAACTAGAGCATAGTCACGATCATGTTCATGTTGATGCATATGAACTAGAGCCTAGTTCATATGATCGATTCATAGCTTGTTCATCCCCGTTCTTCATCGTTCATATGTTCTATAGAATTAGAGTCTCGGAGGAGAGTGGGGTAACGGTTCGATGTTCTTTTGGGTTTGCCTGTGTTCTAGCTCGTCCATCCGCGGGGGTGGGAGTCCCGGGGAGCATAGGTAGTCCCTTAGTATGCGGGCGTGGTGTCCGGATACGAGGGGCCTTCGAATATGACGGCATGCCACGGTTGAGGGGTAGGCGGCGGTGGTGACAGCCCCGTCCGTCCTTTGTAATCCCCCACGTCCGTATGTCGTGTAGGAGTTCGTAAATGCCTCTATCGGGGGCCGACCAGCCGCGGGGTCTCCCCGTTACCTTAGGCTCGACTTGCCTCTAACCCCGTATAACATGTGAGTTAGCTAACCTACGCTTAGCGATACGACCAACCAGGCTCTAGTAGATTTATTTTTTATTCTTTCCGTTTCTTTTATTCCTTATTTCTCTTTATCCTTGAGTGAAGACCAAGTGTGTGTCCACTATCCTCAAATTACCGTTTATCTTACCCCTGCATAGCATTACGGCTTATTTCGATGATGTGAAGTACCATATCCATGTGCTAGAGCTATTTTACACCATGCCTTCCTTTGGGAAAATATAAATCACGATACCCGAAATACTTCCTACGGTGAAATGCTACAATGATAGATCCGTGCGCTTGCGGATATTATCTTTAGAACACGACTATCAACCCTGGCGTTTCTTGGCGTGACCACTAGGATGTAACAATTCTAGTCATTGCGTTAAGAAATGCCAACAAGTCCAAGGGTCAATAAAATGAATGGCAATTCGAATAAGTGTCAAAGATGGTTCTTCGAAGAGATCACTTCTCCCTGCTAAGGGACTTGCCGCCCATGGGTGGGTAAACCAAGCTAGAGAGTCTTGGAAGGCTAACATGGAAGTGATGATCCAAGAAACATTAGAGATGCTTAGTTGAAGATATCAAGAAGATTGATCAAGAAAGCAAGCAACATCCAAATAGAGAGTAATACTTGACAAATCATGCGACTTTCACAAGTGGTATTATCTCAAGCAAGCAAAGATCAAAAGAAGAAGCAAGCCAACCACAACAAGAAAGTGCATTTGATCATAAGTGGTTCTTATCTCATATGGGTGAAGCATGACATTCATCATTGGTATCTATTGGCTTCATCAAGCTTATAAATGGACTTCACATTGCTATTGGAGTAATGAAATTGGAATCTATGTGACTATCCTCTACTCCAAGATAGCAAAGGTGACATTGATTGACATATGCATACATATATTGCTAAGGACTGGTTGAGTGCATATAGTCATGATATCTAGGAGCATTCATGAAAAATCAAAAGGTTTTGATGTTTATATGGTGCCACTATTGTTTCTATGCCTTACTTGTTCTAGTGGTAACATATAACATGTTCGTGAGCTAGTGAACCCATGTACTTGACCTACTTTGGATTGCACATTAGCTACAAGTACAACATTGGCAAGATAACCCTTCTAGTGAGGTGTGAAGAAGCTTGTCATTGGTTCAAACCGGGCTTGGAAGCTCATGTGCAAATCAAGTTAGCTCAAGCTCAAGAGAAAGAAGCTCATGAAAACAATCTAGTTCAAGAATGTGGTATTCATGCAAATTCCAACAAGGTGGTTCCACAAGTGATCCTCAACTTTAAGTGATCAAATCAAGATTTTCTCAAGATTGTCATTTGGTTTGACCCATACTTTGTCATAGGGAGGAGCCCCGGGCAAAGATCTTACAAGTGACCTACATGTGGTACCTTTGGTGCTATGACAAAGGGGAGGGCCCAATGCATAGTGACAAGTGGTTTTCATGCAACTACATGTGGAGTTTACAAGTGGTGTCATTGCAACATATGGCGTGTCCATCAAAAGGAAGATTCAAGGATCAACCATCAATCCCTAGTTCCACTCCTATGCATCAAGAAGTTTGTCTCACATGAAGTATCATACAAGTGGTCTTGGACCCTTTATGGTCTTTGATGACAAAGGGGAGAGAATGGTACAAAGATATGCAAGATGCATACAAAGGGGAGAAGAAGATGGACATAGACCAAGAAGAGCAACATTGAAGAACTAAAGAGGATCAAAGTTCTTGGACAAGAGAAGCACACAAGTAGGGGGAGCAAGCTCATGAACTTGATTGATTGCATTTGATATGTGCATATTCATGTGCTTGCTTGCATTTGCATTGTTTTAAATTCAATATGCAATGCTTGTGTGGTGTATGCTAGTCATAGGATTTCATTGATGATTTGATAACTAGCATGCATAGGATGGTTTAGCTAGACACTTGTGTTCCTTTCACGTGGTACTAGAACCTTGCTTATAATGTTGATCTCACGAGGTATCTAGTGTTATTTCAAGTGATTTCTAGCTAACCATGATGATGCGAGGATGAACTTCAATGTGCAACTCGATTGGTATCACGCTTCAAAGGTTTATCCTATATACCTTAGCATCACTTAGTAGTGATAACTCTCCCAAGAATTTCCATATCTATGCATGTGTGCAAGCTTGAAACCAAACCATTTGAGCACACATGTAGGAGGAGCTATCACTACCAAGTTGACTTTGTGGCACTTATCCAAATCCTAACTTTGAGCTTAAATGTTGGATAAGTGACATAAAGTCCTTTATGAACTTTATTTCCATATCTTTGTAGAGTTGTCATCAATTACCAAAAACGGGGAGATTGAAAGGTCCCGTGTTTGGTTTTGATAATTGAGTGACAAATTAGGTGGACTAATGGTGTGATTATGAGAATACACATGAGTTTAGTCCACAGGTGAATTTGCAATGAAGGAGCTTAATTGCCTATGTGACATGACATGGAGTCATGTGACCAAATGGTGAAGATCGAGATGAGGCATGGCTCGAGACCGGAGGGTGTGTGAAGGACAAGTCGAGGCAGTGGAGCGACGGACCTAGAGATGGTGAAGCTCGGGCAAGACTTGGTTCCGATGGACCATGAGGCGGTGAAGAGCAAGTGAGATCAAGATCGATGGACCGAGAGGGTTGCATGATGATATGAAGTGGATCATATCAACTTGAGATCATGTCGGTGCATGTGTTGCATTGGCACGTCGGTGGAAGATGGTGGAAATGGAAATGCGCAAGACAAAGGTATGACTTAGGGCATTTCATTTCACCGGTCATGAGGAGTGTAGAGAAGTTGATGACCGGATTTAGGATTGATAGCCATACTATCAAGAGGGGCAAACTTGTTTGCATATCGGTCATCTAGTGCCACTTGAGCGATCTAACATTGCGACATGCTAGGATCAAGTGGCGTTGTGAGAACAAGAGAAAATCCTTTGAAAATGTTTGTGAAATTGCTAACACACATGCACATGGTGATGTACACTTGGTGGTGTTGGCACATTCGGCGCTTTCGAGAAAATTAGAGGCATATTTTCTATTGCGTCGGATGCAAAATCTTGGAGAAAACATGCTATCTCTGGTGATCAAGTTGGTATACTTGTTGGGTAGCATGGTGGAGAAGTTGGATCGAAGACGGCGCGAAGAAACGACGAAGAAGTCCTCTTCTGCACGCGTCGGACGCGACCATCGGAGAGCGTCGGACGCTGGCTTGGCCCATGTCCATAGGTGGTACACCCGCGCGGTTGACCAGGTCAACAGCGTCGGATGCGTCCATAGGTGGAGCGTCGGACGCGTGTCCGAACCTGTATGGTGTCCGACGCCGTGCTGAAGAGGAGCTACGCTGATGGCTGTGTCAACGGCGACGGACGCGGGCCGGACGCGTCCGACGGGCCGTCGGACGTGAACCAGTGGCTCTGTTGGCTTGGGTGGCCGACGGACGCCGTGTCGGACGCTCGGTGGAGCAGCGGCGGACGCGTCCGACGCGTTGAAGACTGGTGCGACTGGGAGCTAGCCGTTGGCGCGCAATGGCTATATTCAAACGTCAGTGACACGTGGCAGAAGATGGGACGTCGAACGCTGAGTGCCGCGTCCGACGGGTGGCGTCGGATGACTTGGGCTGTTCGAGTGCCTAACGGCTAGTTGGCCCATGGGGGCTATAAATACTTGCCTTGGCCGGCCTTGGCCGGGCGCTGAGCACACTAGGGCCTTAGTGGTTTGTGTTGTAGTGCTTGGGAGCCCTCTAACTCATCCATGCTTGAGAGTGTTCATCCACTTGAGTTAGAGATCGATTCTAGTGCGTTGCATTGAGAGATTTGCATCGAGTGGCACTAGGTGATCGTGTTGCAAGCCGGTGTGCATGTTACTCTTGGAGGTCGCCTCCTCATAGACAGCTTGGTGGCAAGAGACTCCGTCGAAGCACGCAAGGAGATTGTGCGGTGCTCCGGAGGAGGATTTGTGAGGGGTTCTTGAGCCTTCCCCGCGTGTGCGCGAATTGGCTACTCTAGTTGAGCGTGGCTTGGAGGATCCCGGTCTTGTGTTGATTGGAGTTGGGGCTCCCCGGTGGGGTTTTTGGCAGTGAGCCAAATTGAGCGGCCATCTCATTACCAAGTCGGTGCATTGCCACAACTGGACGTAGCTTGGTGGCGACCAAGTGAACCACGGGAAAAATCGCGTGTCGATTTGTGATTGCCGAGGCTTCGACCTCCTTGTGCTTGTTTGTGGGTGATTGGTCTCTACGTCCGGCGATTGGCCATCATCTTCTTGTGTCCACTCTTCGCGGTGGTTTGCATCCCCTATCGCTCAAGCTTGTATTTACATTCCTACATTCTTACTTAGCTTGAGTTGTTGCTCTTGTGATCTTTTGCTTGTGTAGATAGTTGAGCACCTTCTTGCTTGTGTAGCTAGAAGTAGAGTAAGTGCTTCGCTTAGCTTGTGTAGTTAAGTGAATTGCGCTCTTGGGTTCGGCTTGTGTAGCCTTGTCCTTGAGCATCTAGTGAGCTTGGGTTGGCTTTGTGCTTTTGCTCATTAGAATTGTGTAGGTGCTCCCCGGTGTGTGAAAGTACTAGTTGCTTAGGTTTGTGTGACCTTGCAAGCTAGAATTGTTTAGGAGAGCACTAGCTAAATTGGCACCTTGATTACTTGTGTAGGATCTTTTACAAGGTGCATCTAGAGTTATAGTTAGAGGGGTAAAGTCTTGGTTAGGCCGATAGTTTTAATTCCGCATTTGTTTCGGCTAGCCGGTGCGTTAAGTTTTAGAAAGGACTATTCACCCCCTCTAGTCCATCTCGACCCTTCACCAGCAACTTGCATCAGCAAGTCATCCGGAATACACTGCAACAGGTGCGCCTTTGCCTTCGTGTCCTTTGCTTTCGCCGCCGCCGCCGCCGTCGCCCCTTGCTTGGACGAACCCTCCGCCGGCTCCATCACCTCCCACACCCCCTGATCTTCTATGATGGCTTGCACGCGGATGCTCCAACTGGTATAGTTGGTTGCCGTGAGCGCCGAATACGGGATCCGATTGTCCCTCCCTCCGCCCTCTGCCCCATCACTCATGGCGTGGATCTGGGATGTTTAGTGCGTGAATCAAATTGGCTAGCCTAAGAACACAGGAATGCATGAACTGCACACGAACGCGTCAACCGCTAGGGTGACAGCGCCCCTTTTCGCTTCTCACAAATCTGAGTACAGCAGTGTTTACAACCAACACATTGCGTTAACACACACATCTAGCATCTGGCCTTTTATACCAAGGCTTACAACATGATGTTACACAGAGAAAATTAACCAAACACGGGATACAAAGCGGGTACAATGCAAC
Source organism: Themeda triandra (assembly GCA_018135685.1). NCBI lineage: Eukaryota > Viridiplantae > Streptophyta > Magnoliopsida > Poales > Poaceae > Themeda > Themeda triandra. The sequence goes on along the minus strand of JAENPR010001122.1, from coordinate 102,738 downwards.
CGCCTGCGCTGGAACGTGTCGTGGGCGCGGTCACCACCACCAGGTAGTGGCAATTGCTGCCGCTCCACTTCAAATTCAAATCTGCCCGTGCTCCCGCCTTGCCAGCTCTGCACAAGCTTCTTCCACGTCACCAAGCAGCAAGCTTACACCAACAGTGAGATGGGGATTTACTGTTTCCAGCGTGCAGGATCATGGTGACAGTGCACCGCAGGCAGGCTGTTGTAGGCTGATACCATACATGGGGTTCAGAGGGGGAGATAATTTATCGTAGTTCCTTACAGATTCCTTTGTTTTTCTCTTCCCTTTTTAACACCTGTAATTGATAGTGGTAAATTTTGGCTAATGACATGGGAGAAAAATCATCCCCGATTCTCTCAACAGTTGTTGGGGTAAAGTTTCGAAGTAGAGCGCTCTTCGAAGTACTGCTGTGACTGCGCGCTGCAGAACTGAGCGGAAACTCTTTTCATGTTTGGCTGCAGGCTGCAGCTGCGGCTACAATCCAGCCCACCTTGGAGAAGAACGCTGGATGCCTGGGTGGGAACGCCCGAGGCCTGGTTCCCTTTCCGGCTGGTGTTTGTTTGTCGCTTGAGCGATTATAAAGTTGACAGCAGCACTAAAATTGTTGGGTAAAGTTTTTAGTGATATTTTGAGATGAGTGGTCGATTTTCCCAAGTTGTATGAGATGGTGGTTTTTGAAGGTTAATTTCTACGCAAAAATTAACCTTGCTCTTATCATTTTTATTTTCTTCTAAGGATAATTTTCCAGGAAATTAAAACGTCTTTATCGGGAAAAAATGTACTCAACAGTATATATACTCATCTCTCTGTTTTTTCTGAGGGAAGTATATATACTCCTCTCTTATGCATTTGGATGGTAACGACTTGACAAGAGCACTAGCTGGGTGGGGGTATTTGTTGACATGTGACTCATATGGTGCCACGTACGGTTCCGCACCACACCACGGCCCGAGTGTGAGGGACCGAGCTAGCTATGAACGAATTCAGCCAGGTCGCGGGCTCGCGGCTGGCGCTGTCCGTGTCGCACGTACGCTTGCCACACCTGATCGACCCCTGGCGTCGGCGCGTGCGTGTCGTGCGGTGATAGGCCGCCCTGCTGCATGCCTGCTAAGAGCGATCGATCGGCAGTGCGAACAGGTGAGAGCCGGTAGTACTGGAAGGAAAGGGGAGAGGAAAGGGAGGCTTTTCTGCACTGTACGTTTTCATCGATCGGTGTCGTCACCGTCCGGCGGCCCAACAAAACAGAGGCGGCCGGCCTCCGTCCAAAAAGCTAAAGCCACCTTCGTCTTCCTCCAACCTCCGTGCCGTCTCTCTCTCTCTCTTGGCGCAGCTGTCACGCACGCACGCGTGCCCTGTCGCGTCGATGAGGCTTGCCGGCATCTGCAGCCGCGGTTCCGATGTGTCGACATTATCGAGCGGTCTACTTAGCACCTACTTCCTCTGTCCTTAAATGTTTGTCTCTAGAAAACCGTATTTTCCTCACAGACACACTTCCCGGGCGACACACATAAAGGGACGGAGGGAGTAGTACTTAGGAGAACGACAGTTTTTTTTGACCGAAGTACTTAGGACCTAGTACTTAGGAGAACGACAGTGAAAACACGGACCGGTAAATCTCGAACAGGAACAGTCCATGTTTCACATCTTTTCTCTCTGCAACTTGTCTTTATTAGGAGTAGAACAATCTGAATAATGGATGTACTACTACTGTACGCACGCTTTGGTTGGGATGATGACACCCGACTCCATTTGATCATTCCACCTTTTCACCGCAGGTGAAATATACACTGGTTCATTCGTATCGAGTGCCTTTTTTTTAAGACAAAGGATAAATAAATATCCGGCTTCATCTATTCGAGGATAGAATCAGGTCAATTATTACAGACTCCGAAACATAGCACGCAGTATGGCTGAAAGTGAACTTACAACCACTCGCACAACTAACAAAAGAGGTAAAAAGTTCTTGACTAGACATAACCAACGTGTCTTTGCGAAATCCAACCATTTGAATCGAAGAAATCTAAAGCCGATGTCTCAAGGTGATGTGCCACAGAGATCATTTGATCCTTAAGATCTTCATGCCGCTGCAAGTTTGTCCATTGATATAGCCAGTGTGTTCCTCGGAATAGTACCTACAAAAGAGGTTTTGGTTTGCATTTGTCAAAAACCACCTCGTTTCTCGTTATCCATATTGCCCAAAGAAGTGCGGAAGCTGCTGTTAATAACAATGTATTATACTTTTTGTTACCCAACTTGAACCAATGAAGAAACAAGTCATCTATATTCAAAGGAGGTGGTAACCCAAAACATATGTATAGAGCGCCACAAAAATTTAGCATAAAAGCAACTAAAAAAGAGATGGTGAATTATCTCTGGGAGATGGCAGAAACAACAGCTTTTGTCACCATGCCAATTTCTCCTAGCCAAATTATCTTTGGTTAGAATCACTCCTCTTTTTAAATACCACATAAAAACTTTGATTCTCATTGGTAGCTTCGTTTGCCAAATATCTTACGACACTCTCACCCCATTGTTAATTAATGCAGCATACATAGACTTGATTGTAAACTCCCCGAGAGACTATTAAGCCCCATACAAACACATCTCTTTCCTGTAGTAAGTTAACTTGTTGTAATGAAGCGACAATACGATGCCAGTTTGTTAAGTTCGCACCCACCAAATTTCTCCGAAAAGAGACATTTAGTACGAGGAACTCATTACTTTAGCAATAGTATCTTGTTTTCTTCTTATAATATTAAACAACGCAGGAAATCTATCTTTGACAGATTTGTTACCCAGCCAAGTATGAACCCAAAATCTGGTTTGTGACCCATCTTTGACATTAAAATGTCCTAACTTCATGAAAGTATCTTTAATATTCATAAGGCTTCTCCAAAAATGTGAGTCCGTTGGTTTCTTTTCACAACTTCCTCAAGTCTTATCTTTAATGTATTCATTTTTTAATAATTCTTGCCACAACCCATCCTCATTTAATAACTTAAACAGCCACTTACTAAGCAAACATTTATTTTGAATCTCTAAATTTTGAATTTCAAGACCTCCCTAGTCCTTGGGCTGACACATAACTTCCCACTTGACTAGCCTGTATTTCCTTTTGTGCTGGTCGTTTTCCCAGTAGAAGCGAGACCTAAAACAATTAATTTTCTCCAGCACCCCTTTCGGTAATTCAAAGAAAGACATCATAAACATCGGTAACTTGACAGCACCCGAGTTTATAAGGACCAAACGTCCGCCAACTATAAGCAGTTTACCTTTCCATCCACTAAGCCTTTTCTCAATTCTCTCTTCGATGCTCTTCCAATCTTTATTATATAATTTCTTAAAATGCATAGGTAAACCTAGATAGCGAAATGGGTATTTACCAATAGCACAGCCAAACAGCTGCGAATAACACTCTTCGTGATCTTTAGCTTGTCTAAAACAAAACACTTCGCTTTTGCGAAAATTTATCTTTAAGCCGTATAGTTGTTCAAAAGTGCTTAGCAGTTTCAACATCATGGCTCATGAAGATCACTGTGTCATCCGCATACTGAAGAATGGACAAACCATCTTGGATTAGATGGGGAATAACCCCTTCTATCTACCCCGCTTCCTTTGCTCTTGCAATTAGTACGGCCAACATATCAACCACTATATTGAATAGTATGGGTGACATGGGATCACCTTGCCTTAAGCCTTTTTTAGTCTGGAAGTAGGAACCAAGTTGGTCATTAACCTTAATATTTACATTCCCTCCTTGTGTAAAACTCGTACTCATTCACACCACTTTTGTGAAAAACCCTTCATCCTTAAAGTTTGTTGAAGGAAACTCCAATTTACCTTATCATAGGCTTTTTCAAAGTCTATTTTAAATATCACTCCGTCTCACTTTTTCGTGTGTAGCTCATGAAGCGTTTCATGTAAAATAACTGCACCTTCCATTATATTTCTTCCTGATAGAAAGGCCGTCTGAGTCGGTCTTATTAGCTTCTAGGCAATAGAAGATAATCTATTTGTTGCCACTTTTGTAAAGATTTTGAAAGAGACATTCAGCAAACAGATGGGTCTGTATTGCTGAACAACCCTTGCATCCTTCTTTTTGGGCAACAAGATTATATTACCGAAATTAAGACAATGGAGGGGTAAGGTTCCCTGATGAAAATCAGCGAACATAGCCATCAAATCATCTTTAATTAAACCCCAGAAGACTTGATAAAACTCCGGTGGAAAACCATCCGGCCTGGGCGCCTTGTTATGTTCCATTTGAAAGATTGCCGCTCTGACTTCCTCTTGAGTGAAAGGCTCGGTCAAGAACTCATTTTCCAAATCTAAAACTTGAGGGATATCCTTCGTCTGAGATTCATCTAATGAAATTAGAGACTCTTCAGATGGACCGAACAGGTTTTTGTAATAACTGGTAATATGCTGTTGAAGCTGAGCATCACCAGTTATTATACTATCACCATCCTCTAGCTGGAAAATACGAGTTTTTCTGTGTCTACCATTGGCTAATAGGTGATAGTATTTTGTGTTAGCATCTCCTTCTAAAAGGTGCTTCACCTTAGCCCTTTAGTACCACTTTAGTTCCTCTTCTCTGAGTAACTCCGCGAGCCTTTCATTTAGAACATGTTTCAGATCTCGTTCAGCGTCATTTAGCAGGGTAAATTCTGCCTTTTTGTCTAGTTCGTATCGAGTGCTTTATCTCACTCTTACCGTTCCACTTGATTCGTTGCTTGCATTAGTTTATATCTAGAATGTATTTTGCTCATGTTTGGAGTTTATACAGTCTCTTCGAGCAAAAAAACAATCTCGCCCCAAGTATTCAATGGAAGTTTTTAAGTAGTTCCTATTTTTTTTTTTATGATCCGCTTTATCGTAACATTAGTCCTATACAGGAGTAGTACTTTGGCTCCTTTTGGACCCGCTTCATACATTGTGCCAGCAGTCCTATATAGAACTTGGCTACATGTATAGAATCTAGTCCTGCTCCATGTATAGAATCTAGTCCTTTGAATTAAAAAAAGCAGCTTTTCCTCTTTGACTGCTATCTCCCTCTCACCTTCACTCATCCTTGATGTGCCGCACATCGTATCCGATGCTCCTTCGTCATGGTGGGAAGGGAGAAGGTTATCGCCATGGGAGAGAGAGCCATGAGAGAGAGAGAGAGATGGGGAGGGAGAAGGGGGACGACCTCACCTTCAGGTGCATGGCGTGCGTGAGATCCGCTCCGGGCACGGTGGGGAGGTAGGAGCCTTTGGGGCAGCGGCGGGCGAGGTGCCAGTGAGGAGAAGGGAGCACAGCTTGGGTGAACTTGCCTCCGAGCACACGGGTTAGGTGATCTTGGCCCTAGGTGCAGTGGTGCGGAGGGGGAGAGCTGTGGGTTGCTGGAGGAGGTGCGGGGCGTTGACACTGAAAGAGATATAGTGCACCAATACCATAGGAGTAACATTGTTCGGGGGGAGGGTGGCAGATGTGTGAAAGCTAGATGGGTAGGGAGAAAGGAGGCATGTGGCCGTGGTAGGGAGAGGAGTCCAACTGATTTTTTTTGTTCTCTATATGGGTCCCAACTACAAATTCAGGGTTCGTCCTATATACTAGGATCATTTTAACAAGTGACATCACATCATTATATAAAAGATCGGAGGTTTTGTCCTATACATTGGAGATATCCTTATACATACTTGCACACAGAGCATGACTAATACAACATTAGCTAGTACACAAGATTTGGTTGTAGATTTACACAAGCGATTGGGCAAAAAAAAAAAAAAAAAAAAAAAAAAAAAAAACCCTCACCCACATGCCTGTTCTAGAAATAAGACATCGATTGAATGACAACATTCAACGAAATATAAACAACTAAACATAATTATATCAAATACAGCTTGTTGATATATGACAACCAAGCCCCAAGATACTATTCGTTTGCGCTGAGTTGAATTTTGCTGCATATCATCTAATACAAACTAAAATTAATGCAAGCAACCAATCACGGCATGCAAAACTGTCTTGACCGACCGTACGTGCTGGTCCTTAAAACGACGACACTAAGGGCGTCCTCAACAACTACCTATTTGACTAACTAGATGTGACGTGGTGTTGGCGTTTCTTAGCGTCGCTACCAAGTATGGAGGTTTTAAGTCCATCCCAGGTAACGGCACCAGAAAGCCAATTGGTATAAGTCACGCAAACAGTGAAATCCGCAAGCGCACAGATACCGTTGTAGCTTTCACCCAAGAGTATTCCAGGGTATCGTATTTATCCTCAGGGAAGCAAAGGGTAAAGAAGATGATAATTAACCTTCATACATCTGCTAACTAATATACCAACTAGACTAATGAGGGGGTAAAAGATATGATTGGGGTTTTTGATAAGTAACACACTGGAGAACCCTAAAAAGATAGCAGAGCAGACTAGCTAAGCTGGGAGGTCTACAGGAGACGCCAAGATTCTTATTTTCTTCTCCATTACTGTGGTTCTATTCTAGTCTAAACCAAAGGAATAGCTAAGCAGAGGTCAACATAGCAGTTATACCGAGACACTTTGGAGCAGCTGTTCCTTTCCGGTTCTCGAAAAGACTGGGAAGGGTTAACCGGGGTCAGGCAGCCCAAGCTCTACGAAAACACCAACCCGAACGTGGTGGAATACAAAGGCCTGGTCGGAGCTGTCACCCCCGGGGCTACCACAACTATCCGTGGGGCTGGGCGCATTCTCCGGTAACTCGCTAACCCAGACACCGCGCCTGCACTAGCGGTTACGTACTCTAGTCGCGATCTATAACTAGAGCAATCGGTAGACCAGAGAACCCATGCCAAGGTATAAACACTACACTAACCAAGCTTAGCTAAAGAACTAAGGCATGACAAGATAACCGAATGAGTAGTTCAGTAATGTAAAGAAGATAGACATATTCAAAGTACTTGAGCCTTATAGAGGACCGATACAAGAAGTGCCGGAACTCCGAGGACTACTCCGGAACTTGAGCTCTCTCCCTCACTCCCAACTAGACTAGCACTACTACTACATCTTGGAAATGGTAAAGTGGAGCTCTTCCTTGTGGTGTGTGTTTAGGAGGGGGAATGGCCCTCCTTTTATAGGTGAGGTGGAGGGGGCTCTTTGGAAAAGATCCATCCCTACATGGAAGGGACCAAACCGACCTCAAAGAGGCGGTTTCCCACTTTCCATGTACGAATCACCACCGCCTTGACGTTTGGGCTGTCGAACCGGAGCTACAGGGACAAAAATGGGCCGGAAAGCGGGCCCAGCCCGTGGCGCGCGCGCGCTCGCGCCCACTCCGGTCTCGTGCCAACCGCCCAATTTTGGTGGACGCGCGTGCTCCTCTCAGCCTCTTGAGTTGGCCCATGTTGGGGATTTGAGGAGTTGGGCTCAATTTGATGTAGTTTTGCTTTACTCTCCTTGCGTTTGGGCTCTAGTTTGTCTGGCAGCTAGGCCCCTCTTCCTAACTCCTCTGTTTTGCTTGAGCCATGTCATATTTTTAGTGTATTTTCATATAAGCCCTGCAAAACAAGTGAGACACCAAAACTCGTGGAATCGGTTAGTCGTAAGCCCTATATCTAAGTTTTGGTAAACATTTTATTTGTAAGTTGACGGTAAAAAGCATGCAATAAGGAGCGCCAACACGTGGTAAGAAAAAAGTAGAAGAGAGAGCAGTCACTAGTGACGAGCAAATAGCTAGGCTATTTTACGTAGTCCAAAAACTTTCACCAGTGACGAGCAAATAGCTAGGCTATTTCACGTAGTCCAAAAACTTGAGAGAGAAACATGTAGGTCCAATACAACAAGAATACATAAAATAATTTTTTCTTTTGTCTCTCACCTCTGCCTCAGCTAGCTACATAGCTAGTACCATTGCCGACGCCCTAATAGCTAGGCGCCAAGCGTCGCCATCAGCGCTGAACCGTCGTACCTGGTACTCGTGAAGGTGTCAATGCAAGTGGCCCAGTGCTTAAGCCTGCGCCGGCCACCTGGTTGCGCAATAAGTTGTTGCAAGTGCCTATACAGTTTGCATGATATGGTCCTCAGCCATGTGCATATGCCTCTTGTCAACTTTCTCTCCGAATGCTCTTGTAGCGTCCACCCTAGTTGACCCCAAGGTCCCCAACCTATAGCTTAGCTAGAGAAGTACGACTTGGTTCATTGATCATTGCGGCGCTGTGTGGGCTGATGACTTGAAAGCACGCTTTGGACCGGCGCTTGTGAGCATTTCATCATGTGTCATCACCCCACAAGACAACATATGCGACTAGGAAATCAGAGATCGTTATCACTTGACACGCAGCGCAGCCGGAAGAAAAGTTGGAGTATAGTCCGGTCCAATGCCGTGCACGACAATGTTGTGAAAGTAGGCGTACGTTCTCATGCATCACTCTCGGCTTGTCTTGTTTGCGTTCGTCGCTGATTAACGCTGCAGCAACAGTAACAATATCTCCACAGTATCCAGACGTACACAAGGGGTGGTAGGATGGAACCCCAGCCGCCGTTGCGCGAGCACCAGGTATGTGGTTGGCAAGGAGGAGGTAGCACAACACTAGGTTATGGAGAGGCGAATTGTGTGTCTTCCCCAGCGCCCGCCACTCACTTATATAGACCTCGCTAATGGGCTTATATATCCTAGAGACCCAATAAGACTCTAATTGATCAGTATCATGATTGGGTCCACTTATAGATCCAACTCGTAACGGGTATGATTGCCTCTCGAACACATTATCAACGAGTTCTTCAATTGCAAACTCTAACAAGCAACTTGTCGCGCTAGGGCTCGACCGCGCGATGCAGGCCAGCTCATGCGCGGGCCGACAACGATCCACCGAGCGGACTATGCTACCAGAGACGGAGAAGGAGAAGAAGACTGTGACCCACCGACCGCCCGACCATGATTGGAGATAGAGAAGAAGACGTGGCGGGGGTACCGGAGATGGAGAAGAAGAAGACGTGGTGGCGGCTAGGGTTTCAACATCAGTAGATCTCCTCACTGATGGACTTACAAGAAGGTTTTGGGGGAAGGCAGGCCGACCAGGTGGTGGGGACGGTGGCCGGACAGCTCAGGGCCCTGGCGGCGGTGAAGGCCAAGACAAGGCGGGGCAAGGGACGCCATGGCCGGAGCTCGGAGCTTGCCGCCATTGGAGGGGGAGGGGAAGAAGGCGGCCGCCGCGGGCGCGCTAGGGTTCGTGAACCCTACTGCTCCACGGTGGGGCGGTGGCCGGCGACGGGGCTGAGGATGAGGTGGAAGGCGGGGTCTGAGGACGAGCGTGGAGTGCTCGATTGCGAGGGTCGGGGTGGCAGAGGGCGGCCGGGGAGGAGGCGGGGTTGGGGAAGCAGCGCGCGCTGGACAGAGGTAGAAGGCATGGTGAGCCGGAGTTGCACGCTCCCGGCCGGATATCGCGACGGTCGCGCAATAACTCTGTCCTACTTCAATTTGCACTAGCCTTGTCCACAGGGAACAAAGAATGGTTACCATTTGGTCCTTATTATATATATAATAATGTATGTGGCTTGGCAGTACTGCTTCTTTGAACATGCATGCATTCAAGAGAAGCCATTTTCCCACTTTACACAAGATAATTACCCACAACAAAATGAATCACTAGTTGCAGCAGCAGCATGTGGCCAGGACATTGTTCATTCATTCAAGAACCAATTCCGTGCTCTCGTATTTATTGGCGTGGAAAAGATATGTCCAGTCCGGCCGGCCAGGTCCTAATGCAAATTGATGGGAAAAGGGCCTACAGTGTTCCTGAGCATATCGGATCCACGTCGTCGGCGCCGCAACTAGTACAAGCGCTTGATGTGGACACCGTATCCAGCGGTGAGTGCGATACATGATATTCATCCCCACTTTATATTATTCTTATTATTATTCCAAAACCAAACTCATATATAATACCATCTCAAAATAGTTATACGTCTCATTTCTTGACTTAATTTTTAAAGTCTAACCAAATATATATAAAACATACACTAGTATTTATCATTTTTTTAAAACATTGTTAGATCGGTAATGCTGTTCATATTACGTTCTAACTACAGAACGGTTCCCTCGGCCCGGCCCATCTCCCGTACGTGGATTGTGCGGACGAGACACACCACCGCGCCGCTGGTCCCCTCCTGTCCGCACACATCGCATCTTCTCCGTCTCAGTTCCTCCGATGCCGTCGCCCCTATCCTCTCGCCCTTCGTATTCTCCGCCATGGTCGCCGCTAATCTCTCCAAACAAACCAGCACCGTGCGTGAGGACAGCAGCGTGCGTGAGGACGACGGCGGCGCCTTCCGGCGAGCCGCGCGCCTCCCTCCTCTACCTCCACACCCTCCCTCCCTTCGTCCCCTCCAGTTTTTTTGTCGCGACCTCCATGGTCGGGCGAAGCGAGGACCACGGTGGTGGCTTCCGGATCCGGCGAGGGCGACGGTGGAGCCGGCCGGATCCGGCCCAGGTAGGCTTCGTCCTCCTCTCTCCTCTCATTTTTCTCCCTCCCTCCCCTTGCCCCCTGCATTTTCTCCTCGTTTTTGTTCCGCGACCTCCATAGCGAGGAGGCCGAGCTCCCCCGTTCCCACGCGAGGGAGGCCGAGCTCCATGGCCCCCATCCCCGCGCGAGGAGGCCGAGCTCCATGGCCGAGGCCTCGTCCCTCGATGCGCACGCGCTGCCCCCCGCGCCGGCAGCTTGATGGCCGCCCCCATGGTTTTTTCGTTTAATATTTGGTTTTCCCCTTTTTGTTTCAGGGTTTTGTTTCCGATGTTTCTGCAGTCAAACTTGAATGTTTCTCTAGCACAAACCTGAATGTTTCTATAGCATAAACTTCTTTGTGTTGTTGCAGTGTAAACTTGAATGTTTCTCTAGCACAAACTTGATTGTTTCTCTAGCATGAACTTTTGTGTTTCCGCAGTGCAAACCTTTTGTGTTTATGGTTTCCCCCAATGTTTCTGCAGTGCAAAGTTGAATGTTTCTTTTCATCCTAAGGTGGTGTTTCACGAGTTTTTAGTGATTCTACCTATGATCTTAAGGTGATGTTTTGTCGAGTTTTCCTATGTTTCTGTAGTGCAAAGCTCAATGTTTCCACAGTGCAAATTTGAATGTTTCTAGAAAAACAAGCCGATGTTTCTGGAATTCATCTGGAGGTGTTTCATCTTGTGTTTATTTTTTGTTTCAGATTTTAATTCAATCATTTTTGTCCTCTGTTTCTATGTTTCTTTTGTTCTTGTTTCAGTAGGGATTTTGTTTAATTTTTTATTTTTTTTTTGCTCTTGTTTCGAGATCGATGGTCAAGGGGTGGGAGGGTGGGCGCGGCCATGTGGTGTGTGAGCGGGATGAGGAGGCGTGGAAGGACGGAAGATTATGTGCGTTCTTGTGTGTTTGGGGTGGGCTTCAACTCCCGATGGGCATACCGTCGACCGTTCTATGGTTAGAACGTTCGATCGGCAGCACCACCCTTGTTAGATTCATAGTGAAATATAATTTCCTAATAAACATATCACGAGATGCAAACATTTATAATTTTCTTTTTTGTAAATCCAGCTAAAGCTTGTCTTTTTGAAAAATGAGATATATAGTTATTTTAAGACGGAGAGTAGACACTTGTAGTTGCATTTACCTCGATCAGGAAAAGAATACACACGTACTCTCTTCGTCCCTTTTAACAATAGTTCTCACATATCAAGTAGTCAAATATCTTACTATTACTAATTGAAGGCTCCAACGGAGACTCCACGTTAACTCTCACCGATGCGCTAAGAAAAAGATAAATACTAGAAATTCTTACGTTAATTAGAAACATCTGATCATCAAATCAAAGAAAAAAAAAGTGTATAACCACCCATAACCATTGGATTTGTTTTGTTACCTAAGAAATTACTCACCTCTGATATTATATACAAATTAATTAAAAAACAAATATCTCTTTTTCAGAAGAAAAACAGAAAATCCATCCATCGAGTACCATACCACGGGGAACTATATTAATGACATCATAGTAAAATCCCTAAAATATATACGGTGGCACACTTCCAAGGTTAATTATTAACGTATTATTATAACAAAAAAATTCTTTTCCACAAATGATATCGGAGGCAATCTAATCTATATACGCCAACAGATTCATCCTTCGTGCCCAGCAACGTCGCCATCGAGGACAAGCGTCGCCGCGGCTGTGGATGCCGCCGTGGCGCGGCATGGCCGGCTGGTCATCATGCTCAACAGCGCCGGCGTCGTGTGGGCTAGCTGTCCGCAGGCACAAAGCAGATCGCCAGTTTAGACTTCGCGCAGTTCGACGCCGTCATGTCCCTGAACGCTGGCGGGGATCAAGCCGCTCGCAGGATGGGGACGTACCCATACTCGGTGTCCAAGTTTGCCATAGACGTTTTCGTCAAGGCCGCCGCGTCCTAGCGCGAGCGCAATGGCGTCCGCATCAACTGCATCTCGCCGTACACGTACCCACGCTGGTGGTGGTGGACCAGTTCTCGGCGATGCTGGGTGGAGCCGCCGACGAGGGACATGTGTGCGGCGCCGGCACAACCTTGTGGTTGGTGGATTCGTGAGCTACAACTACAAGCACATGAACGTGCCGTTCCCTACCAAGCCACAAGAGTGAATTGGAACAGGTTTGTGATTCAGGTGTTGCGTGATTTCACTCTGCTCTGCTGCTTTGTACTACTTGGTTTGACTGAGAAAAATCATCCAGACCATGGCAATCTTTTTTTTTTTTTTGCCCTTCCTCTATCTGTAAAATAATTTTTTATAATAAATAACATGTTTTGTTACTGTCTTACGCTTATTTTCCTATTACAGGTAATATTCGATGCAAAGCGAATGTAAGTAGAAAGATGAGAGCTTGGACCTATAGGATATATAATGGTTGATTTGCAATGAGTGTACGAGCTCCCAGGCATCAAGGTAATGCATCCACGTATCTCTACATAAACAATGTAACCAAAGTATTAATTTTTCAACTTTTTTTTGGGAAAAGAAAAAGGTTCTACCTATGAGTTATTCGTAAGTAAATACAATCATTTAGAAGTTAAACAACCTAGGAAGAAAGTGCTTCACTGATCCGTCGCCTAAAAATAGTCCAGCACAGTCCTAGAACAAAAAATGCATGTAGAACAACTCTTTTTTTTTTTTTTTGACAACAACATGTAGAACAACTCGACTAATAGTTTCCCTATCCAACCTCTTAAGGCCTTAATGTGTATGCAATAAAAACCACCATCCAATAGTTTCTCCATCAACCGACAATATTTAGTGATATGATAAATCTTCCTTCTTTTTTTGAGAATCCTAAATCTTCCTTTATGTCTGTTCAATTTGGGGTGACAGATGACATATTTTCCACCCGATATGTTATTTGAGATTTGAGGAATCTCGGAGAAAGCAAATATTTAATGGAGATTTTTTTAACGAAGCACCCTGTGGGGATAAGTTTAATTTGGAAGGGCACTTGGATGTGAGGAGATAACTATTTTATTTGTGGCTTAAAACTAGAACAATATGAATTAGTTAAAGCACTTTATGAAATTTCACGAAACATGCATGTGATCGTTATTGTGTTATTTTCTCTATGAGATTGTGAAGCGATATGTTTTGACATGGGACAATAGATATTTTTTAAAAAATATTAACAATCTGTTGCAAAATTACCATATAATAAGGAAAAAATACCAAAACAAGTTGATTACCACCGCATGAACATGAATAATCCAAGTATTTGGTCTTAGAGCAACTCCAAGAAACACTTTATATTTTTCCTAATTTATAGGAATGCAGATTTTGGTGAAAAAAATTGCCTCAAACAGCCTCTTTAATTAGATCTCCAAATATAGACATTCTGACTAGCCAAAGACCGAGAAAGAGGATGACTTTATAGAGTGCACACAAGTTTTATAAGATGTACCAAAGTAGTTCCTGGGTACAAAACAAGTTTTACCCAAGATCTTCAAATAATGATTTATAAAGTAAATTTTAGAAAGACTCTTGAAGGTGGTCCTACAAAAATTTGGATGATCGCTTTATTGGGTGTTTTATATCCATTAAGTGTCAGCACGCTTCTACTCCTACAACAAAAAAACTGGTCAACTCAAGTACGGTTAATGATGTTTGTACTGCTTTTGGACGTTCATGGTTGAGCATATTCATCGAAATGTGACACAGCAGTTTAGATTTCCATTTAGATCTAGATATGTCTTCATTTCTATGGTTTGTAGAATGCTAATTAATAATTTGCATGTCTTTCTTATGATTATGATACATTCTTCATTATTCAAAAGATATAATAAAACTAATCACATAGTTTGTGGGCTCTCTGGGAACAAATGTACATGTACGTAGTTATCTTTTTTTCCCAACTTAAAAATTGTACTTAACGTATTCTAGAGCTTGAGGGAGAATAAGGTTTTACCGGTTGAGGGGCTTATATTTTTTATATAGTTTCCATATGTTGCAACAACATTCTAAATAGTCTATACCAAGTGGTGCACGGGTTTGTGTTAGAAAATGAACAGAGTGAAAATGTACAATTTAATAATAGTAAAATGTATTAAGCAATAGTACTAATGTTTGCGAGAGCACGGGTTGATGGACTAGCACTTAATAATTAACTTTAACCAAATATTTACAAAAATACTAATATTTATGGTCATAATAAATATCATTAGATTAACCATCATTTTTTATAATATACATTTGGAGATATAAATTTTATTAATATTTCTATAAATTCAGTCAAACTTAAGAAAGTTTGACCAACAAAACAATCTAGGTGATATCTAAGAAGGGAGTATATGTACAACGAGAGCTTAATAGTCAATACTCCCTTAACCCCTAAAATAAGTGCCGTTCTAGCTTAACTAGGAGTCAAGCGCTTTTATTTTCTTTTGCGGAAAAGAAAATATATTAATGAACAAGCTAGTAGCATCATTAAGACGAGCGACAAGACAAACTCATGAAAAGAAGCAAAAAGACTTAACTATATGACCAAATATATATACAAGAAAATATTAATATTTATAGTGCATAATTAGTATCAGTATCCTCGATAGATTGTTGAATCTATTCCGTAAAAAAATTAATCTAAAGATACAAATGTTGCTAATATTTTTTATAAATCTAGTCAAATTAACAAAGTTTGACTAGTATGAATATCATAACGACATTTATTTTAAGTAGACATAATCACAAAGCGCTGCATATCATGCGTACACTACAGAGATTGCAATTGAACCTAGGCAAATGCGTTCTCCATCGAAACTGTCGTGTCGAGGTGACGCGTCGCGGGTCGGTCTCGTACTTGTGACACGTCACCCTTCACCGAGCGTGTGTCTGTGGGCCGTGTCGCTCTCGATCGTCTGCCCCATCCATCCATGTGCATGTGCACCAAAGAATCTCCATCGAATTCTCGATCCATAGCCAGAGCGTACTAGCTGTAGCTGGTGCAATAGTGCGTGTTACTGTATGCGATCGATTTGATGAGAGCAGATCAAATCGTTGGGAAGCGCTTTTTGTACGTCCCATTGATTTTATTATTTGTTCGCCAAATAAATGCCTATATTCATGTGGAAACTGCACCTTGATGTTGAGCTTACATGTTAATATGTTAGTGTCTAGCTAGTAATCACTTTAGGTCCTTCGTTTTTTCCCTTTCCATGTTTTATTTGGCCTATATTTTTTCGAATTAGATAATACCTCCTCTGTCCTTAAGCAAAACAAGCAATGTTTTTTGATCTAATGCTTTTTATTTGTCCATATAAAATATCTGTTTGAATTGAATCCATGGGCTAATGTTTGGCCCATATCTTTTAGTCACCTTTTAGCCCTGAAGGATCAAACAGGAAGTGGGGGACTAAACTTTAGCCCACTCCTTTTCCATTAGCCCCTCCATATATAGTGGGCTACTAAGGGCTAGTCTTTAGCCCTGGGCTAAAGTTTAGCTCCATAGATAGATCCAAACTAGGGTAAATTTACCTAGGCGATTTTCTGATTCTAGTCCCACAGCCCTTTTGCAATGTAAACCGTTGTTTAGCCTAACATACAACCTATAATCTTACTCACGATTACTCTTGCTATAATGCTAATCGTATTTCGAACAAGGACATGTCAACTTATACACACTTTGATCAATAATTATTCAAACTATGTATATTTAGGTTTAGAACCTGAAACTTGTATCAATGGTTTTGTATTCATGGTGCCTTTGAGATTATATTAATTCATAAGTAGATGACAACATGCAGTAAGACAAAGTAACAATTAAATCTATTTTTGATGACAACTTGCTATTTTACAAAATAAGATAGCATGGTTGTTGGAGTTCATTTTTTGCTCTAAAAATCTAAATATAGCATACAATACAAGGATAGCATGTCTCTTGGAGATGCTCTTAGCTTCATCGGGAGTAAGCAGCCCATCTTATTGGTAATGTGTGATGAAGGGCCAGAACCTGGTCGGTTAAGGGTGCTCCCAATCACGGCATGCATGGGAGCTATTTTTTTTAATGACACAGTACAGCGCACACACTTCACTCTTATGAGCCTACATATAAATCCTACCCCTATGAGCATCTTCGAAGATTGGACTGGTGCAAATCCTCAAGATCGATGAAGTCACCACAGACGCCTTGATGTCAACCACTGAAAGCACAACACTGTTAAATCCTGAAATACTCGCTCCCACGGCAGTCAAATTCAAACCTAGGACCTGAGGTGCTACTGAGGCTCTTGCAATCAGTAGGCTATGTGCTCTTTCGCATGTATGAGAGCTACATGCTCTCCTTGACTCAGCTAGAGCAACAGAATGGGTGTTGGCCCGTTCCATTCATAGGCCCGAGATTAGTTTTCCTATACTTATGTCTTCTAATAATTGAGCTAGTCATCTACTGTAGCAGAACCGTCCAATTAATATGGCCTTCTCAACTTGCGAGAATACCCCTGAATCTCAAGGGAAGTTAGGGTTTGGGGCGCCGCCGCCGCCACCACCGCCGAGGGGCGCCGCCGCCGCCTCCACCGCCTGCGGCCCCCGTTCCTCGCCTCCGGCCTGGCTGCCGGGCGGCGGTGACGCGGAGCGGGGGTCCGCCGATTTCCAGCTTTTCTTCATAGGGTCTTAATCGAGTCCTAGGTCTAGGGTTTGCTCGCCGTCGATTTCGGCGGCGGAGCTATGTTTGGTCGGAGGAGCGTGGCTCCTTTGCGACTTGGTCTTCCCGGGCGACGCCGGCGATGCGGAAGCGGTGGCGGCGCAGCCGGAATAATTTCTCCCGGTCTCTTTCGTTCTCCGATGGCGATCTACTCCGACGTCAACGGAGAGGCCGGGAGAACTCTCTTGGAGTCGAGGGCCGACGCACGTTGTCTTCGTCGGTGATGATGCCGTTGACCCCGTTAATCTCGAGGAACATGTTTGGTGAAAACCCGAGCACCGCTCGGGTTGCCGGCGATGGAATCGAAGGATGCGTCGTGGGTACAAGAGTTGGCCGATGCGCCCGGGAGGCAACGTCGGCCGATTCGCCCGAAGTAAGTCCTCCTTGCGGCCTCCACCCCGTGGAGTTTGGCTCGGTGCCCGACGACGATTGGTACGCGGCTTCGATGGCGGTGACGGATGGATCTCTCGAAGGCTTCGAGGAAGATGAACAGGGAGTTGTAAACTTCTATGTAATTTTCCTTTTCTTTGGAGTCCAGATCCGTAAAAGGGCCGGTTTAAGGCACTAAGATGAATACATGTTTCTTCTCAAAAAAAAAACCGTCCAATTAATATAAACCCAAGGTACTAAATAAACCGCCAAGGCAGTTTAGTTAGCACATTGTGCTCATATCAACCCGGTAGTCTGTCAAATCTCAAAGGATTTCAAACTTTTTCAACGACACACCCGAATCGCACAGTTCAGCAGTTACCATTCACCTGTTCTTACAGTTCGCACATAGCATAATTACAATACCAGTTACATTTGAAAAATATTACAAATCAGAGTTGAAAAATAGCGGAAGTGGATATGTTATAAACATATACTCACACTTACTGTTTCAAATACAATGCCAGCTCAGGGTCGACATCCCACAAAAGCAAGTAGACAAGATATAAGAGATGACCTTGCCCCAGGTCTAATCCTCCCGTAGTGGGATACAAGTCCACCTTGTCGCCACAGCAACAGTCTTATGATCTGCAACAAGTGGGAATAAAACCCTGAGTACGAGAATGTACTCAGCTAGACTTACCCATCATAAACCAAAAATAAGACGACACCAAGGAGTATGCAAGGCCTTTGTAGCGGATAGGTTTGACTCATTTTGCATAAAAGCTCAAGTGATCATATGATTATATAATTATACCCTTTTAAGTATTAGCAGCAGGTTTACGGTTATAGCCTGATTAAGCTAGGTTAGCACCTGTACTAATAGTAATCACTTGAGTAATTAAACAATCAATAGTAGCCAAATTCATTTTGGCACTATCCAACATCAAATCCATAACCAAGCTCCTTTTTGTTCAAGTGGTATTACTACGATGCCGCTGCTCGGTCAAGTGTTCACTATCCAGGAACGATGGCGATTATAATCGATTGTAAACCAGCTGGCGAAGTATTTCCCACACAAACCACACTCACCGGCCAGAGTGAGCTACAGGTCACCGTTGGTCTGTTCGGGTAGAGTCGCGGGATCAACAGGAACCATCGTACCCAGGGGCCGCCCGGCTGCCAACAGGTCAGCGCTCCATCAAATGATACGCCCCATCTTAAGGACTCACCACGGCCTCCCTGTAATCACCCGCGCCATCTCCAATACGATGCATTCAGCTAGGCCAAAGCCCGGCCCAAACAGAACTCAAGGCTTCGCGGTTGGATGATCGCACCCTTTCAGCTATCTGTGGGCCATTGTTCAACATGATCCGAGGACGTACAACGAGCACGGTCCTTAAACGACACAAACGGGAACTACAAGCACACAAGACCCATGCCTTGTTGCCCAACATCCCGCCCGGTCTCGATTTATCCAACATACTTGGTTATATCTATCATGATCATCCTTGCCAATCTATCTTTAGCCCCTAAGGCGTAGGTGACAGAAAATCACCCACTTCTACCGGTTCTAGGCAGGGCTAAGCATTTGATTCGATCCTACACTTAACAGGGTGTCAAGGATACATATATCAAAGCAGCAAGGAGGATATAACATGCAACAACGGTTTCCCATCCAACTCCTAAACCTAATGCATCAAACATAAAAGGACGCAAGGTGAATATTTGCAAACCGTAGGAGAAATGCTCCGGGGCTTGCCTTCCTCTGACGAGTGAGGTTGAAGCTCCAGGCACTCGATCACTCTGTTGGCGGTTCTTAATGATAATTTTAAACCACCAACTATAGGTCAAAAAGGGAGGATTATGTATTTTTATACTCATATACTTGTTCTATTAACCTAGTTCCACTTGTACCGGAAGATTCTACACTCTCAGATTATATACCGAGTACAGGGAATAAACGCAGTAGAAAGGCGCCTTCCAGAGAAGCGTAATGTCACCAAATGGAGGAAGGAGCCATCTCGGAGTGGAACTGGGCCCAATCCACAGCAGCACAGCAGCCCAGGCCCATCCAGCAACCGACCACCCAAAGGCGGTCGGGGGAAGGTGCTGCCTGGGGGCGGTCGCCCCCAGGGGGGCGGTCGTCCCCTCCACATGGCGTCTCCTGGTGCGCTCGCTCGTGTCGGCAACTTTAATGCCTAGGAGGACGGTGCAGGGGTGGATTCTATAATATCCCTCCTAGAACCGCCTATGACATGCTATAAAAGAGGGGGAGAGGCTCACACTCACAGACACCACACTTTGGAGTTTCACTCGTTTTCTTTAGTCTAGCCACTTAGTCATTCTTGGAGCAAGGTTGAGCTATCAAGGAGGGCTTGTCTCCTTGGAAAGAGAGATACTCTTGGTAATATTTCAATATGAGTTCTTCCTTATTCAAGTTCTTATTTCATATATATATAGTCTTGTGCTAGAACTAGAGTATGGTTGTGATCATGATATATTCCAGGATTATGAACTAGACTATAGTTCATATGAGAATTGTTCATCATGTTCATATTCGTTCATCATTGTTCATGTGTTTTGCATAGCTAGAGATGATGATAGGAATGGAGTAACGGTTTGTAGTACTTTTGGGTTTGCCCTTGTCCTAGCTCGGCCATCCGTAGGGTGGGAGTCCATGGTCGACTTGGGTAGCTCCTTAGTATGCGGACGTGGTGTCCGAATACGAGGGAACCTACGAATATGACGGCATGCCACGGTTGAGGGGTAGGCGGCAGGTGGTGACAGCCCTGTCCGTCCCTTGTATCCCCCACGTTCGTATGTCGTGTAGGAGTTCATAAATGTCTCACTCGGCTGGCAGACTAGCTACTGTGGTCTCCCCTTTACTCTTAACTTTGATCTATCTCCTGACATGTACAACATATGACGTTAGCAGTTCTACGCACAACTATATAGGATGTACCTACTCCGCTTAGGATATTCTTTTATTCTTTATTCTTACTTCTTCTATCTGTTTATTTATCCTTGAGGTTGCTCCGTGTGTGTGTCCACTATCTGCAAATCATATTATTTTATCCCTGTGTAGCAAACTGGTTTATTTCTATGACTGTTGTTATAAACCAATATCCATGCCTTCCTACGGGAAATTATAAATACGATACCCCGATAATACTTTTGGGTGAAATGCTACAGCGATAGATCCATGCGCTTGCGGATATTATCTCTAAAAGGTTAAGATCTATCATGGCGTTTCCTAGCATAGTTGCAAGAGGTAGACTTTTCGTCTGTCTTTAGTGGACGCGCTAAGAAATGCCAACAAGCATTTCTGGCGCCGTTACCGGGGAAGGCATTGGAAATTGAATCTAGCATAACATGGATATGTTTATAACTTCAGGAGAAATAACCCTTGTCTATGCAGGCTAACTTGTATGTTTTCTCCTATTGTGGATGAAAACAGGATAGTGTATGATTGGTTTCTCCTTGCCGGAAAATTACAATCCAAATCTGGAGGCACTCCTAAGGAAGAAGAAGTCTCGCACTTCGTCTTTTTCTGCTAATCCGCCGACACAGGAATCAATCACCTCCGCACCAATTGAAGAGATCGATGGCCCAGAAGTCACTCCACGAGTTCTCTGTCCCCGCTGTTGCCAATGTGCCCACTGGGCCAGTCATTGATCTCGAGGAGAAGAACTTCGAACTTCAGACTGGGTTGATCTCCATGGTGCAGGGAAGTCCATTCTATGGACTACCCAACGAGAATGCCAACGACCATTTGCAGGCCTTCCTGGAACTTTGTGACACAATTGTCATCAAGGACGTCGCAGCGGATGCCATCAGGCTCCGTCTGTTTCCCTTCTCTCTTGTGGGGAAGGCAAAACAGCGGTTATACAAGGATAAAGAAGCCGTTAACACCTGGAGCAAATGTTCCACGGCATTTCTCGCCAAATTCTTCCCTATGGGCAAAACCAATGCCCTAAGGGGAAGAATCGCCAATTCCCAAAGAAACACACAGTGAACCCATCCCGAAGCGTGGGAGAGGCTGCAAGACTACATCCAACAATGCCCTCACCACGGGATGGAGAATTGGCTCGTGCTCCAGAACTTCTACAATGGGTTAAATCCCATGTCGAAGGGGCACCTGGATGCTGCTGCTGGTGGTGCCTTCCTATCATTGAATGTTGCTAACGCTACGACATTAATCAACGAAATGGTAGAAAATCAAGCTTGGGAGGGGGAGAGAGCCCCAACCAAGCCACAAAGAGGTACGCATACTGTGAAGGAGACAGATGCGCTCGCCACAAATATTGATCTACTCCAAAAGATTGATGAATGTGCTGCCAAGGACTCATCCGGCACCATCAACTCGGTAGACTCACATGACTGCGAAGTCTGTGGAGATGTTGGCCATTCGGGGAATGATTGCCCCGAAACCCGTGAAGATGCCGCATATATAAACAACGGGTCTTGCCAACAAGGAGGAAGCACTGGCTGGAACAATCAGTCTCGACCACCATTCCAAGATAACTCGAATCACCAATCTAATTACAATTCGAGTCAGTCTTCTTTCAAAGATTTGGTTCTAGGCCAAGCAAAGATCAATGAGAGTCTTACCAAAAAGATGCTAGAGAATGATAAAATTTTAGAGAGCATCAATGGTAAGATAGACGATTTATCTTCTACCTTTGCTAGTCGGTTGAGCTTTAACAAAAAGTTAGAAAAATAGTTTGCTCAGCTAGCCGTTGTTGCTCCTGTTGCTGTGGAATCTTCAAATAATTTTGAAAATGTCAAATCAATGACCACGAGGGGTGGTAGGTCCACTCGTGATCCACCCAACCCTAACCATGCAACAGCAAAACAAAGAACAAGGCAGGAAGATCAACCTTCATCTTCCACCACTCAAGAAAACACGGAAGATGGGGTAACACCGCAAGAGTACACAGATACCACTCTCTTACCATTCCCTACAAGGACAAGGAAGCAGAGCATGGATGAGCAGTTCGCTCGATTTGTTGAAATGGTGGAAAAGGTTCATGTGAGCATCCCACTTTTGGATGTCTTACATGTACCCTCATACGCCAAATACATAAAAGACATCATCAACAACAAACGACCACTACCATCCACGGAGGTGGTCAAACTAGCTAAAGAGTGTGGTGCGGCGATACTCAACCGCCTACCTGAAAAGAAGAAAGATCCTGGCTATCCCACCATCACGTGTTCAATCGGGAGCCAGCAGTTTGACCATGCACTCTGCGATCTTGGAGCCAGCGTTAGCATAATGCCTAAGATAGTGTTCGACAAGCTGAGTTATACACACTAGGCACCTACAACCATCACGCTACTGCTAGCCGACTCCTCCATTCGCTACCCAGCAGAGATCGCAGAAGATATCCCTGTAAAAATCCGAGGGTACTTCGTCCCGGTCGACTTCGTGGTGCTAGATATGGAAACCACTAAGGAAACCCCACTCATCTTGGAGCGACCTTTCCTCAGCACCGCAGGAGCACAAATTGATGTTGGAGCAGGAGAGATACGCTTCAACATCAATGGGAAAAAGGAGAAGTTTGAGTTTCGGCCACGTAAAACAGAAGAGTGCAACATGATCTGTATCAAATACGTGACGGATTCTCAAAGGTAGCAGAGGTGGAAATACAACCACATGATACCTACCCCAACTCTGGGTATGCATGGACGCCGGAGCAAGGACCAAAAGGCGTTCTTGGAAAAGCTAGAGGGCAAAAGCAGAATTCAACTCCTACACAAAACAAAAAGAAGACTCCAATTCAAGGCACGGGGACAAGGCAAAGTGCAAACCCCCCAAAGAAGAAGGGCATAAGTCCTTCACAACTCAAAAGGGAATTAAGAAACAAAGTAAGAAAGGAGAGATAAAAGATAAACACACCTCCTTCTGAGAAGAAGGACAAGGTGGACTCTCCACCAAACATAAAGGAAGGAAAGGATAAATCAGCTCCTAAGCAAGAAGCCCCAAAGCCGGAGGAGAAGGGAATGAAGAAGGAAGTCTCCACCCCACCAAAGAAGCCGGTACCTCAGCAGACTAAGCCTCAAGAAACTGTGCTCCCGAAAACCAACAAGATGGAGTGGAGACCAAAACAGGCACAACCGTCTACCTCTCCTAGGACGGATGTACCTTCATCAAGCAATACCCGAACAAGGAGAAAGTCCCGCTCAGTGGACCATAAAAGATGAGCCCGACCGCCAAAACCGGTAAGTTATCTTTCTATTAGATTATTTCCTTATTCAAAAAAATTATTAGGAAACCCGACCAAGCCCATCACTTAGCACTTTCATATTATCTTGTTTATGTGAACATTTTGTTTTGGGGATGAGATGTAGCTCATCATGTTCCCATAAGTCTTCAAATGCAAGCTCGGTGCTTGGGTTTGTAGCTTACCTTGGTCAAAGTCAATTTGACCACTGAAACAAAATGCTAGCATAGACTTGGTACATGGACTAAGCCCCAGATAAATTCTACAATAAATTGAGGGAGTCCAGAGAAAGATGATGGCAGGCACCAGGTAAAAATAAATAAATTCTATTATAAATAAAGGTAGAGATCCTAGCTTGCAAGAAAGCTTGGGGAGGACCCCCACTAAGGTAAATAAATTTTTTCCAATTATTTTTAGTTTCTTATAAATAAGTAAATAAAAATTTTATTCCACTCCTATATGTGTGTTGACGGTCGATAAGTGTCAATTTTTTACTGTCAACTAGACATGAAAAAGGACCTAAACATAATTACCTTCTAGATATAGGGCTTACACTAATGGAATTCCACGAGTTTTGGTGAATACCTATTTCTGCAGGGGGTTATCAGAAAAGAGCCAATAAGGGCCCACATGTAATGTTTACATAGAGACAAAGGAGGAAGGCCCGCATGTCATGTTTACATAGAGACATAGCAAGAGGGCCCACCTGTCATAGAGGCTGGGTGGCCGCCCACCTCTCTTGGGTGGCGCCTCCTCTTGCTAGCCAATGGGAGTCTGTCTCCTGGATTGATGACATGGCACTTCACGCGGATTGATGACATGGCACGTCACATGGATCGATGACGTGGCACTTCACGTGGATTAATGGTATGATAGAACGGAGTACACCATTGTGAAGATCTCGTCGAGCTGATCGAAATGCATATATTATTTGCTATATTTGGAGTTCGGAATCAAGAGATATTAATAAAACAAATACTCCACATAAAAGAGCTGCGGGATTAATTGGGCCCAAATCATATTTTGGTCCATTAAAGCCTATGAGCATTTTAATGAGATATGGTGGAAAGTTTAGTACCACATCGCTTGCAAAAGGAGGAGGGCCAGGCCAGGCGCCCTATATAAGAAGACCAGGACCCCACTAGGCGCCATCATCATCTATATGGAGTTGTAGAGGCTTCCCACGAATGGATGGCCTCTCTTCTCTAGAGAATTAGAGCTAGATATTCCAATGTAGTAGATTAGATCTAGATGAGAGTTAGGGAGAGCGAAGCTGCGCTCCGGTTCTGGAGAAGTCTTCAGAGATTTGGTATGCCTTTGTATCTATTCTTTGTAAGACTGATGCTTTAATATATTTATCTTCTCTATTTACTTTTATGCCTATCTTGTGATTGTTAGTATAGTAGTTATGCTTTAGTATGGGATCTTCGCTCGCATCGAGTGCTCTAGTTATCTTAAGTAATTAGAGTAGTAATTGATAGTGTAGACATGGTGTCTAGACTAGAGGTTACCGAGATTGCACCCAATCCTACGGATTGTTGTGGTAGCCCCAGGATCGTGACAGTCCTGACGGTCGTCGTATTCCACCTCGTTCGGGTTGGTATTTGTAGGACCGTAGTCGGACCTTCCTAGCCCCCTTCTCATCCATTTCCATGGCTAGTGCTTTGATGTCCAGAAGTGCTATTGTGTGATCGCTATATCTATCCATCCCATGTTACCATAGAACCAGAGTAATAGAGAAATATATAGGAACCTTGATCTCTCCCGTTGTCCTCTCACTCTAGCTAGCTACTCATTTATCATAGAATTCTCATGTGTGCTTTATTATTTATATTACCTTTTATATATATCATTTACCCCCGCTTTAGTCTAGTTGTTTTACTAAGTTAGTAGATACATGATGGTGAGTTATCGATTCTTTAACCCTTGCTTCCCGTGGTAAAATATAAATAACGATACCTGGATACTCCCGGTAAAATGCTACAATGGTAAGTTCTCAGGCGCTTGCGTAATCCTTCATATTTTATGTGCATTTAATTTATACCAACAAGCATTTTTGGCGCCGTTGCCGGGACGCAATTGGTGTTAAGTTTTTGATAATGATCTTGATATCTCGTAATTTAGTGTATCACTAGCTTTAGTAGGATTACCCCTTGTTCCGTTGAATTGTGGAATAGACAGACAAAAGATGTCGTTTCGACCTTCCGAC
Source organism: Themeda triandra (assembly GCA_018135685.1). Classification (NCBI taxonomy): domain Eukaryota; kingdom Viridiplantae; phylum Streptophyta; class Magnoliopsida; order Poales; family Poaceae; genus Themeda; species Themeda triandra. Next base: position 76,782 of record JAENPR010001122.1, on the reverse strand, counting down.
AAGCTTCCACAAGACAATGAAGAGCCCGGGTCCCTCAACATTCAACATTCATCAACACCGAAACCCCGCCACCTTACAGTTTGCGTATACATATATATTTTCTAACCATGTGTAGATTGGAGAAAAGGTCGCCGTCACAGAATTCAAATCACATCACATGTGACGAACATAGATGCTTTGTACCACTCACAAATTTCATCATGTCGGTTCATGGTAAGTATGATCAAGAAAGGTGAGATAGTCTTGCTCATGGACTTTAAAATTGATGAGTAGTTATCTTTTTGAATTCTTGCACCCCACTGCATGTTTACTTTTAAGATATTCATGCATCCACTCCACTTTTTGTTATTTGCTCCTCCATTGCATGTTTAGTTTCTTACATTCATCCCTACCTTTTGCATCTAAAAAAATCCTCACCATTGTAACATCTCTGATGTTATAGTAACTAAAACCTGACATGTCATCATCATTATCATCGCAAAGCATTCATGGTAGGTCAACCCTAATGTGCATCAACTAAAATAAATTTATATTCTAGGTTGATTGTGCTTCTGAGATGATGCTTGGGATCACTGGTGATCCATTAGGTTAAGTCGAGTCCGAGTTTTATTTCAAAACCCTGTTTCCGACAAACTCCGATTTACCCCCTTTTCTCTAATTCAAAATCTATAAAGAATTTTGGGTTGGTTCAAAAAGCAAGATTTTGGGTCTTGACGAGAGCTTCAATGTTGGTGAACAAAGTTTTTCAAGTTTCAAAAGAAAATTTCAAATAAATTTGAATATACCGTTTTCCGAGAGATTGTCCCCTTTGAATTTCAAATCATAATTTAAAAACTATGCATATTTTGGAAAAACTCTTTTTGGAGAAAATGTGCAGTTTGAAAAGTTGAGTATTCCCTAGTTTTTGAGTTTTTCAAGTTCTTTAGAAAAATCAAAAGTAATTTCATATATTTCATTCTAGGGTTTTTGTCCCCTTTTCAAATATTGTTCAAAATTCAAATTTCTGTTCAGAATTTGAAATTCTTCCAATTGAGAAAATTGTAGAGAATGAAAAATTAGCTAGGGTTTGTTTTTGGAAAATTTTGAGCTCAGTTCAATTTTTTTGGAGCAATTTGCAAAGTTCGAGAGTCCACCCCGCCGACGTCATCAATCCCCTGTTCTCCTCTCTGTTCCCGGCGTCGAGGTGGCCGCCGCGCCCATGCTGCCTTGCCGGCGACTGTCGCCAGTTCACGCTCGGCACTAGAAGCATCCTCGCTGCGTGTCGCCCTGCCACTCCGCACCGCCCCAGCCTCGCCTTAACCCCCCCTGCGCTCGAGAACGGGAGGCAAACTCCGCCGCCTCCTCGCTCTCGCAAAGACGCGCCGCCACCGTCCGCCATCGTCGTGCCACGATTTTCGCCGTTAGCTAGCTCTCCAGCTCCGCCTCGAGCTCCTGCATCCATAGCACCCGACCACGATGGCCTAAGTCGCCTGGAAGCGCGAGTTCGCCTTCATCTTCCCCAACTCCGGCGACTGAGCCGCCGAGCTCCACCACTGCCTGCCGTTGTCATCGTCATTTCTTTTTCTAATTCGTCATTGCAGTCGTGATCACCATAATCTCCGGCTCATGGAGCTCTCCTTGTTTCTCTGTCATCGGACCTTAGGTCGCCCGAACGCCGTGGTTGCCACCGGTGCGCGCGCCGCCATTCCCGGCCGCCGCCGAGCTTCCAAGTCCGACCGGCCGCGTCTTCATTTTCGTGCGCAGCGAGCCCCACGGTGAGCCCCTGGTCGCTTCTATGTCCTTGGTAGGGTCTCTGCCGGTCCGTGGTTGTTGGTCCGAGGTCGCCGGCGAGCCCTGTTGTGCTCGTGCCGCCGCGCGCATGTCCTAGCTCGCTGTGGTCGCGCCTTCGCTTCATTAAGTGGTCAGTCGCGTCCGTCTAGGCTCGTAGCATCGCGTGCCCGCGTTAGTTTCGCCGGAAAAGGCTCCGGTGAGCGTGGCCGCGAGGGCGCAGCGCCGCCGTAACGCCATGTCCGGCGAGCTCGTCGCCGCCGTGCCTCCGCAACTGTGTTTTGCACACCGTTAGACTCGCCTCGTCACCTAGATCACGTAGGATCAAACCGCGTCGAAAATGGCCTCGCCGCCGGCGAGCTTTCGCCGGTCAAAGTCCGGCCGCCGCCGGTCGGGCCGGTTGGGCCGAGTTGGGCCGGCTTGCCTCAGTGCTGGCTGCTGGGCCGGCCTATGTGCAGTATTGGGCCGAGCAGGCCAAATCGGCCCAAGCAGCCCTTTTTCTTTTTCTTTGATTTTATTCTTTTCCAGAATTTATGAATAGTGTTGCTTTTTGTTTATTTTATAATTAATTAATTTGAGCTCCAAAAATTCTGAAAATTTTTGTGTGTGCTCCTTATGATGTCCCCTATTTAAAAAAAATTTCAAAATGCCAATTTTAAGTAGTTTTGATATGTTCAAAAATTAGCCTTTTTAATTAAAAAATGCTCCTTCCTTTATTTTTAGTTATTTATTTATTGCTCCAAAAATCATGAAAATTATTTTGTAGCCTTCTTAGGTCATGAGGAGCTTATGTGTTTTTTTTAGATTTATTTGACAACTTTTTATTTTGTCTTTATTTTATGCTTAGTTATTTCATAGATTTTTATTTACTTGCTTAGCCTTAATAATTTTGGATTGAGTGTTGACCCTAGGTCATTAGCTCTAATGACCTTCGGCACTTTAATTAATTGTTTGTGCTTGTCTTTAATCCTATTTAGTTTTGTCGAGCATCATATTTATATTCAATCATGTTGAAGCATATTATTTTATCACGTATAGTCCCCGTGATCGAGGAGAGTTCTGTCAATCCAGTCCGTGGGAAATATTGCCGGTTCAAATAAGTTTCTGAGGAGGTTAGTCCATCTTTGGTGATTGGTCATATCTTTCAGATACGTCGTTGAAGAACGTCTACACCCACTTTCGAGGCAAGCCCCGGATCCATCAACCAATTCCTTGAATTTGCAAAAGTTTATCACTTGATTATGTACCGCCGCATTAAGTAATAGGAGTTGAGTGATCACCTACTTGACGCATTAACTACCTTGATTATTCCAACGTCATCCTTGAAACCATTTTGATTGAAAAATACGTAACAATGCTTAGCCTTGCTAATTCAGTTCGGATTTCGAAAATATTTTCAAAAGGAAGTGCTTACCCTGTCGGTAAGGTTAATGTTACTCAACAATGCTACCTTTGATCAGACGGTTGGATTGCATCAAAAGACGTTTCGATGTAACGCTCTGTCTGGATCAGTTACATCTTTTAATGAAGTTGTGACCGGACGGGTAACTTGCATTGGGAGAGAGAACCCATGTAGTGTTTTCGTCTGTGTCGATTAAGGACCGTTCGTTGTTGGCCCTCGGATCATGGAGTTTTTAATAGTACTAGTCACATGCCCAAGGCGGGTAAGCCTAGGCTAGGGCTAGTCTACGGCAAGGCGGCTAATCACGCACTGGGAGTGGAGAGATGGCGGGAATACGAGTTACCCTCGTGGGCTAGAGTCCCGGAGTTGAGGTGTACGGTATTCTCGGGTGGCGTGAACCCGGACTTGTCGAGAGGATCCATAGTCTTGGTTGATATATGCAAGCTTAAGTGCTACATATGTCGGGTGGCTAGGAAGCCCCAGCTGGGTAGAATAAGCGGTTCGAATCATCGTTACTCCACGAGAAAGGAGTCTTGATCCAGCACCATCATCGTAGTAACTGATGGAACTTGAAGTAATTTGTTGGAAGTTTAAGAATGTGATCTCCGTGAATTATCTTGATCTGCTGTAATCAAGCTAGACTAGGCTCACCTTAGAACCTAATGACTAATCTGGAAAGTAAAACTTGAGGTTGAAACTAGTTTAGTGCTTTTCTGCAAAATACCTTGATTATTCGCTAAGCCTTACCTTGTCCTATCTGGCCTTCATTCCTGAGTCTTCTCCCCTCTTTTTCGTCGGGTAAGTCTTGCGCAGTACTTTTGTACTCAGGGTTTGTTCTACCCTTGTTGCAGGTGTGTCCATCTGGTTGAGGACGTCGAGTAGTGTGTTTGGCTCCTGGGCAGAGCACTACGTTTTGGTGAATCATAAAGTTAAGTAATGATATTCCACTACTATGGTTGTAATCAACATAACTTATTATTTGTAAAGTTTTATTTATAAATGATTTGTAAACTTATGTTATCATAATACTTCCGCACTTTTACTCTGATATATTTTATTTGTACAAAACTATTGTAATACTACAATATCTCTTATAATGATCGATCCAGTTTGAAGGATTCGTGGATGATTCGGGTTTCCCGAGGACACCCGACAGAGCTTGTTAAGTCATGTGGAACACATGTATAGTAATCTGAGGTCTGTTAAGACAAGGATTAGTGCATGTGGGCCATATTACTTAGCAGGTTCTGCCACAACCATGATCATACTCTTTCATCTCCACTTGAGTAAATCTCTTCAGTTCTTTTCATGCTACCACTGTTTACTATAGTATGCTTTGGTTTGGTAGTGCTACAATTGAGTACTTCTAAAGGCTTTTAAATTAAGCGTGGTGCTTAGGTTAAAATGTCTTCCTCAATTAAATTAGACATGGAGTCTAGTTTGGTTATTGAGCTAAAAATATGCTTTAGTAGATACCGGTTATTTTGTTGGACTAACCCCTGCAGATAACTCTCAAATCCAATTTGGGTAAGTCAAGAGATGATCTCGTATCGGAGATGAAGCAAGGCATATGATGAACTTACAATAGCTTTGTGCAAAGACAACACTCATTCATCGTCCAAGGAAGAATTGTAAGTATCAAATATCATTCACATTGTCTTTTGTTGCAAGTTAACTTTGCCTTGAACCATGTTAACGTGCCATAAAAAAGAGCTGTTAGAAAACATGATAGATAATGTCTATGCTAAAGTAACATGAAAACTATCTCTTCGTTAGCATAGATGAAATTCAATTAGATAGTGGACAATAGCCCATAGTTTGAAATTGTTGCAATCCTTCGGGTATGTGTCCACTAACCTTTGTAGGAAAGAATCTACGATGTGCCTATTCATGGTTTGTCATGAACATGCCAAATCACCACTTCAGTGATAGAACAAAGGAGACAAGAGTGCTACAAGAAGGACGATCATCATCGTGAACTCACTCAAAGAAGTGGATGAATAAGGCGACAAGCTATGAGCAACCTTGAAGACATCATAGCATTGAGCCCAAAACTCGAGCTAGGATGCTAATGAGGAGCAGGGTGCAACTCATCTCATTTTAGCCAATCAAATACCTGCTCCCATTGTTCTTGAAGACACCATCTTGCACGTCGGCAGTAAGGACAAGGATGGCATGATAAGCATGCATCCTTGTGTCAACCAATCATCATCAAGGGTTGACTACCAATCAAGCCCAAGAAGACCATGAATAACTACATTTGCAAGATGATGTCCTTAAGCCGGTGGAGATGAAGCCCGTATACAAATATTAACGAAGCCCCTTCCTTGATCATCAAGACAGAGGGCGTACCATTAACTGTAACTCTTCGCCATGCCGCTAGAAGACAAACCATCAAGGAAGAACTCGAGTCTACATCTCCAATGAACATCAATGCGTCAACCAAGACTCAATGAAAATCAAGAATGGTTGACGAAAGAAGATCATGCAACTGTCTATACGCTCATGTTGGATTGGACAGTACAAACAAAAGCAGAATGCAAAGGAGAGATCTTTGCTCAACGGACCTATAATCAAAAGTCCCTCTTAGACAAATGAAGGCTTAAGAACAGAGGACAAACAGTGTCTAAGGACATAGGAGTACACACACTCGAGGATGACTCAACACTCATATTTGGTTTCACGTGGCGAGCGACAACAAGGTCAAGCTTGGGGAGGAAGGCCGATGACTCTTCAAACATTGATCCAAAGCAATGTTCTTCCTCTTTTCAAGCCCCCGTCGCTCTGGCACGCTGAGAAGAAACAATGAGTGGAGCACAAGGTCTAGGCATAAGAAAAAAAAAGAAGGAAAAGAAGGAGTGCAATTTTAGAAGACAAGATGCTCAAGGAGAGAGGTCAATGAAGCAAGGCAAACTCCAAGAAGAAGTAAAGGACCACTAGAAGCATCTACTCTTCATCACAAGTTCTCAAGGTCTCTACCTTTGGATCAAATGATGCACTAAAGGAGTGAACATGACAAGAAGTCCTGTTCAAAGGATTTAAATCACTGAACCCTCGCCAAGGAGGTAACTTGGCATTTATTAGCATTTCCTTTTTCAGCATTACATTTTCCTTTAAGCATATCTATTTTCCCTACATGCATCTTAATTGCATCTTTGCTTTACTATCTCGCATTAGAAAAAAAAAAGAAAAAAAGATGTTGTGCATTTGCATCCGTAAAACTACTAAGTCCCATGTGAATAATCATTCATTGTGGCGGCATAAAAATAATTTTTTCAGCATATCTATTTTCTCTGTCTGCATCCCTTTATTATAAAAAGATAAAAATATTTCTTGTGATTCTGTTAGAAGACATTTGAGTTAAGGCAATTCTAGACAATCAAGGCTTAGAGGTTTTTATCACTAACGCTTAATCCGTTCCACAAGCTTTGTTGTCTATTTGAGCTTCATAGAACATAAAGGATCAAGAAGAGCTACAGACAGAAGGATGTCCAGTCTCATGTCAAAGTGCTGTCCTCAACAGTCGAATGCTGTCTCCAACAACAACTAACCACGACACTCCAGGAAGACTAGAACGTCTTCATTGCCTGTCAGCTATATCCGCAGACTATGTCAACATCCAGCTTGGGGGAGAGCATCCCCCGTGTATCAAGCTAAGTGTTCCAACTTGTCTATTTATTCATAGAGCTTGCTTTGTTAAAACAACTAAAAAGATGCATAACCATAGAAACCCAGAAAGATTTCTTTAGGAGAGCTCTTTTAATCTGTCTTTAAAATAATCCCTACAATAAACTCGTTGGAGATGATGAATAGTTGCTCCGTAATTCCTTTCAAGTACCTAGTTTTCAACCTTGCACTTTCCCGAGTTTTAGACACAACTTTGTTTAGATTTGAGATTTGCTCAACCTGAAACTTATGGGTAGCAAACACTTGATCTAAGTCTAGGTGGTTGATGGGTATGATATGGGAAGGTTTTGAGCTGCTGTCCATCTTGTTTCTAGAGATACTAGAGTTCTGGAGAATTTATTTGTGAAAATCTTAAATCTCTGCATGATGAGTTCCTTTATGACGAGAGTTTAAATTCCGACCACGGCCATATATTCACGCTTACTAGATTAGGAAAACCAGCTTTATATATTTAGATAATTTTGTAGGCATTGAGTGTAGTTATGCTGTGTTGACCCTTAGGAATTAGTCATGCAGTTAAAGTCAATAGTATGTGCTCTCCATCCATTGATCTATGCTACTTCTGTCCTCAGAAGTATGCACCCATTAATAATGTTAGATCCATTGATCTATGCTACTTCTGTCCTCAGAAGCATGCACCCATTCATAATGATACATTCACTCTGTGCTACTTCTATTCCTAGAAGTACCACCCACATATAGATCCATATCCACTACATTTTGTGCTGTCTCTATCCTAGAGACACGCACCTATGCTGCTCCTGCCCTAGGAGTACGCATTCCACCACGTCATGTGCTGTTTCTACCCTGGAGACACGCACTCGTGCTGCTCGTACCCCAGGAGTACGCATCCATCCATTCACATTTATATACGTCTTTCATTCCGATCCATCCAGAAAATGTTCTATTCCTACACTGGGAGTGAACACCCAAAAATATTCATTTCCATTGTGCAATAAAGCTCCAGTTATTTCAGTTGATACTCCCTATTGTTATTGCTATAGTTTTATTCGAAAGGATTGGTTGCTCAAAAAAAAATGAAAGAAAGAAAAAAAGAAAAAAAAGAGAGAGAAGCAACCAAGTCCTCCTCTTCAAAGGTCTTTAAAGTTTCCAAATAAAGGGAGGTATGTTATCCCCAAAGGAGCAAGTGTAGAAATAGATCTTCACCATTGATCATCCATCATAATCATTTCCTTACTATCACCATCATCCTATCACTCATTTCATTCCTCTCATTCACATGCACATATGACTTGATTGTATGCTTAGTTCCTCTGGATCCATGGCTTAATTATGCAAGAGAGTTTGAGTGTCTCCCCACCTATAAGCTCCACATAAGCCTATTAGAAGTAGGGTGAAGAGAGAAGGCACTCCTCACTATGCCTTAGTTCCACAAATACCATATATTCTAAGAGAAGAGAGAAGGCATACACTACTCATGCCTTGGAAAGGATCCAGAAATACCACAAATGAGAGACCTAAAAGGTTCATACAAGGAACTCTGAGTTTTATTTCAAAACCTCGCAAAAACTCCGAAATAATAGTTGATCAAAGAGCGAGAACCATAGCGCTTGACTTGACCGTTCTGTCTTTCAACTGCTCAAGACCCAAGTGACGGTTACAAGCCCCATGGTAAAAGGTAATATGAGTAAGTTTTGAGTCAGAATAGTTCATTCTAATTCAAAGGAGAGTTCTTGTTTGAACGCATGTGTACTTTTGAGGCGTGAAAGCATTGTAGCAACTCCTGATCCACACTGAGTTTATCTTTGCTCAGGGACGAGCAAAAGGTAAGCTTGGGGGAGTTGTTGACGGTCGATAAGTGTCAATTTTTTACTGTCAACTAGATATGAAAAAGAACCTAAACATAATTACCTTCTAGATATAGGGCTTACACTAATGGAATTCCACGAGTTTTGGTGAATACCTATTTCTGCAGGGGGTTATCAGAAAAGAGCCAATAAGGGCCCACATGTCATGTTTACATAGAGACAAAGGAGGAAGGCCCACATGTCATGTTTACATAGAGACAAAGCAAGAGGGCCCACCTGTCATAGAGGCTGGGTGGCCGCCCACCTCTCTTGGGTGGCGCCCCCTCTTGCTAGCCAATGGGAGTCTGTCTCCTGGATTGATGACATGGCACTTCACGCAGATTGATGACATGGCACATCACATGGATCGATGACGTGGCACTTCACGTGGATTAATGGTATGATAGAACGGAGTACACCATTGCGAAGATCTCGTCGAGCTGATCGAAATGCATACATTATTTGCTATATTTGGAGTTCGGAATCAAGAGATATTAATAAAACAAATACTCCACATAAAAGAGTCATGGGATTAATTGGGCCCAAATCATATTTTGGTCCATTAAGGCCTATGAGCATTTTAATGAGATATGATGGAAAGTTTAGTACCACATCGCTTGCTAAAGGAGGAGGGCCAGGCCAGGCGCCCTATATAAGAAGACCAGGACCCCACTAGGCGCCATCATCATCTATATGGAGTTGTAGAGGCTTCCCACGAATGGATGGCCTCTCTTCTCTAGAGAATTAGAGCTAGATATTCCAATGTAGTAGATTAGATCTAGATGAGAGTTAGGGAGAGTGAAGCTACGCTCCAGTTCTGGAGAAGTCTTCAGAGATTTGGTATGCCTTTGTATCTATTCTTTGTAAGACTTATGCTTTAATATATTTATCTTCTCTATTTACTTTTATGCCTATCTTGTGATTGTTAGTATAGTAGTTATGCTTTAGTATGGGATCTTCGCTCGCATCGAGTGCTCTAGTTATCTTAAGTAATTAGAGTAGTAATTGATAGTGTAGACATGGTGTCTAGACTAGAGGTTACCTGAGATTGCACCCAATCCTACGGATTGTTGTGGTAGCCACAGGATCGTGACAGTCCTGACGGTCGTCGTATTCCACCTCGTTCGGGTTGGTGTTTGTAGGACCGTAGTCGGACCTTCCTAGCCCCCTTCTCATCCATTTCCGTGGCTAGTGCTCTGATGTCCCGAAGTGCTATTGTGTGATCGCTATATCTATCCATCCCCTGTTACCATAGAACTAGAGTAATAGAGAAGTATATAGGAACCTTGATCTCTCCCGTTGTCCTCTCACTCTAGCTAGCTACTCATTTATCATAGAATTCTCATGTGTGCTTTATTATTTATATTACCTTTTATATATATCATTTACCCCTGCTTTAGTCTAGTTGTTTTACTAAGTTAGTAGATACATGATGGTGAGTTATCAGATTCTTTAACCCTTGCTTCCCTGTGGTAAAATATAAATAAAGATACCTGGATACTCCCGGTAAAATGCTACAATGGTAAGTTCTGTGCGCTTGCGAATCCTTCATATTTTATGTGCACTTAATTTATACAAACAATGTGTTATAAAAATATTTAGTTCTACCCTTGTTGAGATGATGAATAGTTGCTCTGTCTCATGTCTCGTGTTCACCTTATTTATAATCGAGTTTTCTCTACAATTTGGGTTTATCAGCTTATGATGTCTCATCCTAAAAACTTGGCTAGTGGGTTGCACATGCTTAATCTTGTCTAAGTTATTGCCTGATATGATATAGTGCTATAGACTATACTATGAATTTGTTCTAGGTGAGACTTAACTTCCGGAGTTTTATTTTCAAAAAGCTCAAAAGCAAAAGTTCCTCATTGATTATAAAATACCTACCAGAGCCATATGATATGCTTCTTGATTGCAAAACCCACTATCATATGCTACTTGTTTGATCATTGAGTTCGGTCAGTTTGTTGTAACCGACGTGAGATTATAGTCATGCACCCATGATTGAGATTTACTTACACCCACCAAATAAATGCCGACTCTTATACTGAGAGTCGCGCACAACATGCACCCTCCATCCACCTTACCTGCCAATTCTTACACTAAGAGTTGTGCACCATCTCCACCAAATAAAAATGCCAATCCTTACCCTGAGGATCACGCATTCATTAGCTCCGAAAAAGTACTCCTTGTATCCATTTCATGACATCTCTCACCATTCCCGAGTTAGTGCTTATCGAGAGATGGGTTATGCTAAAAAAAGAAGGGGAGAAAAAGCTAGGAGGAGAAGTAGTGCAATAAGCCAACGGGAAAATCTGTAGATTCCTGTTCAAAAAAAACACAAAAGAAAGAAAGTCACAATTTTTAGCCCATACTCTTCCTTTATTCTTCATGATCATCCACCCAATAAAAGAGAGAGTCATGATGCATGGAGTACATAAAAATATTCACAATAGGACCATCTTCCATTCCACACACTTGCACATCTCAATCAAGGTGTATGTCTTGTATCTCTGTACGGTTCGGTTTCTGAACTTACAATATATGTGATGCAAGTATGCCCACTGTCATACCTACCCAAAACTCCACTCAACAGCTTTAGTGGTAGGTTATGAAAAAATGCAACTTCAAAAATCCTTTCGTGAGGTATTTATACACTTTGAGTGATCAAGAGAATCACTTGAGGAACTTACTTTCTTTTCAAAAAAAACTTTCAAAACCTCCGAAAAGATGGTCAAACTTGGGACAAAGGATAAGTAAATGTCTCGTGAATCTGTTCTATTTTGCAATCACACAAGACTTGAAAGAGCTAATAAGCCCCATTCATTCAAGATAATAGCGGGGTGGACAAAATGCCGATTCATTCAAATTTTAGTCGAAAACTTTCTTATACATTTGGTACACTTGAGATATGATCGGCATTGCGGCAACTCCCGATCAACAACCTAAAGCTCAGACTTTGCTCGGGACGAGCAAAGGGTAAGCTTGGGGATCTTGTTGGCGATTCTTATTGATAATTTTATACCACCAACTATAGGTCAAAAAGGGAGGATTATGTATTTTTATACTCATATACTTGTGCTATTAACCTAGTTCCAATTGTACCAGAAGATTCTACACTCTGCAGATTATATACCGAGTATAGGGAATAAACGCAGCAGAAAGGCGCCTTCCAGAGAAGCGTAAAGTCACCAAATGGAGGAAGGAGCCATCTCGGAGTGGAACTGTGCCAAATCCACAGCAGCACAGCAGCCCAGGCCCATCTAGCAATCGACCACCTGAAGGCGGTAGGGGCGGTCGCCCCCTCCACGTGGTGTCTCCTGGTGCGCTCGCTCATGTCGGCAACTTTAATGCCCAGGAGGACGGTGCGGGGTGGGATTCTAGAATATACCTCCTGGAACCGCCTATGACATGCTATAAAAGAGGAGGAGAGGCTCACACTCACAGACACCACACTTTGGAGTTTCACTCAATTCCTCACTCTTTTGCTTTAGTCTAGCCACTTAGTCATTCTTGGAGCAAGGTTGAGCTATCAAGGAGGGCTTGTCTCCTTGGAAGGAGAGCTACTCTTGGTAATATTTCAATATGAGTTCTTCCTTATTCAAGTTCTTATTTCATATATATAGTCTTGTGCTAGAACTAGAGTATGGTTGTGATCATGATATATTCCAGGATTATGAACAAGACTATAGTTCATATGAGAATTGTTCATCATGTTCATATTCGTTCATCATTGTTCATGTGTTTTGCATAGCTAGAGATGATGATAGGAATGGAGTAACGTTTTGTAGTACTTTTGGGTTTGCCCTTGTCCTAGCTCGGCCATCCGTAGGGTGGGAGTCCGTGGGGGACTTGGGTAGCTCCTTAGTATGCGGACGTGGTGTCCGAATACGAGGGAACCTACGAATATGACGGCATGCCACGGTTGAGGGGTAGGCGGTAGGTGGTGACAGCCCTGCCCGTCCCTTGTATCCCCCACGTTCGTATGTCGTGTAGGAGTTCATAAATGTCTCACTCGGCTGGCAGACCAGCTGCTGGGGTCTCCCCTTTACTCTTGACTTTGACCTATCTCCTGACATGTACAACATATGACGTTAGCTGTTCTACGCACAACTATATAGGATGTACCTACTCCGCTTAGGATATTCTTTTATTCTTTATTCTTACTTCTTCTATCTGTTTATTTGTCCTTGAAGTTGCTCCGTGTGTGTGTCCACTATCTGTAAATCATATTATTTTATCCCTGTGTAGCAAGCTGGTTTATTTCTATGACTGTCGTTATAAACCAATATCCATGCTAGAACACTTCACTCATTCCATGCCTTCCTATAGGAAATTATAAATATGATACCCCGATAATACTTCCGGGTGAAATGCTACAGCGATAGATCCGTGCGCTTGCGGATATTGTCTCTAAAAGGTTAAGATCTATCATGGCATTTCCTAGCGTAGTTGCTAGAGGTAGACTTTTCGTCTATCTTTAGTGGACGTGCTAAGAAATGCCAACACACTCCACGTCTGGTTCCTGGTTCTCGATCACCTCCTGTACGAAAGCTTCCTTCTAGGATTCCTCTTCTGGATCCCCGTTTCATGTCATGTTCTGTTCTGCTAGCGATCCTGTATGATGCATATGCACGGATGAATACGTGGAATGCACGTGTATGATGCTATGTGGTACACGATAGAATGACTATGCTACTTTACTCTACTACAAACAATGCAAGTCTATCAAGGAAAACCCCTTTTCTACTCATCGCCAGCAAACAAGTGTCAGTAAAGCAACTAACCATCCTACTCTAGAAGACTCCAGAAGGCAGCCCCTGGAAGCGGAGGCCCACCTGGCATAGGCCAGTGGCGGCCGCCTCCACCCTAGGGGTGGCCGCCTCCACACCTCCACCAATCAGGTGGAGTCTCGCAGATTATGCCTCCACCGCCTTTGAGGATGAATAATAATCGTCCGTTTAGATCGGTTTGATCCGAGGGCTGTGGTGCATTCTAGAGGGCTATATATTCAGAGCCCCTGACCCCGGGAGAAACCCTAATAATTCATTCAATTCAAGAGTTCATTCTCTCATCTAAAGAATTCAGAGAAGCCAGAGCCACCATCTCAATTAGAGCTCCATAGTTTAGTAGCATAGCTACATAGGAATAGATCTAGAGGGAATCAAGCCTAGCTTGGAGTCCGGATCTGTTGGAATTCTTGGTAATTTTCCTCTACGTTCTTGTAATATTCATCATTGTTCTTGCTACTATGAATAGAACTTTATTCTATTCTATTATATCAGAATTGACTTTCTCGACTTGATTATGTTCTCAATTATATTGTTCTTAGTTTACTTTGATTATATGCTTAGCATAGTTGGACTAGAATTATGTTTGTGCATGGGATCGTATAGCGCTTGCTCATTAGATCGATGGGTGAGTGGTAAATATTGTGTAGGCGTGGTGCCTAGACCGTATTTATCTGCGATTGCACCCTATATTCCGGATCATGAGGTAGATCGCGGGAGTGACAGTCCTGTTGAGTCCTTTGTATTCCTTCTCCCGAGTATAGGTCTAGCAGAATACCCCTATTACATTGAAGTGATTGCTATATTCTTGATCTTCTCGGGTAATATCACTATGTATAGATATAACCTTTTCCCGCCATGATTGCTAGATGTTCTTGCACTAATCATTGTATGCTTTGACTTTATAGTTAGAATAACTTAGGATTATACCCTAGATCATCCTAGTCCATGCTAGTGTTATAAACTTAGAGTACTATATTGAGATGGTTATTATTATTTCATGTGGCTAAAAGCTCTCATTTATCCTTTTTCATTTACTATTCATTTCTATATTTTATGTGACACTTATCCTGTATGAGAAGATAGATAAAGACAAGGTTAAGATCTCCATTATCACATGTGCCAGTGCTCATTGCTCATTATCTAGTGCATTCCCTTCCCAATGGTAAAATTACAAATAACGATACCTGGATTACTCCCGGTTAAAATGCTACATCGGTATTATCTGTGCGCTTGCGGATATCATATTCATTTCTAGAGAAGCAGTTGTATTTAGTACCAGCATTTTTGGTGCCATGTTGGGGATGACAACCCAGCACTAAGTGGCGTTAGAAATGTCAACAAGTATTTTTGGCCCCGTTGCCGGGGAAGGTTGAAAGCCAATGGATAATGAGCATCACTGCACCCACAAATGTGATTGAGCAAACTTGTTCACACTAACTTTTCTCTACTGGATTACCCTTGTTTTCTCTACTTGTGTATTTTAGGCAGGGTAATCAAGTTTGGTCTTCCAGATAACTATCTTGATAATCTAGAAGCATTATTCAGGAAGACTAGAGCCAAGTTGAAGAAAACCAAACAATCATCATCATCATCTCAACTTGAAAGTTCGTCGAAATTAGAAGACCGACCTTTTGTTCGAGACTTGACACCAGTGTTTGAAGCTATGACGAACAAATCACTCCGCGAGTTCTCAGCTCCCACTATGGACAACATCCGTACTGGACCAGTTGCGGGCATCGACAAGTCTTTTGAGCTCAAGCCTGCACTGATCAACATGGTGCAAGCAAGCCAGTTCTGTGGGAAGGCCCATGAAGATGCTAGTGCTCACCTCCAACACTTTCTGGAGATTTGCAGCACTTTCACTATCAAGGATGTCCCCAGAGATGCTATACTACTTCGCCTCTTTCTATTCGCACTCTTGGGGAGAGCGAAGCAGTGGTTCTATGCCAACAAGGAGAAGAATACCATGTGGGCACTATGTTCCACCAATTTCCTGGCGAAGTTCTTTCCCATGGGCAAGACAAATGCTCTCCGTGGAAAGATATCAAGCTTTCAGCAACAACATGATGAGACTATCCCAGAAGCTTGGGAACACTTCCAAGACTACATCCTTGAATGTCCTCATCATGGAATGGAGAATTGGCTGCTCATGCAGACATTCTATCATGGGCTCAGCAACTGCACTCATGAGACCATGGATGCTGCTGCTGGAGGTGCATTCTTATCACTTACTATTCCTCAAGCCATAGCTCTTGTGGAGAAGATGGCATCCATCCAAGGTTGGAGTGAAGAGAGAACTCAGACCCGCAAGAGAGGTGGAATGCACCAGCTCAAGGAGGTAGACATGCTGTCTGCCAAGATGGACCTGCTGATGAAGAGGCTCGATGAGACATCCACTGAGAAGAAAGAAGTCATGCATATACATGATGCTCGCATGACGTGTGAAGACTGTGGAGAGACTGGGCATACAAGTGCCAACTGCCCAGAGCTGAAGGAGGACGTGAACTACCTCAACAACAACAACAACAACAACAACAACAACAACAACAACAACAACAACAACAACAACAACAACAACAACAACAATAACTATTATCGTCCTCAGCAAAATCAAAACTGGAATCAACAGCAGAGGCCTAACTACTCAGGCAACTACTCAGGTAACTACCAAGGTAATAACTCCTCTTACAATAATTACAATCATTATCTAGTGCATTCCCTTCCCAGTGGTAAAATTACAAATAACGATACCTGGATTACTCCCGATTAAAATGCTAAATCGGTATTATCTGTGCGCTTGCGGATATCATATTCATTTCTAGAGAAGCAGTTGCATTTAGTACCAGCATTTTTGGCGCCATGTTGGGGATGACAACCTAGCACTAAGTGGCGTTAGAAATGTCAACATCCACGTGTGGCAGCGGGGTCCCCCGTCGGTGCCTTGCGGTGGAGGTGCTCGGGTGGCCCGCCGGAGTTCGGTGACGGGCGCGGTCGAGGCAGAAGGAGGTGGTGAAGATGATGGCACAGTGGGAAAAGCGGGTGGCGCGATGGTTGAGCCCCGGGCTGCGAGCTCGGTTGCGGCAATGGTGAATGTGGCAGGTGCGGCCCCTGCGACGGCGAATTCGCGAGGCGAACGGGCCGGTACGGCGCTGCGGGCGGGCGCGAGCTCGGCTGCGGGCTCGGGCGAGCCCTAGCGCAGCTGCAGGGAGCGGCAGCGGCGAAGCTGGGGAGGGCGACGACGTCGCTGCCCGCGGCAAGAAAGAAGGAAGAAGGGCGACGTTGGCGAGATGGAAATGAGAGAGGAGCGAGTGGATAAGGTGCCGGGCATCCACTTATGGAGGGCGCAGGGGCACGCGGCGTCATCCCAATCGCGTGACGACGAGGAGTGGGTGCGTGGGCGCAACGCTGGCTTGCCCGTGACCTCGGGCACGCGTGCTAGGCAGGGCAGAGCGAACAGGGTGGCAGGCAGGGTGGTGTCGGGCGTGCGCGCGCGCGTGCGCGGCCGGCGCGCTGCTGCGAGCGCTGGCGCTGCTGCTGCGCGGGGGCTCTGCCGCGCCGCTGGTGCGCTGCGCCATGGGAAGCCAAGGAGCAGGGGAAAAGTGAGGGGAAGAGTATGACATGTGGGCCCCAGCCTCTTTTTTTTATTTAAAATGTGCACAGCAAAACCACCCTGTAGATCCCAAACGATGCCGAATCTGGAAAAACTTTGTATACAGAAAATGTTCGTCTCGACGAGTAGAACATTTCATACATAGGGAATTTTTGCTAGTTCGGCCTACTTTTGAAAATATGAATTTGGGTCAAATTTCCATTTTTAAAATAATCATTTTTAATATAGGTGCAACCATTTTTGACATTTTTGAAGACCTTAAAAGCATCTTCATGAGATGGTCATTAAACAACTTTTGTTCCTTGCATTTTTCTCTACAACTTTTATTAAAGGTCCAACATGAGAAAAGCAACATAGCTACCCTTTATAGGTTTAGGTCGAGCAATCACGCTTAGGGTCATTAAACCCTAATTTTTGTAATAAATGATTTTTGCAATCACATGACCAAGCAAACATTGACCCTAATACCATACCAAACATGAGTAGGTCCTAATCACAATCATTGCATAATAATTCACAACGCTGCGTCCAGGCCAAACAATTCAAACGAATTGCACATAGGCATCAAAGCAAAACCTGTTAACAATGTGATTCCATGCAAATGATATGATTATGCTCATGATATGCAATGCAAAGTCGTGGTTAACACCAGGGGTGTTACATCTACTATACCTAAATAAGAGGAACCCAATAGCCTATTTTCCTCCACCCGCTTCTCTCCCACGTCTGCGTCGGTGGTCTGCCCACTCACGAGCGCACTTGATCTGCCTGTTTGCCTTCACGCTGTCTTCGCTAGGCACTACGTATGTGCTCCTTTACTGCTGCAACCTACAGAGGCCATAAATATACATCCGGCTGAAGCATCAAAAACAAATGAACCGAGCAGTCATTTTTTTCATGTCTGTCTCCCTCAGTCTGCCCAGCTTCGCCATCTATATATATGAATCTTCTCTACGGCAAATCGGCAAGATGCTCATTACGCAGCCATCCTGAAGCCCGAAGGCTAGCTCACTAGCCGCAACAAGCCTACTTCAATGATAGACTTCACGGCCTCCTACTCAGTGACGTCGGGCTAATAGCAGGTTTACATAATCAGATTAGTAATTAGTTAGTTTAGAATTCTATACTTCTTGCTTTCATATTTAGGTAGTACAATAGTTTTTCTTCTCATTGTGCCCTTTCGAGTCATCAGGTCATTTTGTATTTTTCTGACCCCAATGGTTCCTCAAAAGAAGTTCACAGCATATTATTCTGATATTATTTTGGTGTGCTTACCATAGTCTTATGCGACTACTTTTTGCTTCTTGCTACTAGATAAGCTCAAGCAGGTGATGCCGATTATTGTGCTTCTTGCTACTAGGTAAGCTCCAGCAGGTGATGCTGATCGACCAAAGAAAATAATTTCATACACTACTACTTTCAGAAAGAATGATTTATATTGCTTCATTAATTATTCAATATTAATAACGGATTGTTGCAGGAATTATATATAGCTTCCTCGAGGGTATTTGGATGCTTTTCTCTTATGTCTCATACATCTTTTTCTATCAAGAGAGAGATATTTTTGGTTCAAGATGTTTTGTCAGGTTCCTCAGTTAGTGAAGATGGAACACCCATTACTTACAGATGCCACTACAAATTGTCATTGCACCAACTTCAGTATTTCAGTGCTGGCAGCATAGACATTCATAGTTTCCAAATAGTATATACCACACAAGCTGTCACAATTAGTTGTCCTGTCTGTTAATGCAACCATGTGTGATGTCACTGCCACATGCGCCGAAATTCCGAATATATCACATTTGTTTTGTACATATGATGATTCAGATTCGACGTCGAAGGGCTATAATTATACATAATTGTAGAAAAAATTGCCATGAAAATACCAGCTGTAGGATCCGGATAGGCTAGCTGGGAATCTATCTATCTCTTAATGCTGTTTTGTCAAATCCAAAGGGCTGGATTGGCCTGGACAAGAGGCCGTGGTCCATAGGTCTCACATGACAAGAGCTAGATAGGGTTGCACGACTGTCTTGTGAAGATCACTTGCCACATCTGGGGACAGGAGGCATCAAAGTCTCCCTTGGGTGTTCCTTCCCGCCAACAAACTTTCCTATTCCGGCTCCAAGGACAAGAGATCAGTTATGAGTGTGTTACATTGCATCCGTGTAACTCTCAAGAGAGTCTTGATCAACATTGTCATCCACAACATCATGATTAAACCGCAACCACACAAGTCTGATCTTGACAAAAGCAAGACATAAGCGTGACCAATCTCAATCTTTGTACCAGCAGGCGAAGCATTTATTTTCGCCCGCTCAATCTCCCCATGTAGATTCAACAGAAAGTTACTTAGTTAATAGCTATAGTGTGTGAACCAGGCCATTCACAAGATATATGCAATTTCCCTATTGACAGTTATATGGCACCATTTTTATATTATTGGCAAATTAAAATATACATACAGACCATAAACTGAGCAATAGCTCGCTACCGACAAGGTTATGGTACATCATAAAAAAGATGCTTGGAGAAGATAGAGCTCTCTCTAGTATGTAGTATGAAACTAGCCAGAAGGAAATATTAAAAATATATTTTTTAGTAGTTAAACATGCTGAACTTATATAAGGAGTACTCCCTCCGTACTCGTAAAGGAAATCGTTTAGGACAGCGATACGGTCTCCAAAGCACAACTTTGACCTCTTCTTTTATAAAAATATTTATGGAAAAGTGATATATGTATACTTGTATGAAAGCATTTTTCAAGAAAAATTTATTTATATAATTTTTATATTTGCAAACTCAACAACTCAAAAGTTATTGATGATTTATATTCCCAATGTTTGACCCAAACCTTGTCTAAAACAACTTCCTTTACGAGTATGTAGGAAGTAGTATATTCCTGTTGTGCATACTAATATTCATCAACTTGTAGTACCTTATAAAAAAAAATGTACTTCCAGAGTGAGGGCCCACCTGGGAGAGGCAGAAAGGGACTTGAATCTACACCATGTGGTGGTGCCTGCAGTCGTCAACGTACCACCGGCATGGGCAGTGATCCAATAGCTAGCTAGCTAGTGGATATGGATCATGTGCATAGCTTTCTTAGCCTTGCTGACCATGAGTTTGGCACAAACACTAGGCACAAAAAGCCATGTAGAGGACCAAGAAAATAGGAACACAATAAGATATTGTGCTAGCAAAGATGATGTCGTGTTTAATTAGACAAGCACTTGAACATGCAAGATTTAACAAATCTTTGACTCTTTGGTTCCTTTAGTCCAAGCCTATATAAAAACAAAGCTCCTTTCTGTCATAATTATTTTAAGACCAGCAGCAGTTAGTTATATAGCCAAACAAAAGCTAAGGCCGCAATACATTAGATGGGTCATCATACCCACTAGTTATATAGCCAAACAAAAGCTAAGGCCGCAATACATTAGATGGGTCATCATACCCACTAGTTGTCCTCCTGTTTTAACCTATCTGTCTTATCTCTGTCCTTACATTTGACATCTGTGTATCCAACCCTTGGTCATCCAGTACCATATATCATTAACTATTTTCGCTTTTATATTTTTATAAAATACTATCTCGAAAAGCTAGCGGTGGCAACATAGAAATAGGTGGGCCAAATCAATAAGCTAGTATATATACATGATTATTATATATGTATATGTAAATATATGTTAACTTATTAACGGAATATATAAATATATTAACTTAACCATTTATTACACAAGCAAAAAGAACCAATTATGGCGAACTGATCATAGATCAGTTGGTAGGACTGTCCAGTGGGACGCTGCCCACAAGGGTTTAAATTCTGGTGCTCGCACATTTTTCTGGGATGTTTTCAGGATTTACCGGCGTTATGCGTTAAGTGGTAAGCGAGTTCCCGTCGATAACGAGGCGCCAATGGTGTCTGCCGGCTCAGTTCTTCGGAGATGCTCATAGGGGTAGCGTTTGCGTACATGTGTTCATAGGGGGTGAGTGTGCGTGCGTGTTATGGGCGTCTACATTGTACTGTGTAATTCTAAAAAAACAATTATGATTAGAAGAAAAAAAAACAACCACAAGAGAGTTCCGAGAATTGACTGGTGGTCATGTCCAATTGACTTTTCATGATTATATTTATTGTTAGCTAGGAGAACCTCTTCTTTTCTATCAAACTTTGCTGTCACTGCAGCCTGTGCAAGAACCAAGAAACCGGTGCTGCAGACTGTACATGTAACAGTGAAAATTTAGTGACTACATGAACAATTCAGTGAGTCAATGCGTGCAGATCTTTTTGCAGGTGGACAATTTATGAGAGGAGGAGAGCAGAGTACAGATGATTTATATTCCCTTTTGTATCAAAATAAATGCACATCTAGTTCGTGATGAGTTTTTTTTTAAAAAAAATATTGACTAGCTACATAGAAAATAATATTAATATTTGTATCTCTTTTTAAAAAAACGAAACGACAGGGGACGATGAGTCCCCACTTGAATATATTACCATAGATGCCAGATAACTCTGGTGGTGGAATGTCGAGGCCCTAGTTTTTCGGTGTGGTGCCGGTTACAAATGACTTAGAGGGGGAGAGGCCGGGGGGATTAGATTACATTCCAAACAATCGAGCTCCAGAGAGAGAGGGGGGCGGACTTCCTTGGGAATCGGGCATGCCAGAGCTACGCCAAGGCCCTGCAAGCCGCCAACAGACGATCCAAGCACGGGGGGAGCCTGCGGAACACCATATCATGTCGATGTTTTCAAAGCTCTCAGCAGCACAATAGTACGAAAGTAGGGACAACATCCCTCGGCATATCATCAGGCGCTTTGGAGCACCAATATTTGTATCTTTAAATAATTAGCTATATTTTTTTTATAAATTTGATTAAAATAAAAAAAAATTAGCTCTTCAGAAAATGAGAAATGCACTTGTCTTGGGAGCCAGGGGAGTACATGTTTGTAAGATAGACATGAATGGTGTACATGTTTGTAAGATAGACATGAATGGTAGGAGGGTATCTCCCACCCACTCATTGTAGCAATCATGGCATTTCCTCTCTCTCCAGCATATTGCTGCTTCCACACACATGAATCCACCACAACAAATGAAAGCACAGCTGCAGTGCTGCTTGCCTATATTGTTTTGCTTTGCTTCCTTGCCCCCACACGCTCTCTATCTTGCCCCCACACGCTCTCTCTCTCTCTCCTCTCTCTCTCTCTCTCTCTCTCAACGCGATAAAAAAAGAGGAAAGTGGCTGGGATAGCTAGCTCAATCTCTCCTCCATCTTCTCCCGGCCGTAGCTCTCTCTCTCTCTCTCTCTCTCAACACATATATACTCGAGATACATATATATTATCGGTAGGATGGATGTGCAAACCTAGCCTGCTGCCTTTCTAGCTGCAAACTGAGCTGTACCTGTTGGTCTTCCTCCTCGCTCTTATTCATCTTGCTAGTTGCCGGGAGCTGAGATCGAGAGTACTTCTGCTGTGTTCGTACAGCGAGGCGGCGGCGGCGGCGGCAGTGAGCGGAGACCGATCGATCAGAAGGAATGTCGTCACCCCAAATCACGCCGTCAGATCATGTGTGCTATGTGCACTGCAACTTCTGCAACACAGTTCTCGCGGTAAGCTGATCTATCTATGTATCTATGTTGCCTGCTGTGCGGATAATCTCTCTATCTGCTACTTTTTCGCTCTCTCTTTACCTTTCTCTGCCTCTCTGCACATCTGCTTTCAAGATTTATGTGCACTGATGAAGTGACTGCCTGGATGAGCCCCATCGATCACCAAACAATTGGCCTGTTCTATCTTCATGATTTTGTTGGTCCACTCTTCCAAATTGGTTTTCTTGCTACTCTTGTAGATACTTGAGAGTCGTCCTTCCTCCCAATTAACCAAAAGAGCTGTCAATTGGATTTCTTCATGCTCGCCAAAAAAAAAAAAAGGATTTCTTCATGATCTACCTCTTATGTCTGCTTCTTCAGTTTGATTTCATCAAATCAAGTTCCTAATTTTCTCTTTTGAAGCTCCCACTTTAAATTTCTTCAATTTCTTGTGAAAGGAAGTTTTTCTTAATCGTTTGAAGCCAGGCGCATCGATCGATCAATTTTCTGGATATATAATTCAATTTAAATATGAACTTCTGAAAGCAAGATTTGTTTGGTTTCTCTGTACTGTACTTCTGTATGTGATATTTCTTGGGGATACAACAAAATTCCTGCATTATCCTCGTGTTGCACCCTCTTGAATCCTTTATTTGATTTTAATAACCTGAAACTAGTGGAGTGTGCACTATACCGAAATCAAAGGCACTGTAGCAGTGTATATACATGCGTGCATGATTATTGAATTTTACTTGAATATGCACTACCTTCCAGAAAGGAGTTATTATATATATATATATATATATATATATATATATATATATATATATATATATATATATATATATATATATATATATATATATATATATATATATATATATATATATATATATATATATATATATATATATATATATATATATATATATATATATATATATATATACTCTGCTACTTGGGCATAATTGCAGGCATGCATATGTTTTTTTTCGCGGCCGGGTCTTTTACCCGTATTTCATTAAGAGGAAGGGCCAAAGAAAGGCCAAAACAAGGATACAGAGGGCTCACAAGTAATCCAGGGATTACCCGCAAAGCCCCAAAGACAAACACAAAAACACATACAAAACAGCAAGAATACACGGGGGGAGGGGACAACCCCGCCTCAACACACCAACCAACTACGCCTGTTAAAGAAAAATACATCCACGCAATGGTCGCCAAGATGGTAGAGATCTTCCCCAGCGACCAGGAAGCCGCTACGTCTGCCAACGACCAGGTAGCCGCTGCGAAGTATAGCGTCGACGGCCAGGTAGCCATTGCGCTGAAGAACCAACCATCCACCAACGACCAGGTAGCCGCTGCAGGGTAAAACGACAACGTCGACACCAAACACTTGACAAACCATTGCGAAGATGACCCCGATGAGAGTGGCAGGAGGAGGCTGCATTAGTGATCTAGCGAAGCCAACGACGCTAGGAGAAGCAGGAGTAGGTCTCTCGACCACAGTCTAACCAGACGGACAGGAGCTTCGACGACACCTCCACTGAGGAACATGACGCTAGCTACGCTGCTGCCGCCGGCCCGGGCAAGCCAGGCAAGTTTTCACCCAGCTGACGTCCGATAGGGCAGGCCACCCCTAGTACCTGCAGTGGTGACATCGACGGCAGGTCGAGACCACAAGCACGGCACTGTACAGGACCGCAGCATCGTCCACACCACCGTAGCCGGCGAGAAGGCCACCGGCTGCCTACACAGGCCACACCCCAAACTGACCACCGGGCACCAGCAAGTGCGGGAAGACACAGGCCACGCACACCCCAACCTGACCACCGGGCACCAACAAGTGCGGGAAGAGGCCGCCACCGACGTCCATAGCTAGGCAGCCTGGCGCCGAGGTGCGCCGCGGTCGCATCCACCAGCTGCCGGCGTAGCAGCACGCCCACCGATGACGACGCCGACGACGCCAACGAGCCGACGTGCACCACCACCTGGGAGAGCGGATCTGACCCCGCCGGGCACCGGGGGTAGTGGGCGCCCGGAGGAGGCCACGCGCACCACCGCGCGCACGATGGCCGCCGGACCGGAAGGAGCGACGCCGAGCCGCCGCCCACGCCGCCGCAGCTAGATCGGGGCGGGGCATGCCGGATCCAGGCCCACGATAGCGCGCCGCCGGCCACCCACGACGGTTGTCCAACGGGGGGAGGGGAGCGCCACCGCGCGCACGACGGCCGCCAGACCGAGCACCGCCCACGCCGCCACGGCCAGATCCAGGGTAAGGCATGCCGGATCCGTGGCCAGGGGGCCCGGATCTGACGAAAGCGCGCCGCCGGCCGCCCATCATGGTCGTCCATGGTCGGGGAGGAGGAGGGGGGAGGGAGGAGAGGGATGAAGGAGAAGGAGCAGCAGGTGGCGATTTTGGGCCACAGATGGCCGCCGCCGCCGCTAGCCGGGGAGCAGCGGCAGCGGCCGGTGGGGAACGCCGGCGGTGGAGGTGACGGAAATGGAGGAGTCGCCCCCGTGTCACCCTATACGGAGTGCGACGCGCACTACCCCAGACACATTTTTTCCCGTCGGTCCAAACCTTCCCCCTCGGCCCCGCATCCTCCGTCGCCAGCTCTCAAGTATCTCGGCGTGGCGCAAAAAACCGTCTGGAGAGTTGTCTCCCGTCGGTGGGGTACCGTCGGGAAGCAGCTCGGTGCTTTTCGCACGCAAAGAACAAAGACTTGCGCGGGCTTTCCTCTAGTGTTTCGCGCCCGGATTGGATGAGCGCGCGCATGCGAATCTGTCCGGCCCACCAACAGAGAGAGAGCAAATGGAGGAAAATATTTTGCCCACCCGCCAAACACCCAAAGGGGCCGCCCCCGTGACCTTATCTTTTCCCCTCCCCATCCCCAAATTCTCTCTCTCTCCTCGCACATCCATCCGCAGCCGCCGCCGCCCATCACTCCTCGCACATCGAGAGCCACCGCCGCCCCCATCCGGCGTCGGCCGCCGCCACCGCCCGCTTCCGGTGTCGTCGCCGCACATGCCCTATGGCCAAGCCACCGCACCGGGCGTCACCTAGCACACCACGCCATTGCCGCCCGCCGCACCTTCCTCCGGCGGCGGCCGTCGCCCTAGCGACCGGCGCGGCGCGCACCCGGAAACCAGCGCGCCGCCCGCTGCCCCCATCCACGACGCCGTCGAGCCGCCAGCCGCGACCAAGCCTCGCAAGAACTCCCCTCCGACGCCACAAGGTGCTGACTTCGATTTCGATTTCTTTCCCGAGCGATTTTGCCTTTTGTATCTTCTTTGTTGATTGATTCATCTGACTCGGGAGACAACTCGCTTCGGGGCTTGTTTCTATTTGCAGCAACCAACGTCTTGCAGAGCAACCTGGACACCAACTCTGTCACCCCCACATCTCGAAGAACTTTCCTGTCACTCTCGAACGGCAAGAGGTCGACAACGACTTGTCTCCCTTCCTGGTTTCCTTTCTCTCCAAACAAATCATTATGTAGCATATATGTTCTTCAATCGTGCTTGATGTGCTGAATTAGCTGCTGTTTGGTTGATAGCTGTTGTGATTCATACGCCAATATGGCACTGTCGAAGCTTGGTTGTAGCAGTGACCTGAGAATTTCACCTCCCATTCTTTCAGTCATTGCATCTTGATGTGCTTTTGATTGATAAAATGCATTGACTAGTTCTGCACGTTGTGTATATATGGATTAGTTCACCCGACATGAAATTCTCGCCAATCAATTTTCTTGTTATATTTTGTGAAATTTTATATATAACACAAATCTCAAGTTGACTAACTTTTCTTTTGGTGCTCTATGTTTGCATTGTTAACAGTTCCTCACCGTGATTGCCTCATTCTGCTTTTTATTTGGTGCTCTCTCGTGGTTTGTGAGCCGACCTCGAAGTCTTGGACAACTACCGTGACTCGGAAAGCAATGGTTAGTTCTTATCTTCTTATACGAGTTGGCGATAAGATATGGCAGATCGTGATTGGATGTATAGTGGTTGGAAGCGTGGTAGGATATCAAATGAATGGGTTGATAAAACAAAAGAGTTTTTGGAGCATGCCTTCTCAATCCCCGAATTAGTTGAGTCTCGATACAATTAGGTGCCCTTGTTCCATGTGTCGGAATTATTTCAGCATAAAAGGCCTAGGGTAGAGCTACATTTGTGCCACAATGCGTTCAAGGAAAATTACCAAACTTGGACAACATGGTGAGAGGCCGGGAAATCACAATCTTGGGACTAGTTCTCGGTAGAAAATGAGGGATTTGGTGAGACGGATCGGATGGATTCTATGCTAGTTGACTTAGCCGGTGAGCACCCACCATTAATTGATGATGAAACACCAACTCCTTCGCCCAAGCCTTCTACGAATGGTTGCTAGTGCGATGAGCAAGTGCATGAGCAAACCTTGCACTCTAGTCTCTCTCGCTATTGCTCGACTATTGGCCATTAAATCACAAGACAATCTTCCAAAGGGCATGTTATGATGATTTTGTGGAACTCATGCATGAACTCCTCCCTCCTAATTGTAAGATGCCTAAGGACTTCTACCGTTCTAAAAAAATGCTAGAGGGCCTTGGTATGCCATACCATAAGATTGATGTTTGTGAAAAACTGCATGTTGTACTACAAGGATAACAAGAATAAGGATAAGTGTGACATATGCCAAACCTCCCGCTATACGGAAGGATCAAATAAGGTTCCTCGTAAAGTGTTGCGCTACCCGCCCATTGCAGATAGGTTAAAAAGGTTATATCTACATGAGGGCACAAAGAAAACTCATGCGTTCACACAAAGAAAATCCACTACCAAATTCTAGTAAAATGTTGCATCCATGTCATGGAGAGGCATGGAAGCAATTTGATGCCGATTACCCAGACTTTAAAGAAGATGCTAGGAATGTAAGACTTGGTTTTGCAACCGATGGATTTACACCATATAAATTGAATGCAGCCCCTTACTCTTGCTGGCCGCATTTTGGGTTCCCTATAATCTTCCGCCTGGTGTTTGTATGAAGCCTGAGTATATATTCCTTGCTATGGTAATCCCTGGACCAGAACACCCTGGAAAAAAACTAAGTGTTTTGCTTCAACCTTTGGTAGATGAATTGTTAGATCTATGGGCTGGGGTAGAGGCATGGGATGCTTCTTTGAAGAAAAAATTTACAATGAGAGCAGCATACTTATGGTCTATACATGATTTTCCTCGCATATGGCATGGTTGCCGGATGGAGCACCCATGGGATTTTTGCATGTCCACAATGCTTGTGTGAGACTAATGCATATCGTTTAAAGAAAGGCCTCAAGGCTACATGGTTTGATTGCCATAGGCGGTTTCTTCCTATAGATCATCCCTTTCGAAATGATGAAAATTCATTTCTGAAGGACAAGGTAGTGCGAGAAGGCCCCCTAGGCAATTAACTGGAGAGGAGGTTAAGGCTCGGTTGTACAATCGGGTTGACAATACGTAAAAATATGGCAAAGAACACAACTGGGCATATATAAGTGGCTTTTGGCAGCTTCCTTACTTCCCTAAATTACCGCTTCGTCACAACATAGATGTGATGCACAATGAAAAAAACGTGCGAAGCCATTTGCTCAAAACAGGGGTGGTTCTAGGCCACTAGTTGAGACTCAACAATACTTGGTAAACTCCTTTATAACCATAAATTTGTAAGTAACTTTGAAATTTTTATATGCATTAACATTGGTCACTTCTTTTATTCCTTGAAGGAAGCTAAGCATGGACCTGGGAAGGGTACTATAATAAATGCTTTTTCCCGCATGCAAGCTGGCCTTAAGAATTGTGATGCCAATGGGAATGCCGGCCCAATTCCAGAATGGGCAAAGAAACTTGTTGTATGTAGAAGCACTTTCTATCTAGTTTCATGCTTCTCCATTTGTAGTTTCTGACAAATAATTTCTGTTATTTCTAGGATGACTACAATGAAGCATTGCAAGAGAAGTATCCAGAGAATTGGCAAGAGCAACCATTTGATGGTCAAATTGCATATAAACTTGGTGGTGGCTTGCCGCATGGGCGTCTTACAATAGGTAATGGTGCTGTCAACAAGGCTACAATAATTCTTGCTGCCAAGGCAAGTGGAACAAGGCCAGGAACCTCAAGGGCTGTTCAAAATCTGATGGCAAGATATGAGCAATCGGTTGCCAACGTTGGCCGCTTAACTGAACAAAACAATGCCTTGGTTGAAAAGAATTCTGCATTGACTCGAAATGTGAAGCGTAATGGTCGTTTACTTGAGGTACAGTTCTGTTTTGGTGCACTATCTATCTACAGTTCAAGGTTCATAAATATTAATTATGTATCTTAACCTGCAGCTCATTCTTAGCAAAGTACAAATAGAGCTGCCACCAGATCTGCTTGAGGAAGAAGAAAATGACGTGGTAAGATTAACATTACTGGACCCGCACCGCTTGTGCTCAAAATTTTCTTGCTGCACCACCAGCTCTCATTATCTTGCTTGTTGGTTGCTTTGGAAGGTGTGTTGCCGCTAGTAAGTTCTTTTTTGTGCTAAGGATCAATGGAGATTACTGAACAATGAAAGAGCTGGGAATGGTTTAGCTATTTCGTAGCTACATATGAACTAATTTCTGCTATCTTGCTTGCTAATCATGTAAAATAGAGTCCTGGTTCCTAACTACATGCTAGAAACATGGATGTTGTTCTGTTCAAACCACCAGTTGGTGTTTCTCTACCGATTGCAGTAGTTTCTCTACCTGTTAGTACCCTACCCGTTACTACCCTCCCGAATGATCCTATAATTTTTTTGGTCGTAGGGAGGGACTATAGATGGATCATCTCATGCTTCAGCCAACATGGACAGGGAGATCAGTGATGGCCATTGAGTTATGTGATGGCAGGAAGTATTTTGTGAAGATGTAGTCTTTTGTTTATCTACTAGGGCTGATGGCAACAAACAAGAAGTTCGAAGGCCATGTGTCATGCTTCGGGTATTTTGTGCAAGGGAGGTATTTTGGTTGTGGATTCCATCGCGCTTCAAGGCATGCATGCTTTGGTTGTGGAGTGGCGCTTACATGTTGCCTATTCACGCATGTGCTTTGTGCACATGAGGGTGCATACTGCCATCAAAAAGCGGTTGCTACCCGTAGACTTCCTAGGTCAAAGAATGTTGATTTCTTTTGGCTATCTTGTGCACAAGTGCTGCACACTGTCATGAGATAGCAGCCAGCTACTAGTTGTTTTTGAAGATAGATAGCAAGTTGGAAGTTAGCACTTTTAACTTGTGCTGCTCCCTATTAGGTACCTAACTAGAAGGTTGACTAGGAAGCACTAATTATTATATAGCTTTGTATTCATGAACAACTTGAATGATGTTCTAAGATTGTTGAATATAATATTTGTTACTTAAGTGCGGATGAATGAATTCCTACATCGGTTGTAATAGCGTGAATTAGTTGTTGTGAACAGTGGCCTTATAATGGCTAATAATCAATTAATTTAGTGAGCCAAATGACTGAAAGTTTTTCCCTGACGGAAGGATCCCAGGCTGACGGTTGTGCAACCGACGGGAAAGCCATTTTCATTCCTGACAGTTGGCGAACCGACAGGAAAGCGTATAACAATCCCTGACGGTATGTACCGACAGAGGAACTTCGAAATTTCCCCGACGGTTCGACGACCAGACGGAAATTGAAACTTTCCCGACGGTATGAACCGTCACGAAACTTTCTCCGACGGCGAACAAAAACCGACGGCGGATACTTTCCCGACGGGCTGAACCGTGATTGATCCGTGACGGGTTACCGTTAGGGAAACTCGACTTTCCGTGTCGATTTTCTCGACGGGTAATCTCGACGGTAACCGTCACGGATACCCTTCCTCGACGGTTTTTACATTGCTTTTCCCGACGGAACCGGCCGTCGTGAAAAAAAACGGGGGTAGGAGGGTAGTGGCGGGGGCGGGCATGCATATGTAGAAAAAGGTTTTAAAAAAGACAAACAAATAAAACACTTAGTGCCTTTTAGGTTAGAGTTCTTAATTTGTGCTTCTTCAAAAAAAAAAAGTTCTTAATTTGAGTTTACGAGAGGTGTTCAGGTTTTTCATATACAATTCGTATGCTTACACATATACGATTTGAATTTTCCTTAATTATCAACATGGAATGATAATCACCTTTTTGGAGTTAATATGAAGCCGCCTCTTTTGAAGTTAATTAAGAGCATTTATCTGTAGCTTCAGCTGCTTTTGCTTTATTTCTTATTGGATAAACCCTTGTCCAGCTCCAAAGAAGAACTTAACAGGGAAAATCATTTGATTCTAATTAACCTAGCAGCCAAATCATCTTCTTTCGCTGAATTAGCTAGCGAAGTTTCAAAAGCTATGATTTATGTATAGAACGCCTTATCTCTAGTCTCTGTACCCCGCAAACCCCTCCCCCCCCCCCCACCCCCTTCCTCCTTTTTTTCACCGAAGCTAATATCCATTTTCTTTGTTTGATTTACCTTTTCCTCCCCAATTGATCTCGATGTACAAAAGTTTGATCAAAGAGATAGGGGTGGGGGTGGGGGTGGGGGGGTGGGGAGGAGAGAGAGAGAGGGATTGAGTTATTACTGCATAGATATGCTTGAAATATTCAATGATGAATTCTTGCAGGTAGTATTCCACTTATACCACCACATCATGACATCAAGCCTATACACCCCCATGCATGCATGGTATTTGAGTAAAATAACCAGATAACCTCATAATTGTTATTAAGCATACAATAAAAAATTGTTTTTTTTTTTTTGAAGAAACAGGAGGGGGAACCCCTACTGGACTTTTAGCAATAAACAATTGTGCATACAGTACGCTGTACAAGTACACAACCGACAACGGAACCCAAATTAATAGAGTAATAGAGATGGGAATCTTGTTTTTCATCATACACATGCTTTATTTCCATATGTATGTATGTACATATATCACTTGATGATATGTGATTCTACTCACCTCTGGGGATCAATATGCGGTCTCTTGTATTATTCTTGCTTGGTTGCTAATAATGCATCACCATTTGCTTCGGTATACCTATCTAGATTTTTCCACAAATGCTAAGGTTTAATTTGGTCAAAAGTGTTGTTTATAGCTTATATTACCCTATTTTTGCTTAAGATTGTGCATGCATCAACTTACGTATGTAGATAACATGGCATACATGTACCATATATATATATATAGCTCAGTTCTTAACTTTTTATTGATTCCTTTGATTTTAAGCTCAATTGGCATTTAAGACATTAAATTGCTGGCTGAAACACTTCAGTGGTTTGTGTAGTGTGTGTGATTCCTTGATGAAGAATCCGAATCAGCTAACTAGATAGTACGTATATATGTCGACTGTTGGTAAGTTAAATAATCATGAGAGATGACAATTAGTTCGTACATGAGGTAATAGAAAGCTATCAGAAAAAGAAACCGTCCTTTTGCATGACTCAATAGCCTCACAATGATGTGTATGTGAAGTACTCCAGGGCCCGCAGACCAGTTTCGGCAATCTTTGGAGCATTTGTGAAATACTGAAATGGACAGGTGATCTTCATTTTAATCTCTTCAGTTCTAAACACACCTACATACACAATCATTGTTGGTAGGGGACTAGGGGTCATCCATGGACTTTATTTATTCATTGTTTTAGGAGTGAGTGCCCAGAGAGATGGTGAAGAGAGATAATATCAGACTGAGCCATGATTTTAGCCTGGACTATAAGATTGTGTATGAGATGCTCCCAAGAGAGAAAAGACATGGGAAACAAGAGAACAAAAGTGATCGGCATGCAGGTGTTAGGAAAGTGAGAACCATCAGCAGAACAAGCGTCTGATAAAAGTCATGTATTGGACCAGCAGCAGCAGCAGCAGCTTGTTGATGTAGCTGCTTAGGGCAGCCCCAATGGATGATTTCTAGTTGTAGTCTCCAAGAGTAATTAATGCATATAGAACCCATGGCTTCCATAGCAATATTCATTCAAAGGATAAATTAAATGACTCATTAAAATGAGATGGATCAATTGTGGCAACTAGCTCTCTACTACACACGCTGCCACATTTCTAAATGTTCCAGAAGACAAGAAACAGACCAGACGCTAGCAAAGAAAGGAAATCAAATATGCTTCCAAAATAGGTACCACATAGTTCAGAACACACGAATTAAGATATAATAAAGAGGCACACATGAGAAATAAGAACTCTCAGCCTTATATTAAGAAGCAATTGTTGCAGTTACAATGAGCACCATCTGAAAAATCCAGGGCATAATTTTCTTTTTACAACATTCATATATTAAGAAGCAATTGTTGCAGTTACAATGAGCACCATCTTGTAGTAATTTGATGAAACCTGCTCTTCTTTGAAGAATAAATAACATATCTGCAGTGCCACAACCACCAATGCACCTCTGCAGCTTATTCAGAAAATTTTTTATCAGCATATTTCCAAACTGAGCTAGTTATTAATGTCTGAAGTCATTGTAGGATTAATCATGTGAGGATTCAGATTCTAGGTTAATCATGTGAGGATTCTCTAAAAATTTAAAGCATGCCTGCTATGTTGACACACTTTCAGTCTAAAAATTTAAACATGGCTGCACTAATAATAATCACACATGGAAATATAACAATTCATGAACCTTCAGTCTAGAGAATAGTAGATTTTTTGGTGTAGGAAAAAAATTATAGAATTAAAATAAACAAAAAGAGAGGTGATTTGGGATCCGACCTGTACAACAGAAGAGAGAGGTGATTGGGACCTGAACATCAGAAAAGATAGCGGTGGAGACGGATTGATTGAGCCCTGCATCTACTGTTGGCCAGCGTCACCGTCGTCGCATCTACGCTCGCCGTCGAGGCCTCCTATCTCCGTCGTGCCGCTGCTCAACGCGATGGAGATTAGATATAGTACGAGGATATGGCTTGATGACTTGGAAGAGGTTGGACATGCTGCTGCAGCCAGGGAGGCGGGATTACCGGCGGCCGTAGTGGATCCATCAACAGGGGCAGGAGCACTGGCGTCAGCAGTGCCCGCGGGAGCATCAGCAACCCTAGCAAATCCGGCAAGGACGGCGGCGGGAGCACCAGTTACTCGCCTGGAACTTGAGCTCGGATTCCTCTTCAGGTGATTCATGGTGGCAAAGATTTGGGATGGATTTGGGGGCGGCGTGGGATAAAGAAGTGGCGCGCGGAGGCGGGAAGGCGAGGACGAAGCGGGAACGAGCGCGCGCGGAGACGGGAAGGCGAGCGCGGGCTTCGCTCGGGCGGCGGCGGCGTACTCGATCCCGATCGAAACGACTGGTTTCTTCCCATCGGCGTTTTGGTCGTTTCTAGCTGCCTCATTGCGTGGGTCGACCCGGTTCCTTTTGTAGAAATCGTTTCCTTGTTTTCTCCTCTCTCTTCATTAATTCCAATACCACGTCAACAAAAAGCTGAGTTGTCAAGTTATTTAATAGACATAGAAACTGCTATAAATTCACCATTAGGACTGCCCTTAAAGTGACAAACTGACAACAACAAAAGTAGGGCTAGAAACGCTACTACCTGGTGTGAAATCTCACTCCAGTCCTTTTCGATCTACCTTGATCTTTGATCTCATTTATTTCTCTTTTTTTTTATATGTGCTCATAACAAATCTCTCTCCAGATCTCTGTCATATGTTGGTATTCGATTTATGGCTAATCTTACCACGATTGCAGGTAAGTGTCCCGGGGAATAGCATGTTCAACATCGTGACAGTTAGATGTGGACACTGCACAAATCTTTTCAGTGAACCTGAGAACACTGATGCACTCACTCCCAGAACAAGATCAGCTCCAGGTAACACTTGGATACCCACACAAAGAAACATACAAAATACTGAACTACACAAATTAAATCTACTTCACTGGCTGTGGTGGTTATTGTTTTGTTATTGTTGCTTTCGTCGTTGTCGTTTTTCTATTGTTTTCCTTGTGCTGATGTACTGGCGGCCGTCTAGGTTTATCCTTCTTTTTAATATAATTGACAGCTCTTCTTCTTCTTTTTTTATGAGAGCGACCACGAGTGGGGTTGAACACACATGACCAAAGGCTGGAGGTGGAGGCAGCAGCCCTGGCAGCTCTCCTGTTTGGTTCGTTTAAAAAAATTAAAAAAATTCTGCGTTTTCAGTAATAAGTAGCATATATAGATATATCTACTGAAACTTAAAACCATTCATTGCTGAGATCATATATAATTAAAACTCATGTTGGGTGAAGTACAGAAACAGTTGCAATGTCTCTGTACAATACAGTATCCGAAAAAGATCAGTCTGATAATAAAGAGAGATCCTATCCGTTGAACGGCTTTCCTGACGATTGATACATAAACAGTGATTAGCCCTGGCGCCCTGCATTGATCCCTGTTGTCGTCTGCGCTATAGCTAGCTAGTGACGTAGATGTACAGCATGCTAACACTGCAATCAAACGCTCTAGTAGCTAATTAGCCTGCAATATATAGCTGGCCAGCAGAAGCGACACTACGCATGCACAAGTCACTTCGATGTCTGTTCCAACAGTGCTACAACGACGTACAAATCAGGCCGTACGAGCACTGTTACGTTTGGTACACATTCTGTCTGAAGAAGAGAAGTTTACAGCATCATTATCTTGGAGTTTTACTGTTTTAGATAACTGTAAATTAGTCTCATTATTGCCACATGCATGACACGAATTTAATAGACTAGAACTTATTTAGATTTAGTAATTTAAATTTGCACCAATGCAAGCTCTACTTATACTCAGTTAATTTTTTTGATTGCTAGCAGGAGAACATCAGGGTCCATGGCATCAATGGCACCTTGCATTATCTGTGTGGCCATTTGGAGCTCGGTTCTTCGCCCTCAAGGTTCCGGCTTCCAATGATGTACTCACCACAAAACGAGCACCTGCTGCAGGAACAAACACTGAATAATGCTCGTCGTAAGTTGCATATCTTTTGTTATTATTTGCACTGACCATGCTTCGGAATATATGGGCATGCATATACTTTTTAGCTTAGCATCTACATGCAATCATAAGTCAATACAATTTTACTTAATTATTTTTTTTCAAATTCATGCTTGAAATAATAGCTCCAGAGAAGAGGCAACGAGTTCCATCGGCATATAACAGATTCATCAAGTGAGTTCAGCCTTAATTTCCTTATTATGTCCATGGATCTTTTGCATGTTATATATAAGAAAATTGCAAGTTATATATTTTTTCTATGGAGACCTCAACAACTTATGTTTGATTTTACCAAATAAACATTGTGCGCATACATTTATATTCACATGTGCAGGGAAGAGATACGAAGGATCAAGGCGAACAACCCCGACATTAGACACAGGGAAGCCTTCAGCACAGCAGCCAAGAATGTAAGCATACTTGTTTGTTTAGCTTAATATAATGTTAACAGAATCAAGGTTTCATTTATCTATGATTGGTACATAACATTCTATGGTTTTGACTTTTGAGACAATGCCATACTCTCTCACCTTCTCACTGGTCCCAGTACACCTTTTAGTTTAGCGCCCTAATTTCATCTTCTTTAACTAGAAAGCATAGGTGTCACTTGTTGTCAGAAATTTCAAAGAGAGAAGGCGCTTGAATTAATTAGCATTAATTATTTTGCATACTGTTGCAGTGGGCACATTATCCAAATATCCATTTTGGTTTAAACTCCGGACGAGAGGGTGGCAAGAAGCTTGTGGATGAGGCTGTTGCAGCAGCACCGGCTTTGAAAAAGATCCAAGGTTTCTACTGATAGATGTCCAGCGCTCATCAATCATCAACTGGGCGTGGAAGAATTAATACCACAAATTATAATGTACTGTGAGTAAATTAAGGGGGAAATGGAAAATTAATTTATAATTACCTTACCTTTTTAATGGGTGAAAAACATGAGAAGAGATGTACCGTACATAGTACAATAATATATAGTGGTGAGTGATAAGTGGGAAGTGAAGCATACAATCACATGAGTTGCTATTAGGCGCCATGCAGTTGGTTGAACTGAGAAGACTTAATAAATCATTTGACATACCATATAATTACTGTGTGAATTTTGTTTGCAATTATCAAACTACATATGTAGCTATCTATCTCACCGATTTAAAGAGAGGAACCACCGATTCTTCGAATGCAGCGCATATGTTTGTTAGGTTTGGTTTGCAGCTCATGTATACAGACTGTGTACTAGAATGCAACCTCTTTTCTTTTGTGTATTGGTTGCTGTTTGTCGATCCTTTTCTTTTTTTGAACACACAAGCGGCAATGTGTTGGATTTTGCTGAGAAATAAAACTAGGCATGTTAGCAATAGCAAACTATGACTATATGTGCCCACAGTGTTCGATTTACACCGTCACATGCCTGACGACAGTGATAACTAGGGCTAATTAGGCCAATCTCCATGGGGGTTTATGACCTAGTTTTTTTTTTCAACACATCCATATTAACAGTGCTAAAGAGATTCATCCCTATGAAACTTTTATCATCTCTCTTCATAAATATGGTGCCACATTAGCATATTTAATGCTTATGAAACTATGATGAAACTCCATTGAGACTAGCCTTACATTAGCAGTAATCATCATGGTCGTGGCCCTCTCATATGGATGTGTATTACATCTGTTACAGTTTTATTATATTAGTAAGATGAGTGGACCACAGATAGTGTGTAGAGCTCGCTTGAAGAAGTCTGAAACTCTGAATGAGCAGTGCAGGTGCAGCAGCAGCATCATGTTTTCCATGCCATTTCATCACTTCATTAAGTAGCTAGTGTAGTGTGGCAGCAGACCTACACAGTGCAGTAAACATATTATTAGTAAATCATTTGACCTAATACTACCGTGTGAATTTGGTTTGGAATTATCAAACCATATATCTATCTATCTCACTGAATATATTAAAGAGAGGAACCGATTGTTCGAGTGTGCAGCGCATATGTGCTAGGTTTAGTTTGCAACTCATGTGTACATGACTGTGTGGAATGCAACCTCTTTTCATTTGTGTATATATTGATTGATCACGTACAGAACAATTTCCTTTAGTGCTTTACTATTTTTCTGAATGAATGTGTTCGATGTACAGTCTCATACTCTCATGCCTGACGACAGTGATATATAACTAGGGTTAATTACATTAGCAGTAATCATGTTGGCCCTCATTTCATCTGTTACAGTTTTAGTGGGATGACTGGCCATGGACCACACATAGATAGATAGATATATAGTGGGTAGCGCTCGCTTCTGAAGTCTGAAACTTTGAATGAGCAGTGCAGGTGCAGCAGCATCATGTTTTCCAAGCCATTTCATCACTTCATCAAGTAGCTAGTGTGGTAGCTGTGACCTACACACAGTGCAATAAACATATGTACGTATCACTGCTAGATCTAGTAATAGCTACTTTCTCATAATATATTACATATTGTATAGTTGATTGTAGAAAGAGGAGGTGCCACAGCAGTAGTAAGGGTGCAACTGGATGGCATTCTAGCAACCAAGAAATTCTTGAGTCACTGACGCCCTGACGCACGCCATTGCCATACGGAAAAGACGGCAAACCATGGAAAAGCCGTAGGCCATTGCCTTACGTCCTGTGCTTCTTTTCCAAGACGTAATCGGCCTTAGGCCTTTTCCATGGTTTGCCGTCTTTTGGAGGCAACATCCGCAGCTTTGGTCTGTCGCATAATGTAGCCATATCTACTTTGGCCTTAGTAGTAGTAGTATATGCTCTCTCAATCGGTTATCCAAGCAGCAAGCGTCAGAAAAGTGTAGGTACAGTATAGTAGTATAACAATTTAGGGGCAGGCGGCTGCTGCCGGCTCAGGGCTGAGGTTCATTCCGGCCGCCGGGCCGGCGAGCTGAGGACCGCGGCCAGGCACAAGGCGACGACATGGCATTAACGCCGGGCGTCTCCGGCCAGCCGGAGGGCCGGTCCCCTGCAAGAATGAAAATCCGCAGCCGCCCTGCGCCGCTGCCCCCGGGCGACACATGCTGCTGCGCGCATATTCTTGTCTGATGAATTCCGAAGAAGATGCCATATCAGAATTCAGACGTCGTTGTAGGCGTGGAATTTAAATCCCGGGCCGGCCCGCTTGCATCTATGGCAGGAGCCAAGCGCTTGCAGTGAATTGGCATTGGCATTCCAACGGTTATACTAGCTATTCACCCTCTCGGCACCGGAATAAACGGGTGATATCTCCCCAGGCCATCACACTGATAGGTTTTAATCCCGGTTGGGAACGAGCTTGTCTTGATTGCGGATCCCATGGGTGATATCTCCCGAGGCCATCTCGGCACTAGCAGACAGATGGGCTTTAATCCCGGTTGGGGGGATCCGAGACTAAAGGTCGCGGCCTTTAGTCTCAAGTTAAACAATCAGGACTAATAAGCCCATCCCCGAGATTCAAAAACAATTTAAAATCTAGCCTGATTGGGAACGAGCTTTAGTCTTGCCTGCGGATCCCACGGGTGATATCTCCCATAGGCCATCACGACACTAGTAGACAGATGGGCTTTAATCCCGGTTGGAGGATCCGAGACTAAAGGTCCCGGCCTTTAGTCTCGGTTCAAACAATTGAGACTAATAATTAGGACCATCCTCAAGATTAAAAAAATATATAAATCTAGAGACCTCTCATGTGGTGCATGAGATTCAAACCCAAGACCTCTTGATTCTTGTGTAGCTTCCTTACCAACTCAACTGCACAATACATGTGACAAAAGTCCTGAGCGCACTTCTTTTGAATTCATCCGTGGGGGTGGGGTTGGTAATCCTTAGTCCTTGGTGGGAGATCTTCCATCCCGGTTGGTGACACTAAGCGGAACTAAAAGATCACGCTTTAGTCCGAGTTCATGTTACGAGAACCTTAGTCCTGGTTTGTAATACTAGTCGGGACTAAATAATGGCTTTTATTCCCTATTGGTGTTACCAACCGGAGCAAAGGGGCCTTCGATGCATGTAAAATTTAGACCAGTGACTAATGCTCACATTAGTCTCGGACCCCAACACAATCGGGATTAAAGGTGCAAAACGATAGTCGTCCCTCTACGTACTAGCGGGGAAACTCCAGTGTGAAACTATACCATGAAAAATTGGTTAATAGATTCTTACCCAACCATCTTGTTTATCCAAAAAGATTTAAGTTATCTTCATCATAGGGCCGGCCCTATTGAAAGATATTGGCCACTAAATACCATGTTTACGTGTGTGCCTTGTTCGCTTGAACTTATCAGCTATGATATAATGATTTTTTTCCACAATCAAATAGCATCAGCCGGCTTATCAGTCACACAAACCATGAGCTGAATAGGGCGGTCTGGTGTTAACTAGCCCACGTTGAAGAAGGATGGTCATCGCAGTTTTCTCAAACAACTTGATATGCATGCATGCATGCACCTACGACGCATGCATAAGCGACGACAACAGAAGCAGCAGAGCAAAGAATGTACTAAGCTCAGGCAGCAGATTTTCCAATCAAAGCGGCCACAATGGAACGGAGGGTCGTGCAAAGCACCAAGACCTTGTTTAGTTCCCCCAACTTGGGGCTTTCAAAGTTGGCAAAAACACTGTACATCGATTAAGCATTTCGTTTGTATTTGGTAAAAATTATCCAAACATTAATTAATTAGGCTCAAAATGTTGGTCTCGCAAAGTACAATAAAACTGTGCAATTAGTTTTTAATTTTATTTATATTTAGTACTCCATGCATATACCGACATTTTGATGTGATGGGAATCTTCTTTTTCATAGTAAAATTTATGTCCAAATTTTGGAAACTAAACAAGGCCCAAATTATTAAAGCCTGACGAATTTTTTGTGTCAAATCACCGTTTGGGTGGCATGCAACACGATGATGGACCGGCGATATGACGCTTCATGCGACGCTCTGCATTTTGCTCGCTGCCCGGAGGTGACGGGCACGTTCGTATAGTGCTGCAGCAGGAGCCCATGCATCGTCTGTCGCGCGTGCGTGCGTGCCTGATCAGTGATCAGTGATGACATGAGGCTGGCCGCGGTCGGCCTGCTCGGCCATGCAATTGCAAGGCAGCAGCCACAGCCGGCCAGCACGCATGATCAGTAGGGCGATCAGATGGCGTGCAGATGCAGATGGGAACAGACGTGACGGACCGGTGTGTACAGTGCCGTTGCGCACCGGTTACTGATCCACGCTTGGCAGTATCTGGCCTTGTTTAGTTTCCAATTCTGGAATGCCTAAGTTGGGAGTTTTGGCAGATCATCAGCACCAGCGCAGACCGTTTCAATTTCGTTTGTATTATGAAATATTGTCTAAATATTGATTAATTTGACTCAAAAAACTCGTCTCGCAAAGTACAACAAAACTGTGTAATTAGTTTTTGATTTCATCTACATTTAGTACTCCATGTATATGCCAATATTTTGATATAATAGAGAATCTTCTTTTGCATAGTAAATTTTAGTACCCAATTCTGAAACTAAACAAGGGCCTTGCTTAGATGAGCTCAAAATTGCTAGTTTTTTTTTTTTTTTTACTCTCTCTCCATCACATCAATCTTTACGCGCTTGCATGAAGTATTAAATGTAGATAAAAAAATTACTAATTGCACAGTTTAGTTATAAATCACGAGATGAATCTTTTAAGCCTAATTAGTCCATGATTAGACACTAATTACTAAATACAAACGAAAGTGCTACAGTATCAGAATTCAAAAATCTAGCCATCTAAACAAGGCCTGAGTCTTGATTCTTGAAGAAGTGACAGCACCTCCGTGTCCTTGCGAGCAATATATTTTTACTCCCTCATTACTTTTAAAAAAATGCGACTATGCTATGGTAAGACTATGGTATTTATGCCAGTCAACTGTAATAAAGTTTAACTAAGTTTATACTAGTAATCAGTATTAACATTTATGTCTCAAAGTAAAATTTATTATGAAAATATATTACGTCCTTGATCTATCTCTACTCCTAAAAAGGGTAAACTGGACCCGTTCACTTCAGCGTGGTGAAGCCGCTCGGTCAAATGCACCCGTGTGACTCCTGATTACGGCGACAGCTGGACCGCAGCTCCAGGCAGCACCGCCTCGGCGCCCCCGCATGCGCATCCTTCCAATCGCGCGCCGCCGCCGCCGGCCTGCACCCCACTCCGCCGCAAGGCCGCTGCGCTTGAGCTCCACTCGCCGACGTACAGTACGTCACAGCGACGACTGCCGTCCACGTACTCCGCCGCCTGGAGGCTGCAACGCCGTTCGCTCCACTCCACCACCGCGAGGGCCCGTGTGATCCGCGAGGCGGCGATGCGCCGCGCCGCCTTTCGCCCGACCTTACGCTGCCGCCCCGCCAACCTCTCATGGCGCCCATCCAGATCCAGGAGCAGCGGCCTCGCGTATCACTCGGATGAGGAGAGGCCTCTGCTTCAAGCGAAACCTTTCCCCCGCTTTGGCTCTCCCCGGCGTCGTGCGGTGCAGCCCCGGCGGCCAAGCAGATCGCGCCCGCCGTCTCGCCCATGCCCCCAATCTCCTCCGCTGGAAATCCCATCGGCCGCCGCCCGCGCTTGCGCCCGCCCGGGGAAGCGGCTTGCGCTTGCCGGGACGAAGCAGGGGCGTTGGGCACACATCCGCTTGGAGGCCACAGCATGGGCGGGCGCGGCTTCGGGCGTTCTGCGGCGTGTGGCTAGGCCGCTCGGGCGCGATGGCCAGCGTGTGGGCTACGGCAGGTATTAGCAAATAGATGCAACTAGCTGCTAAAACTATATCATTTCAGTGTAAGGAACATAAAAATGTTCAGTACCATAACTCTTTGTTTCTTTCTATTGTATATTTTAGTTGCCCTCTATTTGGCAACAAACTTTATTTCAAGGTGCTTGACAACATTGGTATATGCATTTGTTATGAGCCTTAAAATTTGTGATTTGGTAAATTATGCCTGTTCTTGGCAAACATTGAAAAACGTTTCTTTAGCAAGTCTGGGACATCTTTTCTTTTGTTTGAAGAAAAAAGTTCCAATCATTTAGCCCCTTCAAATAAATAGATAGTGTAAATGTCTGTTGTATAGTAATTGACAAAGCTATCTAAGAACTGCTTTAGAGTTCTCATCTATTTGGGTATCCTTGGTTGTGGTCAGAGTTCTCAACTCTGTCCCATTGGTATATAGCTAGCTTATCTTGCTATTTCCATTTACTTGTGTTTGGTTGATCTCTAAGGCCAAAGATGTTACTGATAGTCATTAGCTTATTTTATTATTGTTTATTTTTGTTCCCCTTCCATGATCCATAGCTCCCAGTATAGCATGCTGTGCTAAGATAACATTTGTAGATTTGCTCATGTAAAGAAGTGTAGAACAAAGGGGTTGTGTGTTGGGAGCTCCAAGCGGAGAACTATGAAGTTGTGCTCCTAATTCTTTGTTCATGGCAATGGGTGCAGATTGCATAAAATTCAGTCTGTATATGTAGTTATTTCAGAAAGGGGGAAAACAACAAAATCAAAACTTCATTGAATATTGATAGGACCAGTAACAGAAAATCAAATGGCACCCATCGGGACTCGAAGAATCTGACCAGTAACAGCTTTGATTTTGTCTGCATGTCTCACCAAGCTTCTTAGTCCTGTTCTGACATTGTCAACACCCAACAAAGCAGACAAGCTGTCCTGGTATATGTTTGAATTTCTTGATGTTTTTCATATTTTTTTAATGAACCGGACAACTGTCATAGTTGCTCAGCGTTTGAGTATCAAATT
The DNA here is from genome assembly GCA_018135685.1 of Themeda triandra. Taxonomy (NCBI): domain Eukaryota; kingdom Viridiplantae; phylum Streptophyta; class Magnoliopsida; order Poales; family Poaceae; genus Themeda; species Themeda triandra. Next base: position 33,376 of record JAENPR010001122.1, on the reverse strand, counting down.
GGGAGCTCTTTCTTATCATACTGGCTCGATATTGCTTATCATGAATATGCATATGATTGCATTGGTGCAAATTGGTCCTCGGCTCTCATTATTGTTACCACAAGGAGTGTCCTATATAAAAGTTGCATCGGTTCTGTATTTTCAAAGTTTTCTGAACTTCCTGGTGACCAGCAAAGAGTTTCTTGAAGAACATGTCATACTTTTTTTTTTTTTTTTTTGAAAGATCCGGAATTACCGGCTTTGTATTATAATAAGGAGGGGAAATAAGTTCTACTTGGTTTGCATGCGCGAGAGGCGCGATCCCAGCAGCAGCCTAAGCTTTACGGGCTTATTACATAAGTGATTACTCGCTAGTTTGTTGAACAACAAAAAAAGGCCTAAGCGCCTTGCAGCCTGCCGAAGACCAGTGCTGCGCCGCGTCTCGATTTCCATGAAGGTGGCCTGCTCATTCCGTTCTTTTCCCCTGAAAATCTTTTAAAGTTGCGCGTGTTCCAGATTGTCCAGAGCTAGGATGACAATGGAGTGTTCAGCCTTTGATCCTCCTCCCATGGCCTGCGTGAACCAGTCTTCCATGTCTGTTTGTGGCTCCCAGCACATCGGATCATGCCCTGTGGAGTTGCTCCAATTGGCCACTCGCCGCCATACTCCCCTAGAGAAAGGGCATTCAAAGAAGAGGTGTTCCGCTGTCTCCAGACTCCTTTCACACAGACCACAGAAGTAATTGTTCTCCCATCCGCGCTGTTGCAATCGCGCCGCAGTCCATAGCCTATCTTGGAGTAGAAGCCAACAGAAAAATTTGCACTTTGGCTGCGCCCATGCTTTCCAAATCAGCGTTTGGAAACTTGACTGCACTTGTCCTGCAAATTGGATTGCATATGCTGACTTTGCTGAATACTGCCCCGAGCTTTCTAAAGTCCAAGTGATTGTGTCCTCCCGCGTGTCATCCAGGTCTATCTCAGCCTCATCGATGGCAGCCCACAATAAGAAGTATTCTGCTATGAGTTCGTGGTTCAGGTTGTGAACAATGTCTAAAATCCATGTCCTGTTCATCAGCGCCTCACGCACAGTTCTGTTTTTGCGTCTACTGTGGTTGTATAGCAGTGGGGATATGCTAGCAGGTGTTCTTCCCCCGATCCAGCTGGAGTTCCAGAAGGAAGCCCTCCTTCCGTCCCTTACCGTGACCACCGTTGCTGCATTGAAGAGTGCCCAGTCTTGATCATCGATAGGTAGTGTGAGGCCGTTCCACGGCCGATCTGGGCTTGTCCATTGGAACCAAAGCCATCTCAAGCGCAGCGCCCTACTGAACCGCTCCAGCTCGATGATGCCCAGCCCACCCATGTCCACTGGCTTCGCAACCGAGGTCCATGCTACTTTACATTTGCCACCAGACATCTCATTATCCCCGGCCCAGAGAAAGCGTCTCCTAATCTTATCAATTTCTTTTGTTAGCTGCTTAGGTGCCTTGATCGCTGTCAGAAGGTAGGTGGGCATCGAAGATAGGACTGAACGTACCAGTTCCCGCCTGCCTGCAGTGTTCAAAAGTTTCCCTTGCCAACCCATGAGTTTTGTTCTTGAGCGGTCAACAAAGCTTTGCACATGTGCCATCTTCAGACGACCCAAATTCAGTGGTAGACCCAGGTAAGTAATTGGGAAACTGACCTTCTTTCCGGCGAAATCTGACAGAATGCTGTCCAAGTCCAAGTCTCCGCATCTTATGGGCGCCACAGTACATTTATCAAGGTTCAATCTCAGTCCCGTTGTTTGCCCAAAACGTTCCAGGATTCCAAAAAGGGCGCTAACTTCTTGCTGCACGGGGTTTAGAAAGATGACTGCGTCGTCGGCGTACAGAGACAGTCTAAGCTTGGCATTCCTTCCCCTCAATGGTGACAGCGTGCCGTTTTCAGTTGCTAGCTCCAGAATTCGTTGTAGAGTGTCAATTGCCAAGATAAAGAGATATGGGGATAGCGGGTCACCTTGTCGTAGCCCCCTTGAGTGGTTAATCCTTGATCCTTCTGTTCCATTCAACATGACCTTGGAGTGTGAAGTTTTGAAAATGTTGGTCAGCCACTCCCTCCATCTTTCACTGAAGCCCCGCTGCTCGAGTAGTTCAAAAATATACTCCCAGGACACAGTATCGAAGGCTTTTGATATGTCCAACTTGAAAAGCAACGCCGGGAATTTCTTTTTGTGGTAGGCACGAGTCAGACTCCTGACGTATAGGAAGTTGTCTTGAATACATCTCTTTTTGATGAACGCGCTTTGCGCATTGGAGATCAGCCTGTCCATTTCTGGGCATAAGCGCATTGCCATGGTTTTGGTAATGAATTTTCCAAAAGAGTGTATTAAGCTAATTGGCCTGTAGTCTTGTGGTTGCTCTGCCAATTCCTTCTTTGGAATGAGGATTATATTTGCTCCATTGAGTTTGTCCAGTGGCCCCGCCCTCAGTCCATGGAAGCAGTTCATTGCGGCCAGCAAGTCTTCCTTTATGATGCTCCAGCTTTTCTTATAGAACAAACCTGTGAAACCATCGGGGCCTGGAGCCTTTTCAGTTGGCATTGCATCCACCGTACGTTTCAGCTCATCCAAACTGAAAGGTTGATCTAGCTCTTGATTGTCAATTCGGCTCAGGTTCATGTTTCCCCAGTCCAGTGTTTGTTGTCTGCTGATTTTGCTCCCAATAACTTGTGTGAAGTGTTCCTGCAGAATTTGTACTTTCTCCTCATGTTTCCAGACAAGGTGGCCGTCTTCGTTTCTTAGGAAAGCTATCAGATTCTGCCTCCGGCGTCCTCTTGCACGCTGATGAAAGAATTTTGTGCAGGCGTCTCCCTCCTTTATTTGGATCATCCGTGAGCACTGCCTTTTGCGTGATCTTTCAATTGCAGCCCAGCCAAGAACTTGCTGTTTCAGTTGCTTGTGCATATCTTTCTCAGTGTCTGAAAGTGGTCTTGACTCCTCTGCAATGTCGAGTCTCAGAATGATCTCATTGGCAATCTCCAACTGTAGGCGCGCCTGGCTGAACAGACTCTTGCTCCAGGTTTTTAGTGCCTTTGCTGTGTTTAGAAGCCGATTGTGCAAAATCATCATCGCATTGTTACCATTAACAGGTTCAGCCCATGCTTCTTGCACCGTTTGAATGAAGTCTGGGGCGCGTGTCCAGAAACTTTCAAATTTAAAGGTCGCTCTTCTTGGCGGTTGGTTCTGGTTGCAAAGAAAAAGTGGGCAGTGGTCTGACAGTGAGCTGCTTAGCGCTAGTAGGACTGCATTTGGCGCTACAGCATCCATTTCTTTGTTGCAGAAAAATCTGTCGAGTTTGACTAGTGTTGGGTTCCTCCTTCCATTGCTCCATGTGTACCTCCTATTGAGTAGCTTAATTTCCAGCAGTTCACTCGAGTCCAGGGCCTGCTTGAATCTTCTCATGATGTTCCTGTTGAGGTTTGTGTTGTTCTTATCACTAGCTTCATAAATCATGTTGAAATCACCAAGGCATAACCATGGTTCTTGAGACGGCTGGCAGCTGATGATTTCATTTAGAAACACTGGTTTTTCAGCATTGTCAGTCGGCCCATACACAGTTGTCAGGACAAAACTGCTGCTGTTGTGCTTGAGAGTGAGTTGTACTGATAAACAGAAGCTCCCCCTTGTTACTGGACCTCCCAGCGCAAAGTCCTGGTGCCAGGCAATCAAAACACCACCTCTTGTTTCATCAGCCGGTATGTAGTTAAAAGTTGAGCAGAAATTGTGCCCCATGAATTCCCAGGCAGTGGTACTGTCAATGACATTCAGCTTTGTTTCCTGCAAGCAAATGATGATTGGCCTTGTCTTCTCTACCATTAGCTTGACAACTTCTCTTCTTGCTGCACTATTCAATCCCCTCACATTCCAGTTCAGAGTTTTGATTTCGTTTTCTAACATTAAGCACCTGAAAACAACAGCAGAAGCAGAAGCACAGGGATGGCCAGCAAACCTTGCAATTCTATTAAGACCACTGGAACTGGTACAAATGGTGGACTCTTACAATCAGCTGACTCTTCCCCTACTGAGCCCTGACTAACATGGCTGCCCTGCAGCCCAACAACAGCTGAAAAAACACAAAGACGACTGCCCTGCAGCCAAGCACACAGAAGACTGCCCTGCAGCCAAACACACCCTGAAACAACACACATGAGGCTGCCCTGCAACCCCGCACAAACAACTCCACCACGAACATGACAGCAAACTAATCCTAACTTGCCCAGCGCAAAGCCGGGTGGTGCTGGCTCTTGTTGTAACATTAACTAACTGACACAGACAACAGCTATTGCTGATGGTGGCCTGGTGCTAAGCCCCCATCTCCAGCGCATCAGCCTCCTGCACAATCGCCTCCAGTGCTCTTGCCAACTTCTTGTTGCCCAAACGAGACACTGTCTGGAGCGCCTCAACTGCCAGCCCTGGGAGATCACCTGCATACAGATCAACATACTCCGTCACAGCTGCATCCGGGGCATGGTGCTGCTGGTGGCCGACGAACTCCAGTTCGCGCCTAAGCTTCTGCGTTGCACGCTCAGCCACGGGCACCGAGGAGACCCTGGCAGCCTGGCGTGCGCTGGAACGGGTGGGCATCATCATCTTCTTGCTCTTGGGTGCACGGGTCTTGACCGTGCGGGGCGGCGAAGCATCCCGCACCGGCGCCTGCAGCAGCGGTGGCTTGAGGTCGCAGAAGAGGCCGCTGAAGATGTCAGCCGGCTCCTCCTCCTCCTCGTCTTGTCCCTCCTCAGTGTCGTCAGAGCCCCTCCGAGGGAGCTGGGTGTCGGTGTAGGTGTCCCTCGGTGGCGGCGACGTCAGGTGTGGTGTCGCCGGTGTGTTGCCTCCACACACGGTGCGGTCCTCAGCCGGCTCGAGCTCCATCCTGTTGACCAGGTCGGAGATGTCCCCCACCTGGTCCCCGTGCGCGCTTGCTGAGTCGCTGCCTGCGCCCGGAGCATCCAGCTGGACGCCAGGTCCGAACAGCACCTCCGGCTCGGCGTCTGGCGCCTCCTGGCCGTCGCCGTGGGCATATGCTGGAGAAGATGGTGCCCCGCCGTCGTCGTCGGTGTAGTGGCAGCGGGCCTGGCTTGATGGCGCGTTGGCGTAGACGAAGGCGGCCTCGTGCATCATCGGGTCCGCGTACTCATCCTTGGGCCCAAACTGTGGGACGGCCCAGGACTCCTCCTCTAGGCCCGTCATGTTGATGGAGATGTTTCCCCCCGCGTCGGCGTGGACGCGGCGGGCCGGCGATCTTGAGCGTCGGCGTTCCCACTCCTCCGACGCATGGGGGAGGCTGTCCCGCCCTCGCCATGTTCCCGGCGAGCGGCTGAGCCTCCGTCCACGCTCCTCCTCCTCCAGGGGCGCCGCGACCGTTGCCCGGCGATAGGGGTGCGGCGACCTTGACTGAACGCGCACGGACCGCTCCGAGGCGCACCCAGTGAAGAGTTGGCGCACCCTCGTGCTCCGCGGCGCGTCACGGTGTCGATGCTGTCCGTCGTGGTCGCTGTCGGGGTCGGGGTCGGGGTAGCGTCGCTGCTGGGGTGGAGCCGGGTCCCGGCAGCCGACGATGCGTGGGATGACGGGCCTGGCGTGCAGAGGCCGGCCGTCGAGCACCCCCGCCGACCAGACGAAGGGGACGAACTGCACGGAGCTCCCCTGCTCCGATGACGTCTCCGAGCCAGAGTGGTCTGGCGAGTGCGTGCTCCAGTCTTCGTAACCCTCCAGGTGGACGAGGATCGTCCTGTCCCCGAACTTCCCCACCGGTGGCGTGGCCGGGATGAAGTTTGGTGGCGGGAGGTCCACGAGTTCCATGGCCCGTCCCGCCCTCGCCGCGAAGATGCAGAACTCGACCGCCCTGGGGAGGTTGTCCGGCCGCTCCATCCACACCCAGAAGGTGAGGAACTGCGACGACTCCCTCTCGTCGGCTGAGTGCGGTCCGTCGAACTTGTCGAAGATGCAGGTGTCCCCCAGGATGAGCCTGACGCCCTCCTCGTTCCACGCCTCCAGGGGAACATTCTCCATGGTGACCTTGACGTGGAACCACCACGTGGCCTCGGCTCCCCCTCCAGCTGGGCGCCAAGGCCGCATGAGCAGGTGGTTGCCGCCGATGTACAGGGTGCCCTTGAGCACCGCTCTGTCACGTGACGGCGCGAACCTGAAGTCGGCGACGAAGGAGACGGAGGTGAGCCTGGTGACGCGGAAGGTGTGCCGCGGCACCTGGAGCTGCACGGATAGCGCGTAGCCCACCTCCACCGTCGAGGGGGAGTACCCTCCAGGCTGCACTGTGACGGTGACGGCGTGTACCAGCAGGCGGCCCGCCTCAGCAGTCATGGCGGGGGAAGCAACGATGGGGACGCGGTTCAGGGCGTTGCGGAACGCGGCGTGGCCCGGGACGTGCGCCATTGGCGGCGAAAGCTCTTGTTGCGGTGGTTGGTCGGCTGAGTGTTGCGGCGGCGGTGGTGTTGGCGAAGGCGGAGGTGGGGAGCGGAGGCTGGTTTTGCGGCGGCGGAGATGGTGGCGGTGGCGGGCTTTGCGGCTTTGGTTGTTTGTTGGGGAGATCTGGGAAAGTTATGCGGCTGTGGATGCTGCCGGCGGGGAAGTCGAGCCGGGAGCGGAGTTCTTTGGAGATGATGGGCTGGCGGCGGCTTGCGGGCGGAACGGAGATGTGGCCGTTCCCTTGCGCCCAGGGCAGCGAACCGGTCTCGCACCGAGCTACCTGATGGTCGAGGCCGAGGCACCGGAAGCATCTGCCGGCGATCCTCCTTTTATAGGCCTCGCGGGCCCTGGTGGACGCCGTCGGGGGATGCTCAGCGGTGCTCCTTGGCTTCTCCACAGAAGGTCGCCGCAGATCCGGATCTTTGCGCCACCAGTGCTTCTTCTTTGAGACTTGCCATTCTTGTGAAAGTCCAGCCCCATCTTGCTCCATTACGCCTCTGCAGGCATGGCTGTCGCGCTGCCTGACACGGGAGGGGTAAATAGGGCGCTCACCATGGGCGGGACGCGCCCTCGGGCGGGACGCGCGCAGAGGTGCAGGCTCCCCGGCGGGAAAGCTTGCCAGGTCGATGCGCCTCCATATCTTTTTCTTCCGGCGCGGAGCAGACTGGGCAGAGGATGGCAGCGCCTTGAATAGCCTTCCTTTCATCGATTTGGTGTTGGACGGTGCCTGCCCGGCGGAGAGGCCTGGAGATGCTCCCATGTCCGGGGTGGCCGACGCTCGTCTTGCGTCAGTCGAATCGCCGGATCCCTCCATCAATTTCGCGGATCCCTCCTTCAATTGCGCAGATCCGCTGTTGGTCGTCAGATCCGCGTGCGCTGGGCGCAGATCCGGTGACGCCTCGCCCTCTCCGGCGTCGGACGCACCATCTTCGTCTTCAAAGTCTTCGTCAGACTCATCCCAGTCGAGGACCTCCACCCCGTCTCCCTCCTCGACGACCTCCACAACTTCTCCCTCCTCTGGTGCCTCCTCACTCGGGAAGGGTGGAGTGGGTGTGTCAGTGGTCGGCTGCCCGTGGGCCGAGCTGGATGGTGTAGGGGGCTGGTTGGTGGACGGCGGCGCCGGGGGCGGCGCCGGCGGTTCGGGGGTGGAGGGCTCTCGCTTACCTTGGTGCTCGCTCATTTCGGAGTCCTCCCTCCTATCAGAACATGTCATACTGAAAACATGTGTCAATATTCAAGAGTGAAGCTAATTTCTATCTTTTTAATATCAATATAGCGGCAGTGGCATTGCCTACATTTTCTCGGCAATAAAGAGGCCATGGCTGATGGAGCTACTGTTGGGCTTCCATGGGAGCTAGCCCTTGGTCTTGCATCTCAAATAATGAGCATTCATTCCATTGAGATATGATGCTATGATACACTCTTTGCATATGCTGTGCGATTGTTTTAAGTCACCGTCTCCTGGTAGACACTTGTTTCTTCCTAAAGAAAACTGAGTTCCTTTATGCATATATACGTACATATTCAGTTTGCTCCACTAATCTCTGCACTTTATCGTAGACATTTTTGTGTATAATCATATACCTATTTGCTATTTAGGTTCTTGGTGCTGCAAGCTTGCAATCATGGTGAGCAACAGAGCAAAAAATCCACGACAACTGAAAGATTAGATCACATCTATTACAGGGACATAGCTGGAGTTCAGGAGCTTGAGAAGGACGCGTTTCGTGGAATGCTGATTACTGCTGTTGTTGCTACCGCAAAGCGGTGCCACGAACTGTCTTAGAGTTTAATTGGTGTTCATATGGGCGGATTTCGACAAGACTGCATTTTGTTGATATGCATGTCTTTTATAGTTCGATTAGCATTTCATTTCCACTCATACCTTGTGTCGTTTTAATAGTTTAACTTTATTGGTGCCAACATTATTTCAAAAACCCTTCTATTTTATGATTGCAGCAAATTGGATTAACAAAGTTTTGTCACCCGTAGCAACGCACGGGCATTGGCTAGTTGATACTTATTGCATTGTGTATTATGAATGGCAGTACTTTATTGTATAATTTTGATCAAAATTAAAATCGTATGACTCTTCAAGAAATGGAGATTGCATTTTTTGTTTGAGACAATGCTCGTCAACAAGTCAATAACGCGCCTACCAAAAAAAAAACACAAAGGAGTGCCTCTTCTTTTTTTTTTTTTTTTGAGATAAGGGTTGGATTTATTAATAAAGAACTTTTACAACCTGCCCCCCTAACTGGGCACCCCTGAACAAACAGAAAATTACAGAAAAGTCCTCTCAGTAGGAGTACCCTGCGACTTTCGCCGTCGCCGACCGTCGTTGCTGCTACAGCCCGGTTTTCCTACACTCCCCGCGGTGAAGGAGATCCAGAATGAAGCGCATAGCCGACTCCCAAATCGACGAAGAGTCTTTAAATTTTGAGACGCCCATCAGTAGCACACCAAAGGCGTGCCGTTGATCCATTGAACGCAGGCACACGGCCCGAAGTCGTCTTCTCGTTGTCGTCGGGAACAAACGCCAGTTGCTTCACCAGCCAATCCCAATCGACGAACAGCAAATCCGCAAGGGCGGTCGATGAACACCAACCCATACACATGGGATGGTGGATAACTAACCTCACAAGGAAGTTCCTGTCACCAGAAGCATCTTGGAGGGACAAAATTCAGGTGGATGTCCTAACATCGTCACCGGTAGATCCACCGAGCCTCCTCCAGACAGCAACCTTGTCGTAGGAGATGAAGTAGACGCTGCCGTTGATGTCATGGGTGTCGCCAGCGCAGTGAAGAACACAGAGGATTCACACACCGACGCAGAAGGAAACAACAGAGACAAACTCGTTGATGAAGAACCCCCAGCAGAAGACACCAACAAGCACCACACACACAACGATCAACATCTGAATTGCTCACCACCTACTTGGATTGCGCCAAAAGATCTCGGGAGGAGACAAACTGAACCCAGTGATTTCCTCACCGGGAGATAATCCAACCCTAATATATCTAGATCTAGCCTAATATGAGATATATTTAACCTCCGCCGGATCCCCAGCTCCCCTTGCTCACCGGCGACACAGAGATCACCGGAGGCAAGGGAGAACCGGCGAATCTGGCGGCGGGATGTTGGTCGCCTCGAAGTCGCCCTCTTTACTGTAGGGAAGAGTCAGGAAGCTACTCAGGAGTGCCTCTTCTGGCAGGCCTCGATCCTAAACCCAATGGAAATTTTAACAAGGCGCCTGTTTTGGCAACAACGGCCCGTCGCCAGTTTCAGCCCGGTACGGCCCAAAATCACCTCCACAGAACGAAGTCAACTCGGCCGCTTGGTTCGTTACCAGTTCCCTCAGATTTGCTAACCCCGTGGGCCGTGGGCCGTGGTGTCCTCTAGTCTAGATAATAGAATTAGTGCTACCTAGCGGGGCCACAATAAAATGCTTTTATTTTTTCTCTCAAAAAAATAAAAAATAAAAGTTTATACAAAACAAGGTGCGATGTTACAACTTACTGCAGAAGCCAACACGTAGTCTTTTGATTTTGAATGTGTCTATAATATACTCCCTTCATTTTAAATTATATGTAAGACATTTTGAATGTGTCTATATAGTATATAGTATAATACACTACCTTCCGAAACCATGACGGTTCATACTTCCAACTTGTGCCTGGGACTGGATCTCATCAGAAGAGCTCTAGTGACTGTTCATACTTCCAACTTGTGCCTGTGTGCCTGAAACCATTTTGAATGTGTCTCTGGCAGCTACCACTAGAACATCAAAACCGTGCATTAGTGCCAACATCGCCATGGCAAATAGGAGACGAGCTCTAGTGACCTGCCAATATTGTCTTTAATCTTGAGCAAGGTAGAGTATCGAAGTCTTTTACTCTGTAAATTATCATTTAGGTTTATTTGAGTCAAAATCGTTTTCTATAAACTTTGCTCTCTCCGACATTTTTTTATTAAAATCTTGTTCGTATTGTTGAGAGCCACATCCTCGCACTCCATCTTCGGCTAGCTAGCGAAATTCAAAATAAATAATGTTTATATTTGAGATAAATTAAAGAGGTTGGGAAGAATATAAATAGTCTCTTTGAATTTGAAGATCAGACCGAGGTATGTCAACATATATATAATAATATAACATCCACGATAAATCAAACCGTGGATTAGTAAATCTTAAAATAAATTCATGTTTACTTTGTCATACTCTTATCTTCTTCATTCCTTCACACTTTTATTTAGGTTTATTTTTAAATATTTTTTCTATTAGATGAAAGATTTATTTTAAAATATATGGCTTTATAATGTTGATATCGACCGAGTCCACGTCAGAAAAGTATCAATCCAATTGTTCAACCCCGAAATCAGAAAAACGAACAAGTAGGAGCACAGCAATCACGATCAAGAACAAGAAGCAGAGTTCGGCCGTGTGATCTTCCCTTCCCTAGCTTAATCATAATCACGCATGCATGGTTTCTTTCTCCTCCCAACGAACAATCAATCAAAGAAAAAAATTCGGAAAAAGAAAACACGAGCAATCTCATCTGGTAATAAATCTGGTCGTCGATCGCCGCTGCAACAATCTGCAGTCGATCGATCGATTAAGCAATCAATCGCAGGAGTTCATCTTCTTCCTATCGGGATCAAATCGGTTGGTCGGTTGGGCTGGTGATGCCATTGCCATGCGACGACGGATCGGGACCAAGAAGCCGGCAGGGAGAGAGACGGCGCGGGGCGGCGGTCACGGCGGTCCCGATGAGCTCCTCCCCTCGCGCTGCGACGAGCACCTCCTCTCCTCGCGCTGCGACGGGCTCCGCCAGAATCCGGCGCCCTGGAAGCTGGCCCAGACGGCCGCCTCGGCCTCGGCGAGCTCGTCGCGCCTGGCCGCGGCGGCCCCCGCGGGCCAGTGGCAGAAGTCGAGCGCGTCGCCGTTCCGGTCCCTGGCCGCCGCGGCGGTCGGGTCGGCCGACGCCGCGGCGTCCGACGCGAGGAGCCCCGCCATCTCCTTCTTCTTGGCCGCTGCGGCGCGGGCTGCCCGGCGGCGCCTCGCCCTGGCGCGGAGCGCGCGGCGGCACAGCGCGGCGGGCACGCGCACGGCGGCCAGCACGACGAGCTCCACCACCGCGCACGGGAAGCAGCAGCAGACCGCGGCGCACTCGGCGGCCGTCCCGCCCGCCACCTCCCCGCACCGCGGCTGCTCCCGCGCACGCCGCCGCTCCTCCCGCTCCCGCCGCGCCTCCACGGGCGGGGACCGCCGCAGCCGCCGCTCGTCCTCCTCCATCGCCCGCGCCGCGGCCGGGGACGGCGACGCCGACCCCGACCCCAGCCCCCGCGCCATGGACGCGGACGTGGTCGCGGACGCCGACGCCGATCGCCGGTGGATGCGCCGCTGCTGCTTCTGGTGCTCGTGGCGCCGACTGTCGCCCCGCGCGTGCGCGTGCTCCCCGCAGGCCTCGGCCATCGTCGTCCGTCCGTCCGCGATCGCTCGCGCGCGTGCTGCTAGCTCGTCGTCGACTCGTCGCCGCCTCTGCCTCCGCCCGGCCGCCGCAGTCAGAGACGGCGGCGCGCCGCCATCACCTGTAGATTCGTGCGTGGGAGAGCGGCGAACGGGCGGCTGGCCGGAGCAGGAGACGCATTCGCGAGGTGAAGAGAGATCGGCATGCGCGGCCGGGGCGCCCCGCCGTATATATTAGCGGGGCTCTTGTCCGGCTGACGAGTGGGACCCACCCCCTCGCATCATATAACACGAGCGCAGCGCGTGCGGGCCCCGGGGAACCCGTTACGCCGCTCCACGCCAGGGGGCGCCCGTTTCTGGTGGTAAGGGAGGCTGGCACGTGGGGTCAAACTGTCTATTCTTTTTATCCCTCTCTCCCCTCTTTTTAGTTCCTTTTTGGCTACACTGTGCACCTGATGTTAAAATTAGCACCTGAAGGTGAAACTACATGGGAAAAGCTTTGATCCCCATTAGCTTTGAAGCTACTTAGGTTTGATTCGATCGATCGGTGTTGTCTTCTCCTTCATAGGGTAGGTATGTTATCACTATCATATCTTGCCAATTTTTTTTCGATACAAAAAGTATTCATCATTCAAATGAAAGGGGAATAAACCTTGTCCAAATAGTGTTTGTTGTGTTCTTGTAGTGCCTTTGTTTCTTGTTTATTTAGTTTATGATGAAAATTATATGGTTTGTTATCTCCTTCCTTGGAATCGTGACTATCACGAATGCTTACCTGTTCTTATTTTTTAAAAAATAATTTGATCATATTTTATCGATTTGTTTGAAGCATGTAAGTAAGATGCTGGCGTGCGAGGAATTTGTTGACCTGCGCGCACGTTGCGATTGCGATCATGGAGGTAAATCATCGTGGGGTGCAATGCGGCGGCCACGTACGTGCATGATCGTTGATGCTATAATATGACTGATCCGATCTGCAGAAGAAGGACGGCGGCGGCGTTGGCGGTGTCGTGCGCGGGCGGCCGGCGGCGATGGTGGACGGCGGCGGGCGGGAGATGGACTCGCCGCGGTTCCAGGCGATTCTGCGCGTCACGAGCGGGCGCCGGAAGCGCGCGCCCGAGGTGAAGAGCTTCTCGCACGAGCTGGGCTCGCGGGCGGGCGTTGGCTGCAGCGGCGGGGGCGGGTGCGGCGTGCCGGCGATGCGCAAGATGGTGCGCGGCGGCGGGCTCAGCAGCACCACCCCGGAGGAGTTCATCGGCGCCGTCCGGACCAAGTTCATCCGCCTCAAGGAGGAGGTGGACAGCGAGCTGGGTGTCTTCGCCGGGGACCTCGTCGACGTGCTGGCGCGGGCGGACCAGGGCGATGGCGATGTCGGCGACGGCGAGGGCGAGGGCGACGACCACGACTGGCGCGTCGCGCTGGAGGACCTGCTGGTGGTGGCGCAGCGGTGCGCGGAGATGAGCCCCGAGGAGCTGTGGACGCGGTGCGAGGGCGTGGTGCAGGGCCTCGACGACCGCCGGCAGGAGCTCCCCGCGGGGCTGCCCAAGCAGGCGCACACGCGCATCCTCTTCATCCTCACGCGCTGCACCCGCCTGCTGCAGTTCCGCAAGGGCGCCGCCGTGGGCGGGTGCCGCTACGCCGACGTGGAGAGCAACGTGCTGGGCCTGCACCAGCTCAGCGACCTCGGGCTCTACCCGATCCACGTCGACGGCGGGGACCTCGGCCGCAAGAGCACCTCCAGCCTCACCGAGCTCAAGGAGCGGCTCATCAGGCGCCGGATGCTGGAGCACAAGCAGCTCACCGTCGACTTCTCCCCGGCGAGGATCTTCTCGCCGTCCTCCGGGGACGGGTCGGCCGCTGCTGCCGCTGACGGACACTCCCCCAGCGGCAGGATGGCGTCGTGGAAGAAGCTCCCTTCCCCCGCCGAGAAGAACAAGATCTTGAACGCCGCCGGAGCCGCGGGTGACGCCGCCGGGGATGCCGCCGCGGCTGCGGGCGACGATAGCCCCGGGAAGAAGAAGCCCATCACCCGGCACGCCGGCAAGACGACGGTGGACGAGATCGTGGAGCGCGTGGACGCGGCGAGCGTCCACATCCACCCGGACGGGCTGGCGGCGTGCCTGCAAGGCGGCGACGCGGCCGTGGACCTGGCGGAGGTCCCGTCCCGGTACCCGGAGGCGCAGCAGATCATCGTGGACGGCAAGCCCCGCATGATCTGCCGCATCTGCGACTTCGAGATCCCCATGGCATGCGCCGAGGGCCACTTCGTGGTGTGCACGCTCGCCGACCGCTGCGACGCCAAGGGCCACACCGCGGACCAGCGCCTACTGCGCGTCGCCGAGGTGCTCGACCGCGTGCTCGCCTGCTTCGACATCCGCGGCGGCTGCTCCCTCGGTGTCGGCGGCAGCAGGACGAGCACGTCGTCGGAGTCCGATGCGTCCTACTCCAACAACGCCGCCGACCACGACGCGCTGTCCCAGCTGCTGACGGTGCCGTCGACGGAGCTCTTCTCGGAGGGCGCGCTGACGCCGGCGTCGGGGAGCCTGCCGCAGTCGCCGCTGCTGACGCCACGGACGAGCCACGCCGAGTCGCAGCTGACCAAGCACAAGGCGTTCGCGGAGCTGGAGAACTTCCAGCAGATCGAGAGCCTGCTCGCCATCGCGCGCGGCGTCGAGGGCATCAAGAGCTCCGACTACAACTCGCTGGAGGACCTCAGCTCCTACCTCGAGGACCTCAACGCCGTGATCGACACGCGCAAGGTGGACGCGCTCGTCGTCGAGACGTTCGGGCGGAGGATCGCCAAGCTGCTGCAGGAGAAGTTCATGCAGCTGTGCGGGCAGATCGACGACATGGGCGGCAGCAGCACGGCGGGGTCGGACCAGCAGCAGCCGCACCTGCACCCGATCGACGAGGAAGGCCCGATGCCGGAGAGAGTGACAACGATGACGATGAGCTCGCGGGCGACGACGACGCTGAACGGCGGCAACAACGCCGGCAACCGGTTCAAGGACCGGACGTCCATCGAGGACTTCGAGATCATCAAGCCCATCAGCCGGGGCGCCTTCGGCCGCGTGTTCCTGGCCAAGAAGAGGGTCACCGGCGACCTGTTCGCCATCAAGGTGCTCCGGAAGGCGGACATGATCCGGAAGAACGCTGTGGAGAGCATCCTGGCGGAGCGCGACATCCTCATCTCCGCGCGCAACCCGTTCGTGGTCAGGTTCTTCTACTCCTTCACGTGCAGGGACAACCTGTACCTGGTCATGGAGTACCTCAACGGCGGCGACCTCTACTCCCTGCTCAGGAACCTCGGCTGCCTCGACGAGGACATGGCCAGGACATACATCGCTGAGCTCGTGAGTTGCCATTGTCATTGCCGTTTGTTGTTTCGTCGTTGTGTCCACCCTCTCATTTTGCTGCATTGACTGCAAACAGGTTCTTGCGTTGGAGTACCTGCACTCCATGAATGTGATCCACCGCGACCTGAAGCCTGACAACCTGTTGATCTCTCGTGACGGCCACATCAAGGTAATCGGTGTCAGTCCAGTCAGTGAATGTTTGTCAGGGAATTATTGGCCTGACTGACTGACTCAATGAATGCAATGCAGCTGACCGATTTCGGGCTGTCCAAAGTGGGGCTCATCAACAGCACGGACGACCTGTCGGGGCCGGACGTGAGCAGCGTCCTCGTCGGCGACCACCAGCCGACGGACGCGGAGCAACGGAAGCAGAAGCGGCAGCAGCGGCAGAAGCAGACGGCGGTGGGCACGCCGGACTACCTGGCGCCAGAGATCCTACTCGGCATGACCCACGGTTCGTCTTCAGTGGTTCTTCAGAGATGTGAAACTTGTGATTCAGTGACATGGTCTGTTTGTTATCCGACAATACGTGCATTGCAGGCCCAACTGCTGATTGGTGGTCGGTTGGCGTCATCCTGTTCGAGCTGCTCGTGGGGATTCCTCCCTTCAATGCTGAGCACCCGCAGGTACTTGTATGTGCATCGCCTATCGGAAATTCCCTGTTTGTTATTATGCGCAATGTGGAATGGATTTGATAGAAATCTGAACGCAATGCAAGTGGAGTAGTTTTGGGAAAGTGAATGGACAAATCTTTTTGAGTTCCTTAGTACTGATTTGATTTGATGATCAACCTAATTTTATAATATTGGTGTATTGCAGATAATATTTGACAACATAATGAACCGAGAAATACCTTGGCCACAAGTACCAGAGGAGTTGAGTTCTGAAGCCTATGATTTAATTGACAAGTAAGTCAGAAAAACATATGAGGTTCTGAAAACCCACTAGGTCTTCATTCAGTACAAATTGCCATTTTGACTCGTTTTCAAATCTTATTAGGCTGCTGATGGAAAACCCGGTGCAAAGATTAGGCGCGACAGGTGCTGGAGAGGTACTCCCTTTTCTTGGTCTTCTCATTTCTCCTTTTCATAAGAAATCCCTACTCTTGTGCAAGCGACACTAACTGAAATATGCTATTAGAGCAGGTAAAGGCTCATCCGTTCTTCAAGGACATCAACTGGGACATGATTGCGAGACAAAAGGTTACTACTACACTAAACCATTTCCACTACTGATGCATAGTACCATGTTTTATTTCAGAAAATTTCAGGTGACCGAATTTTATGCAACAATCTTACATAACTAATTAGTAATATAAATCAAAGGACAACTCACAAGAGACAATTCATTTTTTCTATATAACTAAATAACAATGACAAAATTACATATTACCTGAATAACAACAACACACAAAAAAAGGCACCTGACATATAAGAGAAGTGGAAAATGAATTCTAGCGGTGCAGAAATTCAGGCAGCTCAAAGAACCATGCATGTTCTTCTCTTGTAGGTTGCATTCATCCCTTCTACAGATGATGAGTATGACACGAGCTACTTCGCTTCCCGCCACGCCTGGGGCAGCGCTGACGAGCAAGTCAATGCGTCCGTCAACGATTACGACGACCGGAGCGAGACTAGTAGCATGAGCTGCGGCAGCAGTCCACATAGTGACTACGAGGAAGATGTGAGTGTCCTGTATGGCTGTACCATAAACCGATGCCTCCTTGTGGGACTTCAGACGCCCAAGCCATTTTGCATGGTCCGATTCTCATCTCATCTCACAAGTTTCAATCTAATTGGTAGCAGGGTGATGAGTGTGGCAGCATGGAAGAATTCGGAGCGCCATTGTCGGTGAAATATTCTTTCAGCAACTTCTCATTCAAGGTGAGCTATTACATTATCTGAAATTTCTCTGTTGCATTGCATATTTGCATACGAGTTTTCTTTTCTGAATGTTGACACCAATGTGTTTTTTCAATATTGTCTTTGATGACTGAATTTTCCTTTCCTTCTTTTGCTGTAATGTGCAGAACATCTCTCAGCTAGCATCCATGAACTACGATCTGATGACGAAGCACAACTTGGATCCTGTGCAGTCGTCGAAATCTTGAGAGCAGAGCGGTAGAGGTAGGTAATGTTGCATTTCTGAATGGTGTAAGCTACTAGATGCCTGGACATTATTATAACCTTAGCTATACTGTTCTTCAGCTTTTGTTAGTCAGGAACTCAACCTCATCAGTCACCACACCAGCAGGCTTTGACTGAAGATGATTGTGTGTGGCAATGAACCTGCAGTTTCATCTGGAACAAACATGTTGCCCAGCCAGTGAGCAGATTAAAAGGGCAGTTTTTGTTTGTGCAGTCAAAGTCAAACATGCGCCGAATCCGAATCACATGAAGTGGTGAGATGAGGAGTTTAATTTTGCAGGGAAGCTTCTGCACATGAAGCATAGGCAAAGCAAATTGCTAGTTATATGCAATTCATAGCTTGCACTGAGACCATGCATTATCAGAAGATAGGATGGTATCCACCGTTGTAATCTCTGACAACTGGCTGCTGATACATAGTGAATCCTGTGTTTGTAGAAAGATGGCACAATAGATAGCACTGTAAATCTCTCTCCTTTTTTTGTAAACGAAATTTCTGAAACCTCTAAGTGTGCTGAATTGGAAGGTTCGGTGCCTTTTACAGTGTTTGCATCGACAGAAACAACAGCAGTGCTCCTACCACTGATGAAATGCAAAGCCCTGTCATAAATTGTTCACCGATAAAGAAAAACTTTGCACAAATTGGTGTAATACTCTTCCTCTAATAATTAACATAAGCAAAAAAAAATACAGAAAAAAATATCAGAGGAAGATTATCTTTTTGAATGATGGGTGCGAGACGATTCATTCACCTCGAGAACAGAAATCGAGGGGTTGTAGGAGGTTGCAGCATCAGGCGGTGGTGTTGCAGAGGCCAGCCAGCACAGCCCTTATCGCAGAATCCTTCCATCACAAGAGAAGAGTCACCAAGAATCCAGTCTCCCCTTCTTTTAGAACTTGTGCTCTATCAATCATTCTCTTTTTTTTTTTTTTTGAGAGCAGGCATTACACCTGTATCAATCATTTTTTTTTTAGATTACGGTCAACGCAGACGCCACAATACGTCACGCACACTCACCCCTATGAACACACGTACGCAAAACCTACCCCTACCCCTATGAGCACCTCCGAAGGACTAAGCACCGGCGAACCGGAGATTCTCGAAGTCACCATGACCGCTCGTCGTCGACCAAGGAACGTCGCTTACCACTTAATACATAACGCCGGTAAATCCTTGGAAAATCCCAGGAAATGGTCTGCGAGCAGGATTTGAACCTTGATGAGTAGCGTCCCACTGAACCGTCCTACAATTGGACTACAAGTCAATTTGCACACCTGTATCAATCATTCTCTGAGCTCTTGCAGCAACCCACACTGGTTTAACAGGTATTTTAGATACATGTATTTTAGCGGATAAAATTTTGTTTAACAGGTACGGGTATGCGTATCGCACTAGATGGGTATATACTGTTGCCGTCTGTAGTAGCGGGTAAAACTGATTTTAGAGTGTGGAGCATGGTTTTTTGCTCAAGTGTAAATGAATAAGTGATTCTTCTTTCCTCTCCACCATAATCCATGTGACTCTTGGCTGGAAGACTGGCATCTTATGCAGGATCTGATCAGGCAACATCTTTTAAGAGCTCAGAAAAAGATGATGAAGCACTAGGCTGATAAAAGAAGATCTTTCAGAGAGTTTGAGATTGGAGATTCTGTCTATGTTAAACTGCAACCCTATGTGCAAACTTCAATAGCTGCAAGATTTTCAAACAAACTCTCTTTCAGGTACTTCGGTCCATTCACTGTCGAAGCTAAGGTCAACTCTGTTGCTTATAAGCTCAAGCTTCCAAGAGGCTGCCTCATTCACCCTGTCTTTCATGTGTCTCTACTCAAATGGGTTGTTCATCCAACACCACCTGTCAGCAGTGAATTACCAGATCCCTTGGTTCATTTTCAGGTGCCTGACACTATCCTTGACAGACGCTTACATGTTCATAATGACTCGTCAGTATCTCAGGTTCTGGTGAAGTGGTCAGCTCTGCCTAAAGAGCTAGCAACCTGGGAGGATGAAGAAGCACTTCGGCAGGAGTTTCCAAGAGCACCGGCTTGGGTTCAAGCCATCTTTCGAGGGAGGAGGGATGTCACCAACAGCAACTCACCTGATCAAGGTTTATCGCCATCTGAACCTGTTGCTGTTGCTGTTGCTGAATCAGAATCGCCATCAGTGTTGCCGTCGGCGTCCTCAACTGGAAAAGGCAAGCGAGTGAAGAAGCCCAACAAACGCAACTCTGGGCCGGACTGGGTTTAAATGACAAGGCCCAAGTAATTTCACTTTGCTTTTCTTTCAGCCCATGTAACGGGCAGAGCGACACCGGTGCCGTGTTCGCCATGTATTGCTTCGTCGTGTAGGAGAACGGTGAACTGGATCTCGTTCCTCAGAACCTTGCAGTTGGGCATTGGCGGCGCGCTCGCGACGATCGCCGGAGCTCGGCCGATTCGAGTATCCCCGAACCAATTACCCTACGTTATCTAGTTCGGTTACACATTGCATAAGACTTTTCTTCTCTGAATGTTGACACACATGTTTTCTTTTTTCTGTGATGTGCAGAACATCAGCTAGCATCTATGAACTACGATCTGATGACGAAGCGCAACTTGGATCCTATGCAGTCCTCAAAATCTTGAGAACAGATGGGTAGAGGAAGGTAATGTTGCATTTCTGAATGTCGTAAGCTACTGGATACCTGGACATAAGCAGAACCTACACCATTCTTCAGTTTTTGTTAGTCAGGAAACCGAACCTCAGCGGTCACCACACCAGCAGGCTTTGACCGAAGATGATTGTGTGTGGCAATGAACCTGCAGTTTCATCTGGAACATGTGCCCAGTCAGTGAGCAGATTAAAAGACAGCTTTTGTGCGGTGAAACTCAAATGCGCGCCGAATCCGAATCACTAGTAGTAGTGAGATGAAAGTGTTTATAGGGAGGGCCTCTGCACATCAAGGATAGGCAAAACAAATTGCTAATACGAGTGAGAGCCTCTGGGACCATGCATTATCAGAAGATATAGGATGGTATCCACCGTTGTAATCTCTGACAACTAGCTGAAGATATATAGTGAATACAAGCTTTTGTTTGCAGAAAGATGGCACAATATATAGAACTGTAAATCTCTCTGTTTTTTAATATAAAATATTTCTGAAACCTGTAACCGTGCTGAATTGGGACGTTCGGTGCCTTTTACAGTGTTTGCACCACCAGAAACCAATAGCAGTACTCCTACCATGCGAGCCCTGTCATAAATTGTTCACGACTATAGGAAAACTGTTAACAAATTGGTGTCAAAATCTTCCTCTGTTGTAGAGAATCAAAGAAAAAAAAAACTGAAACATTATCGCAGCAAGATTATCACTATGAATTAATGGGTGGGTCACGATTCACCAAGAGCAATCGAGGGGTTGTAGGAGGTTGCAGCACCAGGCGTGGTCTTGCAGAGGCCAGCCAGCACAAGGAATCCATCACAAGAGAGAGTCCCCAAGAATCCAGTCTCCCCTGCTTTTAGAACTTGTGCTCTATCATATCAGTCATGCTCTAAGCTCTTGCAGTTCCCACATGTACGCGCCAAAAACGAAATATGCGTCTCAACTCTGAACACTTTTTTTTTTTTTGACCGTAAAGCGCGCCAAAAACGAAATTTATGCGTAAGCGGTCTCAACCAGGTTCTCTTGGGCCAATATGGGCGAACACTCCTCAATCCAATCCACCCGCGTCGAGGCCGGAGATTGAAGAGAACTACGCTCGGCTTCATGTTCGGATGCGAGATAGAACTTTTTGACAACCAACAAGAGGACGGACTGCGCCTTGGTGGAGTCGGCCTCCCTTGGCCGCGTAGCTATCCTTATCGTTTTTGGAGTCTTGGGCCTGCGCGTTTCAACTCTGAACACTAGAGAGACAGAGACAACAACAAACATTTGACTAGTATGTTGAGCTAGTTAAACTATTAACAGTTATGACTATCTTCGAAATATTTTGTATTCGCCTCCAAAAGTGTCTTCGAAAAGTTCAAACCCTACGCTTAGTTATTTTTTCGAGAGAAGGCTGCTTTGGTTAAACTATTTATAATGTCAACCACCGAGTAGTGGAATCAACATATTTGCCTTCAAATGATGAATTTTTTGGGTTTATCTTTCTCGAAGAATGTGAGGGTTGCTATATTTTAGGTGCCTAAATTTCAAGAAATTTTATATAACAATCCTACGTAACCAAACTAATAAAACTAAATGGACAACTTACAGGTCGTAGTTCACATTTTTTCGCAGTCAAACAATAACAGACTTGTATGTTTGCCTGAACAACAATATAAAAAAAAAATCAGACACATGGAAGCCCCTTTGGCATAGCAACAAAACTACACTAACTAATAGATAATAATAATAATCTTATAGCCATAGATAATATATATGTGTATTTAAATTTAATCCATTAAGACGGTATGGATTGTTCCCGTATGGACGAATCTGCTGCACCTGTATACCAATGGGTGGAGTCTTTTATCCATTCGCGTAACCGTGGGTGAAAACTGTTCCGCTGCTTTTTTATCGGGTAAAATTCTGTTGGGTAATCAGGTTTCGTGTACTCATTGTCACCTACTCTTTTACCGTATTTCTGCATCAGAAATAGAATCACACGTTAAGCTTAGCCAATCGAGCCAGCATCCAACCACCAATCACAAATCAACATGATCCCCACAAAGCCACCACTTTTCGTCCTTGTAAAAGACGACAGCTCGATGATGAGTTTATTACAGCGCACACAGGTGACAGGCATCTCAAAACCAGAACGTGCATGCCACGACGCCACGTCACGTGCCGCGCGACACGCAAGCTACAGCTACCACAAGCCTGGCGGCGCGACGGGCGACGACTGGCTCACGCGCGCTGGCCGGCCGCTGGAGATGCCGCGCTATCTTGCGCTGGCGGCCGCCGTCGACGACCGCGCCCACCGCCGCCGGTACTCGTCGCCGTTGGACGACGGCTCCGCCACGTCGTCCGCGAAGCGCACTTTCTTGATCTTCTTGGTGCCCCGCGGCCGGCCTCGCCGGCGCCAGCCCTGGTCGGCCGCCCCATCGCAGTCGTCGCCGAGCGCGATCCTCACCCTGAGGTCGGCCTCTAGACGGCGGTGGAGGTGGTAGGAGATGAGGATGACGCTCGTCGAGACCACGGCGACCGCCACCATCCCCAGGCAGCTGCAGCTCCCGGCGCCGCTGCTGCTCCGCCGCTCCATCGCGATCGCGATCGATCAGCAGCAAGCAGCAGCTGCCCGTCGACGACGACGATGTGGCACGGTGGTCCGCCGCCGATGAAGGCAGGCTCGAGGAGGACTAGCTAGCTTGTTGATCCCGTGCGTTGGATTTATATAGAGAGAGAAAGCTGGCCAAAGGGAGAAGGGTGGGACAAAACGAACGAAAAAGCGTGGTGACTGCGAGTTGTGACGAGGAACTAAAACTGTTTTGGAAGCAAGAAAAGCAAATAAGACACGCTTGAATTCTACGCGCGCGCACCTGGTTTGCATTAGGATGGAGAGCCAGAGAAGGATATATGTGGAACATGTGTCTCTTCGACAGCAAAGCCACGTTGTTTACCCGCACGCCCATCTTTCTTTTCTTTTCTTTTTTGTTTTGGAGAAACGCACACAATCTGTGTCTTTTGGCACTACTACACTGGACAAAAAGAAAAATAGGTCCAGCTCCAGCTTGGTACAGACGAGGTCATCTTTTTTAGCTTTAAGAGATGTGTGCTGAATCTATTTTTTTTTTTAAACAGAGTCACCTCAGCTTTTATTGAAAGCTGTGCTGAATCTATTTTGCTGGCTAGAACAGCTCGTCATCTTTCTTTTTCTTTTTCTCTCCTATATATATATATTTCGCTCACTTCTTTCCTTCTCTTTTCTTCCTTCGATGCCTTCCTCGTCCTCTTT
The DNA here is from genome assembly GCA_018135685.1 of Themeda triandra. Lineage (NCBI taxonomy): Eukaryota > Viridiplantae > Streptophyta > Magnoliopsida > Poales > Poaceae > Themeda > Themeda triandra. Next base: position 10,054 of record JAENPR010001122.1, on the reverse strand, counting down.
CTTCTCATGCGAGGCTTCCCGCATGTCCGGGTAGCCTTTCCATGCCTTATGGAGCAATAATAATAATGCAATACTAACTTACACGCGTGGTGGGGGCCTACTATTGCCGTGGGAACGAAGAGTAGGGTTAACCTAAATGGTAAGCATTTGGTGGGGCTGTTACAGCTGGTAAGCCGGCTGATTTATTTGGCTAATTCAATAGTATTTTGTGAGTAAACAAGCTGAGACTAAAAAAAGGAACATGGCAATGTCGTTTACCTGTTATTTGGATTAAACGACCACTTAAACAAGCGCTTTAATAGGTCAAATGGTCAACTAAACGGAAAGAGTGTACCACCCAACACTTAATATTGTGTAAATGGGCTAAACAACCGTATAAGCGAACGGTGACTACAAGCTACTATTTTCAGCTCCATTCAACATCCATGTAACTTCTGAAGCAGTTTTTCAGGGATTACAATCGTGGAGCCGTTTGACCCATGTACTAGGCGCTTGCATGATAGATTAATGTCCACTGAATATCATGCTCAGTTGGCCATTTTGTGACATCCGACCCAATTTAGAATATGGCACATCCACATGCTAATGAGATCGTTGACGTTGGAGATGATCCAAATCACACACCAGTAGGGCTAGAACGCATAAGGGGTTTGCAAACAACTCACAACACAACATGAACGTGAGCAAAATGACGAAACCGATAAAGAAACTGGTTAGGCCGATTTTGGCCTCGATCCTTGTGTAGAAAACTCTTGAACACCTCCTAGGATGAACCGTTGTGGAGGAACACGACGTGGATGGTGTCCTTGAACCAGCAAGGCCGTCTAGAATTTGCTGCCAAATCTCGTCGGGGAGATGTGACGAACAACAAGATAGAGAGGAGAGGGTAAAGGGTTGGAGTAGATGTGTTTTTTACAAGGAGGATGGTCTTATCCTAATAGAAAACAACTCCGGATCGTAATCTTCAAGTTTTACGTATAAAAATATGTCAAAAGATCGCATTTAAAAGAGTCAACTTGAACTTGTACGAGGCAACCGGCCTAGCCGGTTCCCAAGCTTGTCGGGCGGTTCTCACAAGGCTAAGCAGCCATATGGCAAGGAAAACCAGCATAACCGATTCTGGAACCGGCACGGCCGGTTCTACAGGCCAAGCAAACCGGCCTAGCCGGTTCAGGGCCGGCACGCGGTCTTTGGCATGCATGAGGAGAGCGAAACGTTTCCAAAATCCACGAGTAATTCATCCGAGTCCAAGCGGGGTGAATCATATATGAATTTTGATCGGCTCGACGAGAGGACACAATGGTATCTTGCATTTTAGGAACTTGACCAAACCGGGCCGGTTCCAGTAGGGTCAAACATCCCCAAAATGTGGTTTCTTCGTCAGGCTCTAAATGGGATGACCCAAATATGTTATTCTAAGCTGTCTTGATAGAAACATGATGACAAAGTTTATAATATGCTTTGTCCGTTTTGGTTGTCAACGAGAGATGTTGTGGAGGTTTAGTCCACCTTGATTGTTTAGGTTGAGTTAGACCAACATATAAGGCTTCTAGAGTTCATCCCCACCATCCCCATGTTAATCCTTCTACGTGAAGTGATGATGGAAGTGTAAGTGAGATAGTATTAGTGTGGTTCTAATATGTTTGAACTCTAGGGACACGCAAGTGCATGGGCTCATTGCATGTGTAGGGCCACGCTACGTGCACGTCATAGCATATGTGCAAGCCTTTGGGCACACAATCGAGATGTCCTAAGAGGGAAACTTTGGTTGTGTAGTTTAGGGTGGGGACCAACATATAAAGCTTCAAGAGTCCATCCCACATTCCTGGTTAACCATTTAATGTGAAGTGAGGATGAAAGCATAGGTAGGATGGTGGTAGGTGTGGTTCACTTAGCGCGTGTAGAGTGAATACAAATCATTAGGACTCTAGGGCGTTACACATTATGTGCGCTTGATATGTACCACGATTATACACTTTTCTAAACACATATGCATGTTCTCTAATGTTTTAAATTGTAAATTATATATTTTATTGTTTTACTATACTATTATTAGCTGGTACAACAGTAAAACGGTGGCACTCAATAAGCAATATAAATTCTATGAGTTATGTCAATTTACATACTAATACTTACTGCAAGAGATGATTAAGGTTGTGATGGCTATTGCCTACTCTGTGGTAGGGCTGAATAGTTTTGGATTTAGTGGCTTTGCCTTAGGGGTATTTTGTGTGAGATGAGACTTTGTCTCTAGATGCTTCGATGCCAATGAGCCTCCTTCGACCTACCAACTTTAGGAGATATTGCACAACTACGCTAGTTGACATTTATTATGGGTACATATGATACTTGATGATTCAATAGGTAGCTTTGAAAGTTATTCTCATTTTCATAGAGGTGCTTCATTAATGTCATCATCAAATTTTATGAGCACGTTGAAGAACCACACCCAATAATGTGTATTACACATATTTCAGGAGCACTGACAAAGGTATTCTTAGATATCATGTTTTCTAAAACACAATGAACAAAGAAGGCTAGTACAAGTAGTGCTCTTAGTTCTCACTCTTTTGGAGAGAACTGTTCTATGAATGCCCTACGTGCACCCCAGCTAGATCCGCCACTTCTCCAACACCAATTGCCAAGTTCCAACGTTGTTCCACTTGTTGGTCTGTAAACTCATGTGATCCACACTTTTGTTCAAATGATCTCACAAACTACATCCTAAATTGATCGGCATGCTACTACCAATGTCCTCATTCCCATATGATCTTTTCACACCATTGTCACTAACTGCATCTGGAATTGGCATGGTACCCATGATCTCCTTAGCTCCTTTCAATCTTTTTGGTGTTGTAGTTGTAGTCAATTTGCATTTTCCCCCATCTTCATCTAATTTTGCAGCACCGATGCCCTTTGTTCCTGCCCTTGATTTTGTAACACTGATCTAGCCTGGCACATTTAAATGGTTTGCACGGTAGCTCTCTTATTCTGCCTTAGACCGGATGCTTCTTTAGGTTTGAACCAACTATGACTAAACTATGGACTTTCACCGTTAGCAACATATTGAATATGTCATTGTGAAGCAAGTATTAATGTCAATGATAGCAAATCCATTTAAGTTAATCAAATCATATTACTGCTAAAATGATTTTACGAGACACTTCCCAAACATTAACGGAGTTGGTCATGGAATCCAATTGTCTCGTAAAATGCTTGATGATTTTTAAACGGACGCTTTCATTCACGAAGATCGAGACACAATTAATTGTTTAGCAAAATGCACTTATGGAGGCAAACATTTTACGAAGGTGGTCAAGATTTCATGTCTCATAAAAAATCGATTTGCAATGGTGGCCAAAAGTGACCACCTTCTAAAACAATTTAAGGAGGTCCTAAACCAATTTACGAAGGTGGACTTCTTAAGAGGCCCCCCTTTGAAAATGAAGGCCATTTTCGAGATGCGGTCATCTTATGAGGCCTAAGTCTGTTAATCACCCCGGTTAGAGGCCCAACTAAAGTCTAAATGGAGCTTCAGTCGGGCTTATATAAAAGCAGCAACTATGGTTTTCAGTTCTTAGGCTTCTATCAAGCTTATTTAAAGACCAATATAAGTTCCATTTATATAGGCTAAAGCCTAAATGGAGTTTCAGTCGGGCTTATATAAAAGCAGCAGCTAGGGTTTTTCATTTGTCGGGCTTCTATCAAGCTTATTTAAAGACCAATATAAGTTCCATTTATATAGATATTTGATTAAAGTTTTTTATGTGTTCACCACACATATACTTTCGATCCGACACCCACACAAAATGTACATGTGTGTTGTACACAAACTATTAAGCTATTGGAGGCACACAAACACTATGTATTATTTCATTTTATGAACTTGTTGAAGGCCCACAACCCATACTCAATGTGTATTACACATAACCCCCCCCCCCCATGTACATGTCTATTCTACACAAAAATAATACTAGAACCACACAACCCTATAACCAACAATACATTTTTTTATTAAACATACATGATGTATGTTCTTTCAAAAAGCCTCTCATCATTTCCAGATCATCTTGTGCCCAAGGCAACCTTCCAAATCGAAGTCACCTATGCAATGCTGTAGCAAATGACAGGGTCTAAAATAACTAGTTTTAAAACACACGTTGGATATTAGGGAACATATCCAAAAGTTGCATAAAGGATGGAGGAAAAACTACATCCTGAAATCGATCTCCCATGTATGTGGAACTACTTCACCATCAGCAACATTGAATTTATCCTTGTGAAAAACAAGTGCCAATAGTCGATGGAAGCAAAAACCATTTAAAGTATAACAACATCACTGGTGTCAAGGGCACAAACTATATCTTGACAAGCACATCCGGTGGTATGTATATATCATATATGCTATGGGTCAACACAAGCATTGTAGGACCATGATTATTTGATTTGGAGTAGTGGTTGACTGATTTTCGTCAAGAAATGGCATTGTTGTTGAAATAGTTTTATCTAGATAATAAGGTTTTAAACCGTAAAATATCTCTGTTATAATAGTTCCAGTATAATTCTGAAGATAGCTAGATTGGGCTTTTAAGAAATCAGACTATGACTTTTTTTCCTCTCTAGGCAATAGGCCTAATAAGCGAACCGTTATCTTAATTAGGCTTGAACTTGGGCCGGCCAGTGTGCGCAGTTCTGCAAGCCCAGCAAGGCCATATGCGTACTGCAAGTCTGCAACTGCAACGTACGTGTCCGGGGCATGGAAGCGTCGATGGCGACGCAACTGATGAGTCAGTCCCTATCCAGGCGGAGCCGCGCACGAGCACAAGCAGCAGCATCTCCATCTCCAACGCACACTTGTTGTGGCAAGCCCAAGCCCGCCCGCTCCAAGCAGCCAAAGGGCGGCAGTATTCACCCTCTCTATTGCATTATTGAGCCTGATGAGTGATGACACCCAAGCACAAGCAGCACAACGGCTGGAGCATGAAGCTTGTGGCAGTAGTAACACAACAGGCTGGTCTCTGCCCATACACGAACTTTACCGCTTTGTCATTCCTACCGTGGTTCGGCAAACTCAGATTTGGTTGTCATATCATCAATCAAGATAGGAGGATAGAGGCGCGCGATTCACGTGAACCTGTTCGTGCTCGTCGCGCGTGCGTGCATGCTGCTCTTGGCACCGAAAAACAAAATCAGCACGCTTATTTGACCCTAAAAAAAACTTCGATTACTTCTATTTTTTTCGAAGTTGTCTATTTAGTCTCGAAATGAAATTATGTGTTACTTATTTGGCCTTTTGTTAGAATCTGTTAGGAACTCCATTAGGTCTGCCATCTAGTGACACGTGAATAGTCTTTGCCATTCAGCTATGCAAGAGTGGAAACCGTCCTCTCGTGAGGCGACGGCAGAAGCCCCGTTGTATCGGACATCTTCTCCAGGCGGTGCACGCGGGGATCTAGCTGCAGCCAAACTTGGCGCGATTTCTTCCTGCTCCGAGCGCACGACTTCTTCTCGACTGCTCCTTGCCAAATCTGCAGCAACCATGCATGAGCAGCGACTTCTTCTCGACTGCTCCTTCCGTCCTCCACTAAGTTCTTGAAAGGTATCAATCTTGTTGTTCTTTCCCCTATCAAGATCTGCTTGACCAGATATGAATTGTTATTCCAATGTCACCACCTTGCCGTTTTTCTATAGAAAAATAAAAGAAGAAATACACATGGAATACAATTATACATAGTTACATACCACATACAGGCAAACAATTTGATTTATGGAGAAGGGACGATTGCTTTATTTGATTATGGGGAAGAAGTCATTGTTTTCCCATGTCACTACAATTTGATTTATGGTGAAGAAGATGACTGTTTTTTCATGACACTTTGAAGGGTTTGTTTCGTATCAGTTAGGAACATAGTGGTTTATAGAAATAATATTCATATTCGATCATGGTTACTCACAAAGCATTAAATAATTTATGAATAGACAAATAGACAACATGTGTCATGGGTTGTACGAGCTATCTATTCAGCCCTCTCAATCAAAGGATTTGCCAAACTTTTGTTTGTTTTGGTATTATTAAACAAATAAGTCTTTGTTTTTTTTTTTTTTTTTAGTGCGGGGACAAAATGGTCTTTTACCCACCACTTGACATCGTTCGTGCTCGGATCCCACAGAAGGCCAAATAAGTAACAAAGTTTCGTGCGAGGCCAAATAAACTTCGAAAAAAGATCAGATAAGTAACTAAAGTTTTTTTAGGGTTAAATAAGCAATTCTCCCTACGTGTAGGGAACGTTAAAGAGAGATTCCGAGTTGCCTTATTTAATCAGTGCTTCATATACTTATCTGTTGTTCGAAATATAACACCTCGAGTTAACCCTTAAGTTTATACGTACGAGCGAGCTAGCTATATGATGTAAGTAGATTTTGAGCACAGATTGTTTTTTTCTCAAGGATCAACATGGAGTGTTCCAATATCGTCACATAATACACATATCAATAGTAAGTATATATAATGCATATATCGGTTTACATATGTTTACCAATAACACTTACTGTGTCACACAAAAACACGACGACTAATGCCGACTTGCATGTAGTGTGCGCACAACACGTACGACCGCTTATCATACGCAATGCACCGACGACTTTATTTATTCATACAACATAGTACGTATATATATATGCCACGATAGCTATAAATCACGTGCATGCATACCTTGTGTAAGTGAGACCCTTTCAACAGTGTGACGACGATGCCTGTTTTAATTATTTTTTTAGTATAATAACATATATATACGTAACAACTGTCTGTCACCATGTCCTTCGAATGTCCGGCGGCATCGACGCGATCCGGCCGACGCTAGCTTCAAACAGTGACGCTATCGGTGGCCACCGGCGAGACACCGTCGTCGTATTGGGCGGCGGCGGTGGCCACCGGCGGGACACCCACCTCGTCGTCTTGGGCGGCGGCGAGGATTGGGACAAATGGGTCGTGTATAGGTGCAGTTAGCCTAGGGACCGCCTCCGCCTGGGTGCCTCGTGCCGGTGCCGCTTGTGCACAAGCCGCTATTAAATAATTAGGCATATTCAGATTACTTTCCAGATTAAACTCATAATAAATAGCGTGACAAGATGATCAATTAGATTGAGCATGGCAACATTCTAGCATAAGCAGATCCCTTGACGATCATACATACTAGAAGAGCGAGATCATGATATCGCGCGCATGAGCATGACAATGGTGTAAACTTCATTTCTGTAGATAGATTGATCGTGCGAGCAACAACAAGATTATACCTTCTCTGTGAAGTACTTGTTGGTGAAGATGGGAGCGAAATCTAGCCACGAGGTGAATCGTCGAAGGCGTTATCGAGATATTTGTCTTCGATGGCGGCCCGGTGGAAGACTTCGGCTGGAGTTGACGACGTATGCACGCTGGATGTAGCGCCACGACATCGATGGGCGTCGACCCGTCGTGAAGATTTAGGGCAGTCGCGCGTAGAGCGTTTCCCAAAAACCTTATTCGTCTTCTCCCCGTGCGGGATCGCAAAGACGGGGTTCGGAGACACCTCGCCGATCGCTAGTGCACGCAAGCAGCCGGGGCTGGTAGCTACGGTGGCCCTTAACTTGACGAAGAAGGCTCTAGTTCAATTGGATGCGTTTTGGCGTGGCCCGGTAGGCTGTATATATCCCGAACAACTAGACCTCGTGTCGCGATCACGAGCAAAATTAGTTTAGGACTCTAAACTCGTAACCGTTAGAACTCTTGCAACGACCCGCCAGAAAATAAAAACTAAAGCTGCAAAGGAGGCCGCGCTCCCGCAAAGCGAGGAGGCCGGATTGACGGACCATTCAAACGCATATCGTGCGTGCGCGCTTCAGCCACGCACGCCGCACAGCCGCGAAGCGGCGGCAGTGCGCACGCGTGTGGACTTCCTTTCTCTTCTCCACAGTAGACTTAAGGAAGTGAAGAGAACTCCCATATTTATGTATGGCTTCCTGCTTCAACTAGCAAGGTGGTACTAAAGAGTTTCACTTCCTCTTGCTTCTCATGAATGGGCCTTTGAGATTTCTTTTGAAATTTCGGAAGTTGTTATTGGGCCAAGCCCATTTAAATTCCAACAATCACATGCCGGATCTCAAATACCCATTTAAAGATTTGCGCATTCTCTTTCTTGTTTGATATACTAGTATTTCGGCGAGTGAAGTTGAACCGCCTAGGTTCTCAAGTTACACTCATCCACAACTTGAACAATGGACTACGCCTTGAATTGCAAGTTTTTTGTGTGAATAAGCTTTACTTAAAGCCACACTAGTACACGGCTGGGTAGCCTTACCCCGTGGGTGGAGCATATATGTCGTACTCCTGGTCTCTTCATGAGCTTACTAGAGACCACCCAAGTCTCATGACATGACGTTTAACGAGTCAAAACTCATATAGGTATGTTCATTCAAGAATGCTTTGTAGGATTGCATCTACGGCTTGTTAAAGCCAATAGAACATATTAAGGCATTAGGCCTGTCAGTCTTGCCATTCGTGAGAGTATTGCATCTTTACTTAGAGAGGGTTATTATTATACTCTCCTCGGTTTACCAACAAGCTTGTTCTTCCCGCATTCTTAGTCACGGGATCTCCGATCAAAAGGTCGGGTTACTACTATTGTAAACTCACATGGGTCTCATACCCATCTCCTTGATCGATTTCTATCACATTCGTGATAGCCCTTTTGTAAAGGATCTGCTAGTTTTGTACGTTTGGACATAAACTACACTTATTACTCGGAGTTTCTCGACGCTTCCAGAGTTTTTCAACGTCTTTAACGTGTCTTGTTGACTTCGCATTATCCTTAGCACTATTCACTTTAGTGATCACCTTGTTTGATTGTCACGTTCATAAGGATAGCCGATATTGGTTTTTCAACCACCGGCAAGTCGATTAACGGCTCACGCAGCCACTGCGCCTGCAGGATGTTGTATCAAAGCGGTAAGTTACGCTGCATGGTTGATTTAGTCAATATAGATACGTTTACAAGACCTCCATGACACTTTGCACCACCTCCAAGAGTAAATACATGCCCATTAGTGGCGTAGATTTGATCAATATCTGAAATCCAGTTCGCATCACTATATCCCTCTAGCAGCAGTTGGGTGCCCGAATAGTGAATCCCAAAACGCATTGTACCCTTAAGATAACGCAAGACCCTTTCAAGTGCATGCCAATGATCATCACCGGGTTGGACATGTACCTACTCAACTTGCTCACGGCAAAAGAGATGTACGAGTGCAGTTGCGCTAGCTAGATACATGAGTGAACCAATTATCTGAGTATCTCAATTGATCTCTAGTAATTCTCTTGTTCTTTCTCAATGTCACGCTAGGATCATAAGGTGTTGGAGAGGCTTACTATCCATAAAGCCAAAACAGCTCAAGTGCTTCTCAACATAGTGAGATTGCAACAAAGTAATCCCACTCTCTTCCTTAATTAGCTTGATGTTGTAGAGTACATCACCTCTCCTAGATCTTTCATGTGAAAACTTTTAGACAAGAAAGTCTTGACTTCATTGATCACATCAATGTTTGTTCAAAATCGAAATATCATCAACATATAAGCACAAAATAACGGATTGGCCCCCACCATGTCGATAATACACACACCTATCGACCTCATTAACGGTAAGAGCACTAGTTAAAGTGGTGTCGAACTTCTCATGACATTGTTTGGGTGCTTGTTTCAAGCCATACAAAGATTTCAATAATTTACACACCTTCTGCTCTTCACCTTTTACTACAAATCCATCAGGCTGATCCATGTAAATCAACTCATCCAACTCTCCATTAAGGAAAGCTGTCTTCACATCCATTTGATGAATGATAAGACCATATGAGGCAGCCAAGGAAAGTAGTACTCGAATAGTGGTCATTCTAGCAACAGGTGAATAAGTATCAAAGAAATCTTCACCTTCCTTTTGTGTATAACCCTTAGCCACAAGCCGAGCCTTGTATTTATCAATAGTACCATCAAGCATAAGCTTCTTCTTGAACACCCATTTGCAACCAA